>OY720172.1:22780000-22787500 GCA_963082885.1 Parascotia fuliginaria
GTTTTGCCATAATATATTACCTAAATATTTTAATATAATTTTAAAATCTAAATTTAATTGATAAAATTTTTATTAATTTAATTATTTCTTATTTATTTACTCTTATATTTTGCTATGAGTCTGCACCACAGTGCAGGGCGTGTTTGCAAAAAGTGCAATCTCAGTTTGCAAGTTTGGAAGCCGCCGCCGCACTGTAGTGCAGAGTCTAACAGTTCCCTACTTAAAAACACAGAGACGAGACATCCAACACAAAGACGACACGTGAAACGAGACAAAAACAACAACAACAATTACCCCTCCATTGTGCACACTGCACAGGCCGACACTGGAAGCCGACCACGGCGCTTTACCAACTTCTCCCTCGAAGCGGAGGGAGGCTGCTAACGGCACCTTTCTCTGGCTTGCATTTATCACAATGTAGTCCAAGAGAAAGGGCCGTGCAGGTCCTGGACTGCGCCGTGGTGCGGTGCTGGTGAATGTAGAGTGCGGACTGTACAGTATGCACAAACGGACCACGCACGGCAAGCTTGTGTATCTGGGCCGTGCACCGGCAGCCTCGCTCCAGTGGGGCACCTTAGCAATAGGCCACTGCTGACCTTGCCAAGGTGTCCCACTTTCTCCGGACTGGGCACTGCGTGTCGAAGGCGTTGTGCCCTGTGTCAGGACACCCAGCCTTCGTGCAATTGCAGCAGGAGGGCCGCTCCGCAAGCTTCTCCTTACACGCGTCTTTGCGGTGCGGCCCCCCACAATGGCTGCACACGTCCTCGGTGTCCTGACACAGACGCCTTGTGTGCCCGTAGCCCAGGCATCGAGAGCACTGCACCAGGGGGGACTGGTCCTCGACTCTGACCCGCTGGAGGTCGATATGGACGGCCCCGGCCCCCGTCAGGCAGCCCCACAGTCGGGGTGACACCTTCACCACGACGTGGGCCACCAACGGGTTCCTCGTCCTTTTGCGATATCGGACCTCCATCCGGTCATCGTCCCCGCCGATGTCCTTGAGGAGGTGCTTGTTCTGCGCCTTAAGCGCCCTCAGCACCTCCTCGTCGGTGTTGTAGGACATTACGTCCTTAAGGACAATCAGCGGGTCCCTGCCTGCAATGCTCTCGATGTGTAGGTCCTTGCTGTTGCTCCGGAGCTTGGCCTTCACGCGCTCCAGCTCTGCCGCCGATGCACAACCCAGAATCACTCGCTGATCTTTCACTTTCCTAATTCTATCCACCTGCACACCCTCTTTGATGGCCTCTGTGGCGCATCTAATTTTTTGCAAAACCTGGTCACCGGTGTCCATCTCATCGTTAGATTTTATAATAATCGAGTGCATGGCCGACGCTCCCCAAGCTTGAGGCTTTGGGGGTCCGGCCACTGCACTCGCGTAGGACACCGGTGCCTTACGCAGCTCCTCTCTGAGGCCTGAGATTTCTTTCCTGTTTTCCTCTAGTAGCTTGCCGTGCTCTTCCAGCTTCCTGATAAGTGCCGTATCACTTGGTTGGTCCACCTGCTTGTCCTTGACCACAGGATCCTTGGCCAACGATTCCACCTTCTCACCACGTTCGGCCGCCTGCTCCTTTACGATCTGGTAAAGCCGATCTAAGGCCTCCAGCACGTCATTTTTGATGTCTGTGCGGAGGTTGCGGCTGTTGTTAATTTGGGTTTTGGCCCTTATTAACAACGCCTTGGCCTCCGCAAGACGGCTGGTGTATTTTGGTTTTGGCTCCTTGACGACCGGAGCCGGGGCAGCCTTGTTTTTCGGCGCAGCGGTTTTTAGGGGAGGCGACGTCGAAGACCTCAGCTTCGACTCGATCTCCCCTATGCTACGCCTGACCTGCGCTACCCCGGAACCGGTCGCCACAGGAGCCGCCGTCTGCGACGTGCTGGGCTCTTTAGTAGGAGTACGGAAGCCGAACATGGTGAGCCTAAGTTTTAAAATAAACAATCAGATTAAAATAAAAGTTTGTAAAAGTTATATATGAATAATTATGATTAAATAGTAATTAAAACTTAATAACTAATGTACAAATAGACAAATAAAGTGCAATAGCACAGACAACACAATTAACCTAAGTACTTATAGTCAATAAACTATAAGTTTAAGTGTAAATAATTTAATTTAAATAATTGTATAAAATCGTCAATAAAATTTAATAAAATAATAAAATTGTCAATATAAATTTTTTAAAAGGTCAATATGTAATTAATAATTAGAATAATACAATTTTAGTGACAGTAGTCAACTAATGGTCAATAAAACGATATCAATAAGATAAATAGGAATAAAATTTTTCGTTTTATTTTCTTATTTTGATACCCCCTTAAGGTGTATACATCAAAAATTTACTGTCGTAACCCTAAATCAGCAAAGGGTGGGTTTGGGCGGGCAATTTTTCTTCGCCCGATCTGGACGCGAGGGGTGTCAAAAGACGCGGCCGATCACCAGCTACAAGACGAGACTATCCCGGACACCACCAGGGTTCACGGTCAAAAGTTATTAGCGACTTTGTTCAAAAATTTACTGAAAAGTATGCGGTGACACCACTGTTTTAACTGTTTTTGTATGTTTCAGAGGGTGCAGAAGCGATCCAGAGGTATCCCTAGATAGGTCTCACCGTCCTCAAGCCAAAACAAATGATACACAGGAATTTGGAATACGTCTAGTGCTATAGAAAAATTAAAAACTGCAAAAATTTCGTCAAAATGTACTAAAGTCCTGAAAGATGTGTAATTTGACACGTGTTCCCGTTGGAGTATAACCAAGGGATAAAAACTACCTGCTAATTAGTCAACAAACAACATAAAACCAAAAGAAAATTTCAAAAAATAGCAAGTAAAATTTCTAACATCAGCTCCCTAAGGTAGACTTTTGTATGTATATATGTATATGTGTATAGAACACGAGTCTACTAAAACGTCAAAAACGTCAAAATTTTTCAGGTTCCCTTCGCCCGATCTGGACGCGAGGGGTGTCAAAAGACGCGGCCGATCACCAGCTACAAGACGAGACTATCCCGGACACCACCAGGGTTCACGGTCAAAAGTTATTAGCGACTTTGTTCAAAAATTTACTGAAAAGTATGCGGTGACACCACTGTTTTAACTGTTTTTGTATGTTTCAGAGGGTGCAGAAGCGATCCAGAGGTATCCCTAGATAGGTCTCACCGTCCTCAAGCCAAAACAAATGATACACAGGAATTTGGAATACGTCTAGTGCTATAGAAAAATTAAAAACTGCAAAAATTTCGTCAAAATGTACTAAAGTCCTGAAAGATGTGTAATTTGACACGTGTTCCCGTTGGAGTATAACCAAGGGATAAAAACTACCTGCTAATTAGTCAACAAACAACATAAAACCAAAAGAAAATTTCAAAAAATAGCAAGTAAAATTTCTAACATCAGCTCCCTAAGGTAGACTTTTGTATGTATATATGTATATGTGTATAGAACACGAGTCTACTAAAACGTCAAAAACGTCAAAATTTTTCAGGTTCCCTTCGCCCGATCTGGACGCGAGGGGTGTCAAAAGACGCGGCCGATCACCAGCTACAAGACGAGACTATCCCGGACACCACCAGGGTTCACGGTCAAAAGTTATTAGCGACTTTGTTCAAAAATTTACTGAAAAGTATGCGGTGACACCACTGTTTTAACTGTTTTTGTATGTTTCAGAGGGTGCAGAAGCGATCCAGAGGTATCCCTAGATAGGTCTCACCGTCCTCAAGCCAAAACAAATGATACACAGGAATTTGGAATACGTCTAGTGCTATAGAAAAATTAAAAACTGCAAAAATTTCGTCAAAATGTACTAAAGTCCTGAAAGATGTGTAATTTGACACGTGTTCCCGTTGGAGTATAACCAAGGGATAAAAACTACCTGCTAATTAGTCAACAAACAACATAAAACCAAAAGAAAATTTCAAAAAATAGCAAGTAAAATTTCTAACATCAGCTCCCTAAGGTAGACTTTTGTATGTATATATGTATATGTGTATAGAACACGAGTCTACTAAAACGTCAAAAACGTCAAAATTTTTCAGGTTCCCTTCGCCCGATCTGGACGCGAGGGGTGTCAAAAGACGCGGCCGATCACCAGCTACAAGACGAGACTATCCCGGACACCACCAGGGTTCACGGTCAAAAGTTATTAGCGACTTTGTTCAAAAATTTACTGAAAAGTATGCGGTGACACCACTGTTTTAACTGTTTTTGTATGTTTCAGAGGGTGCAGAAGCGATCCAGAGGTATCCCTAGATAGGTCTCACCGTCCTCAAGCCAAAACAAATGATACACAGGAATTTGGAATACGTCTAGTGCTATAGAAAAATTAAAAACTGCAAAAATTTCGTCAAAATGTACTAAAGTCCTGAAAGATGTGTAATTTGACACGTGTTCCCGTTGGAGTATAACCAAGGGATAAAAACTACCTGCTAATTAGTCAACAAACAACATAAAACCAAAAGAAAATTTCAAAAAATAGCAAGTAAAATTTCTAACATCAGCTCCCTAAGGTAGACTTTTGTATGTATATATGTATATGTGTATAGAACACGAGTCTACTAAAACGTCAAAAACGTCAAAATTTTTCAGGTTCCCTTCGCCCGATCTGGACGCGAGGGGTGTCAAAAGACGCGGCCGATCACCAGCTACAAGACGAGACTATCCCGGACACCACCAGGGTTCACGGTCAAAAGTTATTAGCGACTTTGTTCAAAAATTTACTGAAAAGTATGCGGTGACACCACTGTTTTAACTGTTTTTGTATGTTTCAGAGGGTGCAGAAGCGATCCAGAGGTATCCCTAGATAGGTCTCACCGTCCTCAAGCCAAAACAAATGATACACAGGAATTTGGAATACGTCTAGTGCTATAGAAAAATTAAAAACTGCAAAAATTTCGTCAAAATGTACTAAAGTCCTGAAAGATGTGTAATTTGACACGTGTTCCCGTTGGAGTATAACCAAGGGATAAAAACTACCTGCTAATTAGTCAACAAACAACATAAAACCAAAAGAAAATTTCAAAAAATAGCAAGTAAAATTTCTAACATCAGCTCCCTAAGGTAGACTTTTGTATGTATATATGTATATGTGTATAGAACACGAGTCTACTAAAACGTCAAAAACGTCAAAATTTTTCAGGTTCCCTTCGCCCGATCTGGACGCGAGGGGTGTCAAAAGACGCGGCCGATCACCAGCTACAAGACGAGACTATCCCGGACACCACCAGGGTTCACGGTCAAAAGTTATTAGCGACTTTGTTCAAAAATTTACTGAAAAGTATGCGGTGACACCACTGTTTTAACTGTTTTTGTATGTTTCAGAGGGTGCAGAAGCGATCCAGAGGTATCCCTAGATAGGTCTCACCGTCCTCAAGCCAAAACAAATGATACACAGGAATTTGGAATACGTCTAGTGCTATAGAAAAATTAAAAACTGCAAAAATTTCGTCAAAATGTACTAAAGTCCTGAAAGATGTGTAATTTGACACGTGTTCCCGTTGGAGTATAACCAAGGGATAAAAACTACCTGCTAATTAGTCAACAAACAACATAAAACCAAAAGAAAATTTCAAAAAATAGCAAGTAAAATTTCTAACATCAGCTCCCTAAGGTAGACTTTTGTATGTATATATGTATATGTGTATAGAACACGAGTCTACTAAAACGTCAAAAACGTCAAAATTTTTCAGGTTCCCTTCGCCCGATCTGGACGCGAGGGGTGTCAAAAGACGCGGCCGATCACCAGCTACAAGACGAGACTATCCCGGACACCACCAGGGTTCACGGTCAAAAGTTATTAGCGACTTTGTTCAAAAATTTACTGAAAAGTATGCGGTGACACCACTGTTTTAACTGTTTTTGTATGTTTCAGAGGGTGCAGAAGCGATCCAGAGGTATCCCTAGATAGGTCTCACCGTCCTCAAGCCAAAACAAATGATACACAGGAATTTGGAATACGTCTAGTGCTATAGAAAAATTAAAAACTGCAAAAATTTCGTCAAAATGTACTAAAGTCCTGAAAGATGTGTAATTTGACACGTGTTCCCGTTGGAGTATAACCAAGGGATAAAAACTACCTGCTAATTAGTCAACAAACAACATAAAACCAAAAGAAAATTTCAAAAAATAGCAAGTAAAATTTCTAACATCAGCTCCCTAAGGTAGACTTTTGTATGTATATATGTATATGTGTATAGAACACGAGTCTACTAAAACGTCAAAAACGTCAAAATTTTTCAGGTTCCCTTCGCCCGATCTGGACGCGAGGGGTGTCAAAAGACGCGGCCGATCACCAGCTACAAGACGAGACTATCCCGGACACCACCAGGGTTCACGGTCAAAAGTTATTAGCGACTTTGTTCAAAAATTTACTGAAAAGTATGCGGTGACACCACTGTTTTAACTGTTTTTGTATGTTTCAGAGGGTGCAGAAGCGATCCAGAGGTATCCCTAGATAGGTCTCACCGTCCTCAAGCCAAAACAAATGATACACAGGAATTTGGAATACGTCTAGTGCTATAGAAAAATTAAAAACTGCAAAAATTTCGTCAAAATGTACTAAAGTCCTGAAAGATGTGTAATTTGACACGTGTTCCCGTTGGAGTATAACCAAGGGATAAAAACTACCTGCTAATTAGTCAACAAACAACATAAAACCAAAAGAAAATTTCAAAAAATAGCAAGTAAAATTTCTAACATCAGCTCCCTAAGGTAGACTTTTGTATGTATATATGTATATGTGTATAGAACACGAGTCTACTAAAACGTCAAAAACGTCAAAATTTTTCAGGTTCCCTTCGCCCGATCTGGACGCGAGGGGTGTCAAAAGACGCGGCCGATCACCAGCTACAAGACGAGACTATCCCGGACACCACCAGGGTTCACGGTCAAAAGTTATTAGCGACTTTGTTCAAAAATTTACTGAAAAGTATGCGGTGACACCACTGTTTTAACTGTTTTTGTATGTTTCAGAGGGTGCAGAAGCGATCCAGAGGTATCCCTAGATAGGTCTCACCGTCCTCAAGCCAAAACAAATGATACACAGGAATTTGGAATACGTCTAGTGCTATAGAAAAATTAAAAACTGCAAAAATTTCGTCAAAATGTACTAAAGTCCTGAAAGATGTGTAATTTGACACGTGTTCCCGTTGGAGTATAACCAAGGGATAAAAACTACCTGCTAATTAGTCAACAAACAACATAAAACCAAAAGAAAATTTCAAAAAATAGCAAGTAAAATTTCTAACATCAGCTCCCTAAGGTAGACTTTTGTATGTATATATGTATATGTGTATAGAACACGAGTCTACTAAAACGTCAAAAACGTCAAAATTTTTCAGGTTCCCTTCGCCCGATCTGGACGCGAGGGGTGTCAAAAGACGCGGCCGATCACCAGCTACAAGACGAGACTATCCCGGACACCACCAGGGTTCACGGTCAAAAGTTATTAGCGACTTTGTTCAAAAATTTACTGAAAAGTATGCGGTGACACCACTGTTTTAACTGTTT
>OY720172.1:22790000-22797115 GCA_963082885.1 Parascotia fuliginaria
TTTTTTTTTTTTTTTTTTTTTTTTTAAGTGACCGCACATAATAGTGCGGTCGGCCAAAGGATCCTCTGACGCGGAGTCAGAGCTCTTGTATTCCGTTTTTTATTTAACTACTTATTTATTAGTTTTGGTGGGTTGGGGATTTACTGTTTTCTTTACTTTTATCTATTTGCCAAATACTACTTCTATTTACAATTTTTATTTACAAAATTTTAGCCTAATTACATTTTTTATTTTACATTTAAATTTACAAAATTTTTATTTACAGTTTTAGTTTTAATTTAATAATTACTTTTTTGATACATATAATTTATTTACTATGGGTCTGCACCACAGTACAGAGCGTTTTTGCAAAGTGCAAGCTAAGTTTGCAAATTTGGAAGCCGCCGCTGCACTGTAGTGCAGATCTTAGCCATAATTTTATATACATAGACACGACAATAAAAGTATACAAGTTCCCACCCGATACAAGAGAAAGAAACACACAATGAAGAAGACGACACAACAAGGAGGACAACAAACGAGTCAAAACAAAAACAACAGGTACCCCTCCATTGTGCACACTGCACAGGCCGACACTGGGGGCCGACCACGGCGCTTTGCCAATTTCTCCCTCAGAACGGAGGGAGACTGCTAACGGTACTCTTCTCTGGCATGCATTATTTACAATGGAGTCCAAGAGAAAGAGCCGTGCAGGTCCTGGACTGCGCCGTGGTGCGGTGCTGGTGAAAGTAGAGTGCGGTCTGTACAGTGGTTAGGTTAGGTTAGGTTAGGTTAGGTTAGGTTAGGTTAGGTTAGGTTAGGTTAGGTTAGGTTAGGTTAGGTTAGGTTAGGTTAGGTTAGGTTAGGTTAGGTTAGGTTAGGTTAGGTTAGGTTAGGTTAGGTTAGGTTAGGTTAGGTTAGGTTAGGTTAGGTTAGGTTAGGTTAGGTTAGGTTAGGTTAGGTTAGGTTAGGTTAGGTTAGGTTAGGTTAGGTTAGGTTAGGTTAGGTTAGGTTAGGTTAGGTTAGGTTAGGTTAGGTTAGGTTAGGTTAGGTTAGGTTAGGTTAGGTTAGGTTAGGTTAGGTTAGGTTAGGTTAGGTTAGGTTAGGTTAGGTTAGGTTAGGTTAGGTTAGGTTAGGTTAGGTTAGGTTAGGTTAGGTTAGGTTAGGTTAGGTTAGGTTAGGTTAGGTTAGGTTAGGTTAGGTTAGGTTAGGTTAGGTTAGGTTAGGTTAGGTTAGGTTAGGTTAGGTTAGGTTAGGTTAGGTTAGGTTAGGTTAGGTTAGGTTAGGTTAGGTTAGGTTAGGTTAGGTTAGGTTAGGTTAGGTTAGGTTAGGTTAGGTTAGGTTAGGTTAGGTTAGGTTAGGTTAGGTTAGGTTAGGTTAGGTTAGGTTAGGTTAGGTTAGGTTAGGTTAGGTTAGGTTAGGTTAGGTTAGGTTAGGTTAGGTTAGGTTAGGTTAGGTTAGGTTAGGTTAGGTTAGGTTAGGTTAGGTTAGGTTAGGTTAGGTTAGGTTAGGTTAGGTTAGGTTAGGTTAGGTTAGGTTAGGTTAGGTTAGGTTAGGTTAGGTTAGGTTAGGTTAGGTTAGGTTAGGTTAGGTTAGGTTAGGTTAGGTTAGGTTAGGTTAGGTTAGGTTAGGTTAGGTTAGGTTAGGTTAGGTTAGGTTAGGTTAGGTTAGGTTAGGTTAGGTTAGGTTAGGTTAGGTTAGGTTAGGTTAGGTTAGGTTAGGTTAGGTTAGGTTAGGTTAGGTTAGGTTAGGTTAGGTTAGGTTAGGTTAGGTTAGGTTAGGTTAGGTTAGGTTAGGTTAGGTTAGGTTAGGTTAGGTTAGGTTAGGTTAGGTTAGGTTAGGTTAGGTTAGGTTAGGTTAGGTTAGGTTAGGTTAGGTTAGGTTAGGTTAGGTTAGGTTAGGTTAGGTTAGGTTAGGTTAGGTTAGGTTAGGTTAGGTTAGGTTAGGTTAGGTTAGGTTAGGTTAGGTTAGGTTAGGTTAGGTTAGGTTAGGTTAGGTTAGGTTAGGTTAGGTTAGGTTAGGTTAGGTTAGGTTAGGTTAGGTTAGGTTAGGTTAGGTTAGGTTAGGTTAGGTTAGGTTAGGTTAGGTTAGGTTAGGTTAGGTTAGGTTAGGTTAGGTTAGGTTAGGTTAGGTTAGGTTAGGTTAGGTTAGGTTAGGTTAGGTTAGGTTAGGTTAGGTTAGGTTAGGTTAGGTTAGGTTAGGTTAGGTTAGGTTAGGTTAGGTTAGGTTAGGTTAGGTTAGGTTAGGTTAGGTTAGGTTAGGTTAGGTTAGGTTAGGTTAGGTTAGGTTAGGTTAGGTTAGGTTAGGTTAGGTTAGGTTAGGTTAGGTTAGGTTAGGTTAGGTTAGGTTAGGTTAGGTTAGGTTAGGTTAGGTTAGGTTAGGTTAGGTTAGGTTAGGTTAGGTTAGGTTAGGTTAGGTTAGGTTAGGTTAGGTTAGGTTAGGTTAGGTTAGGTTAGGTTAGGTTAGGTTAGGTTAGGTTAGGTTAGGTTAGGTTAGGTTAGGTTAGGTTAGGTTAGGTTAGGTTAGGTTAGGTTAGGTTAGGTTAGGTTAGGTTAGGTTAGGTTAGGTTAGGTTAGGTTAGGTTAGGTTAGGTTAGGTTAGGTTAGGTTAGGTTAGGTTAGGTTAGGTTAGGTTAGGTTAGGTTAGGTTAGGTTAGGTTAGGTTAGGTTAGGTTAGGTTAGGTTAGGTTAGGTTAGGTTAGGTTAGGTTAGGTTAGGTTAGGTTAGGTTAGGTTAGGTTAGGTTAGGTTAGGTTAGGTTAGGTTAGGTTAGGTTAGGTTAGGTTAGGTTAGGTTAGGTTAGGTTAGGTTAGGTTAGGTTAGGTTAGGTTAGGTTAGGTTAGGTTAGGTTAGGTTAGGTTAGGTTAGGTTAGGTTAGGTTAGGTTAGGTTAGGTTAGGTTAGGTTAGGTTAGGTTAGGTTAGGTTAGGTTAGGTTAGGTTAGGTTAGGTTAGGTTAGGTTAGGTTAGGTTAGGTTAGGTTAGGTTAGGTTAGGTTAGGTTAGGTTAGGTTAGGTTAGGTTAGGTTAGGTTAGGTTAGGTTAGGTTAGGTTAGGTTAGGTTAGGTTAGGTTAGGTTAGGTTAGGTTAGGTTAGGTTAGGTTAGGTTAGGTTAGGTTAGGTTAGGTTAGGTTAGGTTAGGTTAGGTTAGGTTAGGTTAGGTTAGGTTAGGTTAGGTTAGGTTAGGTTAGGTTAGGTTAGGTTAGGTTAGGTTAGGTTAGGTTAGGTTAGGTTAGGTTAGGTTAGGTTAGGTTAGGTTAGGTTAGGTTAGGTTAGGTTAGGTTAGGTTAGGTTAGGTTAGGTTAGGTTAGGTTAGGTTAGGTTAGGTTAGGTTAGGTTAGGTTAGGTTAGGTTAGGTTAGGTTAGGTTAGGTTAGGTTAGGTTAGGTTAGGTTAGGTTAGGTTAGGTTAGGTTAGGTTAGGTTAGGTTAGGTTAGGTTAGGTTAGGTTAGGTTAGGTTAGGTTAGGTTAGGTTAGGTTAGGTTAGGTTAGGTTAGGTTAGGTTAGGTTAGGTTAGGTTAGGTTAGGTTAGGTTAGGTTAGGTTAGGTTAGGTTAGGTTAGGTTAGGTTAGGTTAGGTTAGGTTAGGTTAGGTTAGGTTAGGTTAGGTTAGGTTAGGTTAGGTTAGGTTAGGTTAGGTTAGGTTAGGTTAGGTTAGGTTAGGTTAGGTTAGGTTAGGTTAGGTTAGGTTAGGTTAGGTTAGGTTAGGTTAGGTTAGGTTAGGTTAGGTTAGGTTAGGTTAGGTTAGGTTAGGTTAGGTTAGGTTAGGTTAGGTTAGGTTAGGTTAGGTTAGGTTAGGTTAGGTTAGGTTAGGTTAGGTTAGGTTAGGTTAGGTTAGGTTAGGTTAGGTTAGGTTAGGTTAGGTTAGGTTAGGTTAGGTTAGGTTAGGTTAGGTTAGGTTAGGTTAGGTTAGGTTAGGTTAGGTTAGGTTAGGTTAGGTTAGGTTAGGTTAGGTTAGGTTAGGTTAGGTTAGGTTAGGTTAGGTTAGGTTAGGTTAGGTTAGGTTAGGTTAGGTTAGGTTAGGTTAGGTTAGGTTAGGTTAGGTTAGGTTAGGTTAGGTTAGGTTAGGTTAGGTTAGGTTAGGTTAGGTTAGGTTAGGTTAGGTTAGGTTAGGTTAGGTTAGGTTAGGTTAGGTTAGGTTAGGTTAGGTTAGGTTAGGTTAGGTTAGGTTAGGTTAGGTTAGGTTAGGTTAGGTTAGGTTAGGTTAGGTTAGGTTAGGTTAGGTTAGGTTAGGTTAGGTTAGGTTAGGTTAGGTTAGGTTAGGTTAGGTTAGGTTAGGTTAGGTTAGGTTAGGTTAGGTTAGGTTAGGTTAGGTTAGGTTAGGTTAGGTTAGGTTAGGTTAGGTTAGGTTAGGTTAGGTTAGGTTAGGTTAGGTTAGGTTAGGTTAGGTTAGGTTAGGTTAGGTTAGGTTAGGTTAGGTTAGGTTAGGTTAGGTTAGGTTAGGTTAGGTTAGGTTAGGTTAGGTTAGGTTAGGTTAGGTTAGGTTAGGTTAGGTTAGGTTAGGTTAGGTTAGGTTAGGTTAGGTTAGGTTAGGTTAGGTTAGGTTAGGTTAGGTTAGGTTAGGTTAGGTTAGGTTAGGTTAGGTTAGGTTAGGTTAGGTTAGGTTAGGTTAGGTTAGGTTAGGTTAGGTTAGGTTAGGTTAGGTTAGGTTAGGTTAGGTTAGGTTAGGTTAGGTTAGGTTAGGTTAGGTTAGGTTAGGTTAGGTTAGGTTAGGTTAGGTTAGGTTAGGTTAGGTTAGGTTAGGTTAGGTTAGGTTAGGTTAGGTTAGGTTAGGTTAGGTTAGGTTAGGTTAGGTTAGGTTAGGTTAGGTTAGGTTAGGTTAGGTTAGGTTAGGTTAGGTTAGGTTAGGTTAGGTTAGGTTAGGTTAGGTTAGGTTAGGTTAGGTTAGGTTAGGTTAGGTTAGGTTAGGTTAGGTTAGGTTAGGTTAGGTTAGGTTAGGTTAGGTTAGGTTAGGTTAGGTTAGGTTAGGTTAGGTTAGGTTAGGTTAGGTTAGGTTAGGTTAGGTTAGGTTAGGTTAGGTTAGGTTAGGTTAGGTTAGGTTAGGTTAGGTTAGGTTAGGTTAGGTTAGGTTAGGTTAGGTTAGGTTAGGTTAGGTTAGGTTAGGTTAGGTTAGGTTAGGTTAGGTTAGGTTAGGTTAGGTTAGGTTAGGTTAGGTTAGGTTAGGTTAGGTTAGGTTAGGTTAGGTTAGGTTAGGTTAGGTTAGGTTAGGTTAGGTTAGGTTAGGTTAGGTTAGGTTAGGTTAGGTTAGGTTAGGTTAGGTTAGGTTAGGTTAGGTTAGGTTAGGTTAGGTTAGGTTAGGTTAGGTTAGGTTAGGTTAGGTTAGGTTAGGTTAGGTTAGGTTAGGTTAGGTTAGGTTAGGTTAGGTTAGGTTAGGTTAGGTTAGGTTAGGTTAGGTTAGGTTAGGTTAGGTTAGGTTAGGTTAGGTTAGGTTAGGTTAGGTTAGGTTAGGTTAGGTTAGGTTAGGTTAGGTTAGGTTAGGTTAGGTTAGGTTAGGTTAGGTTAGGTTAGGTTAGGTTAGGTTAGGTTAGGTTAGGTTAGGTTAGGTTAGGTTAGGTTAGGTTAGGTTAGGTTAGGTTAGGTTAGGTTAGGTTAGGTTAGGTTAGGTTAGGTTAGGTTAGGTTAGGTTAGGTTAGGTTAGGTTAGGTTAGGTTAGGTTAGGTTAGGTTAGGTTAGGTTAGGTTAGGTTAGGTTAGGTTAGGTTAGGTTAGGTTAGGTTAGGTTAGGTTAGGTTAGGTTAGGTTAGGTTAGGTTAGGTTAGGTTAGGTTAGGTTAGGTTAGGTTAGGTTAGGTTAGGTTAGGTTAGGTTAGGTTAGGTTAGGTTAGGTTAGGTTAGGTTAGGTTAGGTTAGGTTAGGTTAGGTTAGGTTAGGTTAGGTTAGGTTAGGTTAGGTTAGGTTAGGTTAGGTTAGGTTAGGTTAGGTTAGGTTAGGTTAGGTTAGGTTAGGTTAGGTTAGGTTAGGTTAGGTTAGGTTAGGTTAGGTTAGGTTAGGTTAGGTTAGGTTAGGTTAGGTTAGGTTAGGTTAGGTTAGGTTAGGTTAGGTTAGGTTAGGTTAGGTTAGGTTAGGTTAGGTTAGGTTAGGTTAGGTTAGGTTAGGTTAGGTTAGGTTAGGTTAGGTTAGGTTAGGTTAGGTTAGGTTAGGTTAGGTTAGGTTAGGTTAGGTTAGGTTAGGTTAGGTTAGGTTAGGTTAGGTTAGGTTAGGTTAGGTTAGGTTAGGTTAGGTTAGGTTAGGTTAGGTTAGGTTAGGTTAGGTTAGGTTAGGTTAGGTTAGGTTAGGTTAGGTTAGGTTAGGTTAGGTTAGGTTAGGTTAGGTTAGGTTAGGTTAGGTTAGGTTAGGTTAGGTTAGGTTAGGTTAGGTTAGGTTAGGTTAGGTTAGGTTAGGTTAGGTTAGGTTAGGTTAGGTTAGGTTAGGTTAGGTTAGGTTAGGTTAGGTTAGGTTAGGTTAGGTTAGGTTAGGTTAGGTTAGGTTAGGTTAGGTTAGGTTAGGTTAGGTTAGAGTTAGGTTAGGTTAGGTTAGGTTAGGTTAGGTTAGGTTAGGTTAGGTTAGGTTAGGTTAGGTTAGGTTAGGTTAGGTTAGGTTAGGTTAGGTTAGGTTAGGTTAGGTTAGGTTAGGTTAGGTTAGGTTAGGTTAGGTTAGGTTAGGTTAGGTTAGGTTAGGTTAGGTTAGGTTAGGTTAGGTTAGGTTAGGTTAGGTTAGGTTAGGTTAGGTTAGGTTAGGTTAGGTTAGGTTAGGTTAGGTTAGGTTAGGTTAGGTTAGGTTAGGTTAGGTTAGGTTAGGTTAGGTTAGGTTAGGTTAGGTTAGGTTAGGTTAGGTTAGGTTAGGTTAGGTTAGGTTAGGTTAGGTTAGGTTAGGTTAGGTTAGGTTAGGTTAGGTTAGGTTAGGTTAGGTTAGGTTAGGTTAGGTTAGGTTAGGTTAGGTTAGGTTAGGTTAGGTTAGGTTAGGTTAGGTTAGGTTAGGTTAGGTTAGGTTAGGTTAGGTTAGGTTAGGTTAGGTTAGGTTAGGTTAGGTTAGGTTAGGTTAGGTTAGGTTAGGTTAGGTTAGGTTAGGTTAGGTTAGGTTAGGTTAGGTTAGGTTAGGTTAGGTTAGGTTAGGTTAGGTTAGGTTAGGTTAGGTTAGGTTAGGTTAGGTTAGGTTAGGTTAGGTTA
>OY720173.1:0-330000 GCA_963082885.1 Parascotia fuliginaria
GTTATACTCCAACGGGAACACGTGTCAAATTACACATCTTTCAGGACTTTAGTACATTTTGACGAAATTTTTGCAGTTTTTAATTTTTCTATAGCACTAGACGTATTCCAAATTCCTGTGTATCATTTGTTTTGGCTTGAGGACGGTGAGACCTATCTAGGGATACCTCTGGATCGTTTCTGCACCCTCTGAAACATACAAAAACAGTTAAAACAGTGGTGTCACCGCATACTTTTCAGTAAATTTTTGAACAAAGTCGCTAATAACTTTTGACCGTGAACCCTGGTGGTGTCCGGGATAGTCTCGTCTTGTAGCTGGTGATCAGCCGCGTCTTTTGACACCCCTCGCGTCCAGATCGAGCGAAGGGAACTTGAAAAATTTTGACGTTTTTGACGTTTTAGTAGACTCGTGTTCTATACATTTATACATATATACATACAAAAGTCTACCTTAGGGAGCTGATGTTAGAAATTTTACTTGCTATTTTTTGAAATTTTCTTTTGGTTTTATGTTGTTTGTTGACTAATTAGCAGGTAGTTTTTATCCCTTGGTTATACTCCAACGGGAACACGTGTCAAATTACACATCTTTCAGGACTTTAGTACATTTTGACGAAATTTTTGCAGTTTTTAATTTTTCTATAGCACTAGACGTATTCCAAATTCCTGTGTATCATTTGTTTTGGCTTGAGGACGGTGAGACCTATCTAGGGATACCTCTGGATCGTTTCTGCACCCTCTGAAACATACAAAAACAGTTAAAACAGTGGTGTCACCGCATACTTTTCAGTAAATTTTTGAACAAAGTCGCTAATAACTTTTGACCGTGAACCCTGGTGGTGTCCGGGATAGTCTCGTCTTGTAGCTGGTGATCAGCCGCGTCTTTTGACACCCCTCGCGTCCAGATCGAGCGAAGGGAACTTGAAAAATTTTGACGTTTTTGACGTTTTAGTAGACTCGTGTTCTATACATTTATACATATATACATACAAAAGTCTACCTTAGGGAGCTGATGTTAGAAATTTTACTTGCTATTTTTTGAAATTTTCTTTTGGTTTTATGTTGTTTGTTGACTAATTAGCAGGTAGTTTTTATCCCTTGGTTATACTCCAACGGGAACACGTGTCAAATTACACATCTTTCAGGACTTTAGTACATTTTGACGAAATTTTTGCAGTTTTTAATTTTTCTATAGCACTAGACGTATTCCAAATTCCTGTGTATCATTTGTTTTGGCTTGAGGACGGTGAGACCTATCTAGGGATACCTCTGGATCGTTTCTGCACCCTCTGAAACATACAAAAACAGTTAAAACAGTGGTGTCACCGCATACTTTTCAGTAAATTTTTGAACAAAGTCGCTAATAACTTTTGACCGTGAACCCTGGTGGTGTCCGGGATAGTCTCGTCTTGTAGCTGGTGATCAGCCGCGTCTTTTGACACCCCTCGCGTCCAGATCGAGCGAAGGGAACTTGAAAAATTTTGACGTTTTTGACGTTTTAGTAGACTCGTGTTCTATACATTTATACATATATACATACAAAAGTCTACCTTAGGGAGCTGATGTTAGAAATTTTACTTGCTATTTTTTGAAATTTTCTTTTGGTTTTATGTTGTTTGTTGACTAATTAGCAGGTAGTTTTTATCCCTTGGTTATACTCCAACGGGAACACGTGTCAAATTACACATCTTTCAGGACTTTAGTACATTTTGACGAAATTTTTGCAGTTTTTAATTTTTCTATAGCACTAGACGTATTCCAAATTCCTGTGTATCATTTGTTTTGGCTTGAGGACGGTGAGACCTATCTAGGGATACCTCTGGATCGTTTCTGCACCCTCTGAAACATACAAAAACAGTTAAAACAGTGGTGTCACCGCATACTTTTCAGTAAATTTTTGAACAAAGTCGCTAATAACTTTTGACCGTGAACCCTGGTGGTGTCCGGGATAGTCTCGTCTTGTAGCTGGTGATCAGCCGCGTCTTTTGACACCCCTCGCGTCCAGATCGAGCGAAGGGAACTTGAAAAATTTTGACGTTTTTGACGTTTTAGTAGACTCGTGTTCTATACATTTATACATATATACATACAAAAGTCTACCTTAGGGAGCTGATGTTAGAAATTTTACTTGCTATTTTTTGAAATTTTCTTTTGGTTTTATGTTGTTTGTTGACTAATTAGCAGGTAGTTTTTATCCCTTGGTTATACTCCAACGGGAACACGTGTCAAATTACACATCTTTCAGGACTTTAGTACATTTTGACGAAATTTTTGCAGTTTTTAATTTTTCTATAGCACTAGACGTATTCCAAATTCCTGTGTATCATTTGTTTTGGCTTGAGGACGGTGAGACCTATCTAGGGATACCTCTGGATCGTTTCTGCACCCTCTGAAACATACAAAAACAGTTAAAACAGTGGTGTCACCGCATACTTTTCAGTAAATTTTTGAACAAAGTCGCTAATAACTTTTGACCGTGAACCCTGGTGGTGTCCGGGATAGTCTCGTCTTGTAGCTGGTGATCAGCCGCGTCTTTTGACACCCCTCGCGTCCAGATCGAGCGAAGGGAACTTGAAAAATTTTGACGTTTTTGACGTTTTAGTAGACTCGTGTTCTATACATTTATACATATATACATACAAAAGTCTACCTTAGGGAGCTGATGTTAGAAATTTTACTTGCTATTTTTTGAAATTTTCTTTTGGTTTTATGTTGTTTGTTGACTAATTAGCAGGTAGTTTTTATCCCTTGGTTATACTCCAACGGGAACACGTGTCAAATTACACATCTTTCAGGACTTTAGTACATTTTGACGAAATTTTTGCAGTTTTTAATTTTTCTATAGCACTAGACGTATTCCAAATTCCTGTGTATCATTTGTTTTGGCTTGAGGACGGTGAGACCTATCTAGGGATACCTCTGGATCGTTTCTGCACCCTCTGAAACATACAAAAACAGTTAAAACAGTGGTGTCACCGCATACTTTTCAGTAAATTTTTGAACAAAGTCGCTAATAACTTTTGACCGTGAACCCTGGTGGTGTCCGGGATAGTCTCGTCTTGTAGCTGGTGATCAGCCGCGTCTTTTGACACCCCTCGCGTCCAGATCGAGCGAAGGGAACTTGAAAAATTTTGACGTTTTTGACGTTTTAGTAGACTCGTGTTCTATACATTTATACATATATACATACAAAAGTCTACCTTAGGGAGCTGATGTTAGAAATTTTACTTGCTATTTTTTGAAATTTTCTTTTGGTTTTATGTTGTTTGTTGACTAATTAGCAGGTAGTTTTTATCCCTTGGTTATACTCCAACGGGAACACGTGTCAAATTACACATCTTTCAGGACTTTAGTACATTTTGACGAAATTTTTGCAGTTTTTAATTTTTCTATAGCACTAGACGTATTCCAAATTCCTGTGTATCATTTGTTTTGGCTTGAGGACGGTGAGACCTATCTAGGGATACCTCTGGATCGTTTCTGCACCCTCTGAAACATACAAAAACAGTTAAAACAGTGGTGTCACCGCATACTTTTCAGTAAATTTTTGAACAAAGTCGCTAATAACTTTTGACCGTGAACCCTGGTGGTGTCCGGGATAGTCTCGTCTTGTAGCTGGTGATCAGCCGCGTCTTTTGACACCCCTCGCGTCCAGATCGAGCGAAGGGAACTTGAAAAATTTTGACGTTTTTGACGTTTTAGTAGACTCGTGTTCTATACATTTATACATATATACATACAAAAGTCTACCTTAGGGAGCTGATGTTAGAAATTTTACTTGCTATTTTTTGAAATTTTCTTTTGGTTTTATGTTGTTTGTTGACTAATTAGCAGGTAGTTTTTATCCCTTGGTTATACTCCAACGGGAACACGTGTCAAATTACACATCTTTCAGGACTTTAGTACATTTTGACGAAATTTTTGCAGTTTTTAATTTTTCTATAGCACTAGACGTATTCCAAATTCCTGTGTATCATTTGTTTTGGCTTGAGGACGGTGAGACCTATCTAGGGATACCTCTGGATCGTTTCTGCACCCTCTGAAACATACAAAAACAGTTAAAACAGTGGTGTCACCGCATACTTTTCAGTAAATTTTTGAACAAAGTCGCTAATAACTTTTGACCGTGAACCCTGGTGGTGTCCGGGATAGTCTCGTCTTGTAGCTGGTGATCAGCCGCGTCTTTTGACACCCCTCGCGTCCAGATCGAGCGAAGGGAACTTGAAAAATTTTGACGTTTTTGACGTTTTAGTAGACTCGTGTTCTATACATTTATACATATATACATACAAAAGTCTACCTTAGGGAGCTGATGTTAGAAATTTTACTTGCTATTTTTTGAAATTTTCTTTTGGTTTTATGTTGTTTGTTGACTAATTAGCAGGTAGTTTTTATCCCTTGGTTATACTCCAACGGGAACACGTGTCAAATTACACATCTTTCAGGACTTTAGTACATTTTGACGAAATTTTTGCAGTTTTTAATTTTTCTATAGCACTAGACGTATTCCAAATTCCTGTGTATCATTTGTTTTGGCTTGAGGACGGTGAGACCTATCTAGGGATACCTCTGGATCGTTTCTGCACCCTCTGAAACATACAAAAACAGTTAAAACAGTGGTGTCACCGCATACTTTTCAGTAAATTTTTGAACAAAGTCGCTAATAACTTTTGACCGTGAACCCTGGTGGTGTCCGGGATAGTCTCGTCTTGTAGCTGGTGATCAGCCGCGTCTTTTGACACCCCTCGCGTCCAGATCGAGCGAAGGGAACTTGAAAAATTTTGACGTTTTTGACGTTTTAGTAGACTCGTGTTCTATACATTTATACATATATACATACAAAAGTCTACCTTAGGGAGCTGATGTTAGAAATTTTACTTGCTATTTTTTGAAATTTTCTTTTGGTTTTATGTTGTTTGTTGACTAATTAGCAGGTAGTTTTTATCCCTTGGTTATACTCCAACGGGAACACGTGTCAAATTACACATCTTTCAGGACTTTAGTACATTTTGACGAAATTTTTGCAGTTTTTAATTTTTCTATAGCACTAGACGTATTCCAAATTCCTGTGTATCATTTGTTTTGGCTTGAGGACGGTGAGACCTATCTAGGGATACCTCTGGATCGTTTCTGCACCCTCTGAAACATACAAAAACAGTTAAAACAGTGGTGTCACCGCATACTTTTCAGTAAATTTTTGAACAAAGTCGCTAATAACTTTTGACCGTGAACCCTGGTGGTGTCCGGGATAGTCTCGTCTTGTAGCTGGTGATCAGCCGCGTCTTTTGACACCCCTCGCGTCCAGATCGAGCGAAGGGAACTTGAAAAATTTTGACGTTTTTGACGTTTTAGTAGACTCGTGTTCTATACATTTATACATATATACATACAAAAGTCTACCTTAGGGAGCTGATGTTAGAAATTTTACTTGCTATTTTTTGAAATTTTCTTTTGGTTTTATGTTGTTTGTTGACTAATTAGCAGGTAGTTTTTATCCCTTGGTTATACTCCAACGGGAACACGTGTCAAATTACACATCTTTCAGGACTTTAGTACATTTTGACGAAATTTTTGCAGTTTTTAATTTTTCTATAGCACTAGACGTATTCCAAATTCCTGTGTATCATTTGTTTTGGCTTGAGGACGGTGAGACCTATCTAGGGATACCTCTGGATCGTTTCTGCACCCTCTGAAACATACAAAAACAGTTAAAACAGTGGTGTCACCGCATACTTTTCAGTAAATTTTTGAACAAAGTCGCTAATAACTTTTGACCGTGAACCCTGGTGGTGTCCGGGATAGTCTCGTCTTGTAGCTGGTGATCAGCCGCGTCTTTTGACACCCCTCGCGT
Source organism: Parascotia fuliginaria (assembly GCA_963082885.1). Taxonomy (NCBI): domain Eukaryota; kingdom Metazoa; phylum Arthropoda; class Insecta; order Lepidoptera; family Erebidae; genus Parascotia; species Parascotia fuliginaria. Next base: position 5,851 of record OY720173.1, read on the forward strand.
CCAGATCGAGCGAAGGGAACTTGAAAAATTTTGACGTTTTTGACGTTTTAGTAGACTCGTGTTCTATACATTTATACATATATACATACAAAAGTCTACCTTAGGGAGCTGATGTTAGAAATTTTACTTGCTATTTTTTGAAATTTTCTTTTGGTTTTATGTTGTTTGTTGACTAATTAGCAGGTAGTTTTTATCCCTTGGTTATACTCCAACGGGAACACGTGTCAAATTACACATCTTTCAGGACTTTAGTACATTTTGACGAAATTTTTGCAGTTTTTAATTTTTCTATAGCACTAGACGTATTCCAAATTCCTGTGTATCATTTGTTTTGGCTTGAGGACGGTGAGACCTATCTAGGGATACCTCTGGATCGTTTCTGCACCCTCTGAAACATACAAAAACAGTTAAAACAGTGGTGTCACCGCATACTTTTCAGTAAATTTTTGAACAAAGTCGCTAATAACTTTTGACCGTGAACCCTGGTGGTGTCCGGGATAGTCTCGTCTTGTAGCTGGTGATCAGCCGCGTCTTTTGACACCCCTCGCGTCCAGATCGAGCGAAGGGAACTTGAAAAATTTTGACGTTTTTGACGTTTTAGTAGACTCGTGTTCTATACATTTATACATATATACATACAAAAGTCTACCTTAGGGAGCTGATGTTAGAAATTTTACTTGCTATTTTTTGAAATTTTCTTTTGGTTTTATGTTGTTTGTTGACTAATTAGCAGGTAGTTTTTATCCCTTGGTTATACTCCAACGGGAACACGTGTCAAATTACACATCTTTCAGGACTTTAGTACATTTTGACGAAATTTTTGCAGTTTTTAATTTTTCTATAGCACTAGACGTATTCCAAATTCCTGTGTATCATTTGTTTTGGCTTGAGGACGGTGAGACCTATCTAGGGATACCTCTGGATCGTTTCTGCACCCTCTGAAACATACAAAAACAGTTAAAACAGTGGTGTCACCGCATACTTTTCAGTAAATTTTTGAACAAAGTCGCTAATAACTTTTGACCGTGAACCCTGGTGGTGTCCGGGATAGTCTCGTCTTGTAGCTGGTGATCAGCCGCGTCTTTTGACACCCCTCGCGTCCAGATCGAGCGAAGGGAACTTGAAAAATTTTGACGTTTTTGACGTTTTAGTAGACTCGTGTTCTATACATTTATACATATATACATACAAAAGTCTACCTTAGGGAGCTGATGTTAGAAATTTTACTTGCTATTTTTTGAAATTTTCTTTTGGTTTTATGTTGTTTGTTGACTAATTAGCAGGTAGTTTTTATCCCTTGGTTATACTCCAACGGGAACACGTGTCAAATTACACATCTTTCAGGACTTTAGTACATTTTGACGAAATTTTTGCAGTTTTTAATTTTTCTATAGCACTAGACGTATTCCAAATTCCTGTGTATCATTTGTTTTGGCTTGAGGACGGTGAGACCTATCTAGGGATACCTCTGGATCGTTTCTGCACCCTCTGAAACATACAAAAACAGTTAAAACAGTGGTGTCACCGCATACTTTTCAGTAAATTTTTGAACAAAGTCGCTAATAACTTTTGACCGTGAACCCTGGTGGTGTCCGGGATAGTCTCGTCTTGTAGCTGGTGATCAGCCGCGTCTTTTGACACCCCTCGCGTCCAGATCGAGCGAAGGGAACTTGAAAAATTTTGACGTTTTTGACGTTTTAGTAGACTCGTGTTCTATACATTTATACATATATACATACAAAAGTCTACCTTAGGGAGCTGATGTTAGAAATTTTACTTGCTATTTTTTGAAATTTTCTTTTGGTTTTATGTTGTTTGTTGACTAATTAGCAGGTAGTTTTTATCCCTTGGTTATACTCCAACGGGAACACGTGTCAAATTACACATCTTTCAGGACTTTAGTACATTTTGACGAAATTTTTGCAGTTTTTAATTTTTCTATAGCACTAGACGTATTCCAAATTCCTGTGTATCATTTGTTTTGGCTTGAGGACGGTGAGACCTATCTAGGGATACCTCTGGATCGTTTCTGCACCCTCTGAAACATACAAAAACAGTTAAAACAGTGGTGTCACCGCATACTTTTCAGTAAATTTTTGAACAAAGTCGCTAATAACTTTTGACCGTGAACCCTGGTGGTGTCCGGGATAGTCTCGTCTTGTAGCTGGTGATCAGCCGCGTCTTTTGACACCCCTCGCGTCCAGATCGAGCGAAGGGAACTTGAAAAATTTTGACGTTTTTGACGTTTTAGTAGACTCGTGTTCTATACATTTATACATATATACATACAAAAGTCTACCTTAGGGAGCTGATGTTAGAAATTTTACTTGCTATTTTTTGAAATTTTCTTTTGGTTTTATGTTGTTTGTTGACTAATTAGCAGGTAGTTTTTATCCCTTGGTTATACTCCAACGGGAACACGTGTCAAATTACACATCTTTCAGGACTTTAGTACATTTTGACGAAATTTTTGCAGTTTTTAATTTTTCTATAGCACTAGACGTATTCCAAATTCCTGTGTATCATTTGTTTTGGCTTGAGGACGGTGAGACCTATCTAGGGATACCTCTGGATCGTTTCTGCACCCTCTGAAACATACAAAAACAGTTAAAACAGTGGTGTCACCGCATACTTTTCAGTAAATTTTTGAACAAAGTCGCTAATAACTTTTGACCGTGAACCCTGGTGGTGTCCGGGATAGTCTCGTCTTGTAGCTGGTGATCAGCCGCGTCTTTTGACACCCCTCGCGTCCAGATCGAGCGAAGGGAACTTGAAAAATTTTGACGTTTTTGACGTTTTAGTAGACTCGTGTTCTATACATTTATACATATATACATACAAAAGTCTACCTTAGGGAGCTGATGTTAGAAATTTTACTTGCTATTTTTTGAAATTTTCTTTTGGTTTTATGTTGTTTGTTGACTAATTAGCAGGTAGTTTTTATCCCTTGGTTATACTCCAACGGGAACACGTGTCAAATTACACATCTTTCAGGACTTTAGTACATTTTGACGAAATTTTTGCAGTTTTTAATTTTTCTATAGCACTAGACGTATTCCAAATTCCTGTGTATCATTTGTTTTGGCTTGAGGACGGTGAGACCTATCTAGGGATACCTCTGGATCGTTTCTGCACCCTCTGAAACATACAAAAACAGTTAAAACAGTGGTGTCACCGCATACTTTTCAGTAAATTTTTGAACAAAGTCGCTAATAACTTTTGACCGTGAACCCTGGTGGTGTCCGGGATAGTCTCGTCTTGTAGCTGGTGATCAGCCGCGTCTTTTGACACCCCTCGCGTCCAGATCGAGCGAAGGGAACTTGAAAAATTTTGACGTTTTTGACGTTTTAGTAGACTCGTGTTCTATACATTTATACATATATACATACAAAAGTCTACCTTAGGGAGCTGATGTTAGAAATTTTACTTGCTATTTTTTGAAATTTTCTTTTGGTTTTATGTTGTTTGTTGACTAATTAGCAGGTAGTTTTTATCCCTTGGTTATACTCCAACGGGAACACGTGTCAAATTACACATCTTTCAGGACTTTAGTACATTTTGACGAAATTTTTGCAGTTTTTAATTTTTCTATAGCACTAGACGTATTCCAAATTCCTGTGTATCATTTGTTTTGGCTTGAGGACGGTGAGACCTATCTAGGGATACCTCTGGATCGTTTCTGCACCCTCTGAAACATACAAAAACAGTTAAAACAGTGGTGTCACCGCATACTTTTCAGTAAATTTTTGAACAAAGTCGCTAATAACTTTTGACCGTGAACCCTGGTGGTGTCCGGGATAGTCTCGTCTTGTAGCTGGTGATCAGCCGCGTCTTTTGACACCCCTCGCGTCCAGATCGAGCGAAGGGAACTTGAAAAATTTTGACGTTTTTGACGTTTTAGTAGACTCGTGTTCTATACATTTATACATATATACATACAAAAGTCTACCTTAGGGAGCTGATGTTAGAAATTTTACTTGCTATTTTTTGAAATTTTCTTTTGGTTTTATGTTGTTTGTTGACTAATTAGCAGGTAGTTTTTATCCCTTGGTTATACTCCAACGGGAACACGTGTCAAATTACACATCTTTCAGGACTTTAGTACATTTTGACGAAATTTTTGCAGTTTTTAATTTTTCTATAGCACTAGACGTATTCCAAATTCCTGTGTATCATTTGTTTTGGCTTGAGGACGGTGAGACCTATCTAGGGATACCTCTGGATCGTTTCTGCACCCTCTGAAACATACAAAAACAGTTAAAACAGTGGTGTCACCGCATACTTTTCAGTAAATTTTTGAACAAAGTCGCTAATAACTTTTGACCGTGAACCCTGGTGGTGTCCGGGATAGTCTCGTCTTGTAGCTGGTGATCAGCCGCGTCTTTTGACACCCCTCGCGTCCAGATCGAGCGAAGGGAACTTGAAAAATTTTGACGTTTTTGACGTTTTAGTAGACTCGTGTTCTATACATTTATACATATATACATACAAAAGTCTACCTTAGGGAGCTGATGTTAGAAATTTTACTTGCTATTTTTTGAAATTTTCTTTTGGTTTTATGTTGTTTGTTGACTAATTAGCAGGTAGTTTTTATCCCTTGGTTATACTCCAACGGGAACACGTGTCAAATTACACATCTTTCAGGACTTTAGTACATTTTGACGAAATTTTTGCAGTTTTTAATTTTTCTATAGCACTAGACGTATTCCAAATTCCTGTGTATCATTTGTTTTGGCTTGAGGACGGTGAGACCTATCTAGGGATACCTCTGGATCGTTTCTGCACCCTCTGAAACATACAAAAACAGTTAAAACAGTGGTGTCACCGCATACTTTTCAGTAAATTTTTGAACAAAGTCGCTAATAACTTTTGACCGTGAACCCTGGTGGTGTCCGGGATAGTCTCGTCTTGTAGCTGGTGATCAGCCGCGTCTTTTGACACCCCTCGCGTCCAGATCGAGCGAAGGGAACTTGAAAAATTTTGACGTTTTTGACGTTTTAGTAGACTCGTGTTCTATACATTTATACATATATACATACAAAAGTCTACCTTAGGGAGCTGATGTTAGAAATTTTACTTGCTATTTTTTGAAATTTTCTTTTGGTTTTATGTTGTTTGTTGACTAATTAGCAGGTAGTTTTTATCCCTTGGTTATACTCCAACGGGAACACGTGTCAAATTACACATCTTTCAGGACTTTAGTACATTTTGACGAAATTTTTGCAGTTTTTAATTTTTCTATAGCACTAGACGTATTCCAAATTCCTGTGTATCATTTGTTTTGGCTTGAGGACGGTGAGACCTATCTAGGGATACCTCTGGATCGTTTCTGCACCCTCTGAAACATACAAAAACAGTTAAAACAGTGGTGTCACCGCATACTTTTCAGTAAATTTTTGAACAAAGTCGCTAATAACTTTTGACCGTGAACCCTGGTGGTGTCCGGGATAGTCTCGTCTTGTAGCTGGTGATCAGCCGCGTCTTTTGACACCCCTCGCGTCCAGATCGAGCGAAGGGAACTTGAAAAATTTTGACGTTTTTGACGTTTTAGTAGACTCGTGTTCTATACATTTATACATATATACATACAAAAGTCTACCTTAGGGAGCTGATGTTAGAAATTTTACTTGCTATTTTTTGAAATTTTCTTTTGGTTTTATGTTGTTTGTTGACTAATTAGCAGGTAGTTTTTATCCCTTGGTTATACTCCAACGGGAACACGTGTCAAATTACACATCTTTCAGGACTTTAGTACATTTTGACGAAATTTTTGCAGTTTTTAATTTTTCTATAGCACTAGACGTATTCCAAATTCCTGTGTATCATTTGTTTTGGCTTGAGGACGGTGAGACCTATCTAGGGATACCTCTGGATCGTTTCTGCACCCTCTGAAACATACAAAAACAGTTAAAACAGTGGTGTCACCGCATACTTTTCAGTAAATTTTTGAACAAAGTCGCTAATAACTTTTGACCGTGAACCCTGGTGGTGTCCGGGATAGTCTCGTCTTGTAGCTGGTGATCAGCCGCGTCTTTTGACACCCCTCGCGTCCAGATCGAGCGAAGGGAACTTGAAAAATTTTGACGTTTTTGACGTTTTAGTAGACTCGTGTTCTATACATTTATACATATATACATACAAAAGTCTACCTTAGGGAGCTGATGTTAGAAATTTTACTTGCTATTTTTTGAAATTTTCTTTTGGTTTTATGTTGTTTGTTGACTAATTAGCAGGTAGTTTTTATCCCTTGGTTATACTCCAACGGGAACACGTGTCAAATTACACATCTTTCAGGACTTTAGTACATTTTGACGAAATTTTTGCAGTTTTTAATTTTTCTATAGCACTAGACGTATTCCAAATTCCTGTGTATCATTTGTTTTGGCTTGAGGACGGTGAGACCTATCTAGGGATACCTCTGGATCGTTTCTGCACCCTCTGAAACATACAAAAACAGTTAAAACAGTGGTGTCACCGCATACTTTTCAGTAAATTTTTGAACAAAGTCGCTAATAACTTTTGACCGTGAACCCTGGTGGTGTCCGGGATAGTCTCGTCTTGTAGCTGGTGATCAGCCGCGTCTTTTGACACCCCTCGCGTCCAGATCGAGCGAAGGGAACTTGAAAAATTTTGACGTTTTTGACGTTTTAGTAGACTCGTGTTCTATACATTTATACATATATACATACAAAAGTCTACCTTAGGGAGCTGATGTTAGAAATTTTACTTGCTATTTTTTGAAATTTTCTTTTGGTTTTATGTTGTTTGTTGACTAATTAGCAGGTAGTTTTTATCCCTTGGTTATACTCCAACGGGAACACGTGTCAAATTACACATCTTTCAGGACTTTAGTACATTTTGACGAAATTTTTGCAGTTTTTAATTTTTCTATAGCACTAGACGTATTCCAAATTCCTGTGTATCATTTGTTTTGGCTTGAGGACGGTGAGACCTATCTAGGGATACCTCTGGATCGTTTCTGCACCCTCTGAAACATACAAAAACAGTTAAAACAGTGGTGTCACCGCATACTTTTCAGTAAATTTTTGAACAAAGTCGCTAATAACTTTTGACCGTGAACCCTGGTGGTGTCCGGGATAGTCTCGTCTTGTAGCTGGTGATCAGCCGCGTCTTTTGACACCCCTCGCGTCCAGATCGAGCGAAGGGAACTTGAAAAATTTTGACGTTTTTGACGTTTTAGTAGACTCGTGTTCTATACATTTATACATATATACATACAAAAGTCTACCTTAGGGAGCTGATGTTAGAAATTTTACTTGCTATTTTTTGAAATTTTCTTTTGGTTTTATGTTGTTTGTTGACTAATTAGCAGGTAGTTTTTATCCCTTGGTTATACTCCAACGGGAACACGTGTCAAATTACACATCTTTCAGGACTTTAGTACATTTTGACGAAATTTTTGCAGTTTTTAATTTTTCTATAGCACTAGACGTATTCCAAATTCCTGTGTATCATTTGTTTTGGCTTGAGGACGGTGAGACCTATCTAGGGATACCTCTGGATCGTTTCTGCACCCTCTGAAACATACAAAAACAGTTAAAACAGTGGTGTCACCGCATACTTTTCAGTAAATTTTTGAACAAAGTCGCTAATAACTTTTGACCGTGAACCCTGGTGGTGTCCGGGATAGTCTCGTCTTGTAGCTGGTGATCAGCCGCGTCTTTTGACACCCCTCGCGTCCAGATCGAGCGAAGGGAACTTGAAAAATTTTGACGTTTTTGACGTTTTAGTAGACTCGTGTTCTATACATTTATACATATATACATACAAAAGTCTACCTTAGGGAGCTGATGTTAGAAATTTTACTTGCTATTTTTTGAAATTTTCTTTTGGTTTTATGTTGTTTGTTGACTAATTAGCAGGTAGTTTTTATCCCTTGGTTATACTCCAACGGGAACACGTGTCAAATTACACATCTTTCAGGACTTTAGTACATTTTGACGAAATTTTTGCAGTTTTTAATTTTTCTATAGCACTAGACGTATTCCAAATTCCTGTGTATCATTTGTTTTGGCTTGAGGACGGTGAGACCTATCTAGGGATACCTCTGGATCGTTTCTGCACCCTCTGAAACATACAAAAACAGTTAAAACAGTGGTGTCACCGCATACTTTTCAGTAAATTTTTGAACAAAGTCGCTAATAACTTTTGACCGTGAACCCTGGTGGTGTCCGGGATAGTCTCGTCTTGTAGCTGGTGATCAGCCGCGTCTTTTGACACCCCTCGCGTCCAGATCGAGCGAAGGGAACTTGAAAAATTTTGACGTTTTTGACGTTTTAGTAGACTCGTGTTCTATACATTTATACATATATACATACAAAAGTCTACCTTAGGGAGCTGATGTTAGAAATTTTACTTGCTATTTTTTGAAATTTTCTTTTGGTTTTATGTTGTTTGTTGACTAATTAGCAGGTAGTTTTTATCCCTTGGTTATACTCCAACGGGAACACGTGTCAAATTACACATCTTTCAGGACTTTAGTACATTTTGACGAAATTTTTGCAGTTTTTAATTTTTCTATAGCACTAGACGTATTCCAAATTCCTGTGTATCATTTGTTTTGGCTTGAGGACGGTGAGACCTATCTAGGGATACCTCTGGATCGTTTCTGCACCCTCTGAAACATACAAAAACAGTTAAAACAGTGGTGTCACCGCATACTTTTCAGTAAATTTTTGAACAAAGTCGCTAATAACTTTTGACCGTGAACCCTGGTGGTGTCCGGGATAGTCTCGTCTTGTAGCTGGTGATCAGCCGCGTCTTTTGACACCCCTCGCGTCCAGATCGAGCGAAGGGAACTTGAAAAATTTTGACGTTTTTGACGTTTTAGTAGACTCGTGTTCTATACATTTATACATATATACATACAAAAGTCTACCTTAGGGAGCTGATGTTAGAAATTTTACTTGCTATTTTTTGAAATTTTCTTTTGGTTTTATGTTGTTTGTTGACTAATTAGCAGGTAGTTTTTATCCCTTGGTTATACTCCAACGGGAACACGTGTCAAATTACACATCTTTCAGGACTTTAGTACATTTTGACGAAATTTTTGCAGTTTTTAATTTTTCTATAGCACTAGACGTATTCCAAATTCCTGTGTATCATTTGTTTTGGCTTGAGGACGGTGAGACCTATCTAGGGATACCTCTGGATCGTTTCTGCACCCTCTGAAACATACAAAAACAGTTAAAACAGTGGTGTCACCGCATACTTTTCAGTAAATTTTTGAACAAAGTCGCTAATAACTTTTGACCGTGAACCCTGGTGGTGTCCGGGATAGTCTCGTCTTGTAGCTGGTGATCAGCCGCGTCTTTTGACACCCCTCGCGTCCAGATCGAGCGAAGGGAACTTGAAAAATTTTGACGTTTTTGACGTTTTAGTAGACTCGTGTTCTATACATTTATACATATATACATACAAAAGTCTACCTTAGGGAGCTGATGTTAGAAATTTTACTTGCTATTTTTTGAAATTTTCTTTTGGTTTTATGTTGTTTGTTGACTAATTAGCAGGTAGTTTTTATCCCTTGGTTATACTCCAACGGGAACACGTGTCAAATTACACATCTTTCAGGACTTTAGTACATTTTGACGAAATTTTTGCAGTTTTTAATTTTTCTATAGCACTAGACGTATTCCAAATTCCTGTGTATCATTTGTTTTGGCTTGAGGACGGTGAGACCTATCTAGGGATACCTCTGGATCGTTTCTGCACCCTCTGAAACATACAAAAACAGTTAAAACAGTGGTGTCACCGCATACTTTTCAGTAAATTTTTGAACAAAGTCGCTAATAACTTTTGACCGTGAACCCTGGTGGTGTCCGGGATAGTCTCGTCTTGTAGCTGGTGATCAGCCGCGTCTTTTGACACCCCTCGCGTCCAGATCGAGCGAAGGGAACTTGAAAAATTTTGACGTTTTTGACGTTTTAGTAGACTCGTGTTCTATACATTTATACATATATACATACAAAAGTCTACCTTAGGGAGCTGATGTTAGAAATTTTACTTGCTATTTTTTGAAATTTTCTTTTGGTTTTATGTTGTTTGTTGACTAATTAGCAGGTAGTTTTTATCCCTTGGTTATACTCCAACGGGAACACGTGTCAAATTACACATCTTTCAGGACTTTAGTACATTTTGACGAAATTTTTGCAGTTTTTAATTTTTCTATAGCACTAGACGTATTCCAAATTCCTGTGTATCATTTGTTTTGGCTTGAGGACGGTGAGACCTATCTAGGGATACCTCTGGATCGTTTCTGCACCCTCTGAAACATACAAAAACAGTTAAAACAGTGGTGTCACCGCATACTTTTCAGTAAATTTTTGAACAAAGTCGCTAATAACTTTTGACCGTGAACCCTGGTGGTGTCCGGGATAGTCTCGTCTTGTAGCTGGTGATCAGCCGCGTCTTTTGACACCCCTCGCGTCCAGATCGAGCGAAGGGAACTTGAAAAATTTTGACGTTTTTGACGTTTTAGTAGACTCGTGTTCTATACATTTATACATATATACATACAAAAGTCTACCTTAGGGAGCTGATGTTAGAAATTTTACTTGCTATTTTTTGAAATTTTCTTTTGGTTTTATGTTGTTTGTTGACTAATTAGCAGGTAGTTTTTATCCCTTGGTTATACTCCAACGGGAACACGTGTCAAATTACACATCTTTCAGGACTTTAGTACATTTTGACGAAATTTTTGCAGTTTTTAATTTTTCTATAGCACTAGACGTATTCCAAATTCCTGTGTATCATTTGTTTTGGCTTGAGGACGGTGAGACCTATCTAGGGATACCTCTGGATCGTTTCTGCACCCTCTGAAACATACAAAAACAGTTAAAACAGTGGTGTCACCGCATACTTTTCAGTAAATTTTTGAACAAAGTCGCTAATAACTTTTGACCGTGAACCCTGGTGGTGTCCGGGATAGTCTCGTCTTGTAGCTGGTGATCAGCCGCGTCTTTTGACACCCCTCGCGTCCAGATCGAGCGAAGGGAACTTGAAAAATTTTGACGTTTTTGACGTTTTAGTAGATTTTTTTTTTTTTTTTTTTTTTTGTGTGTGGTGTGGGTTGTTAGCCTCTGATGGCTTTCACAACCTTACGCGGACTGTCGGTGAGCAGAAGGCTCTCAACCGTTAAATATTCTAAACAACGTTGCCTAAGGGCACCCCCTACGTGGGGTTAGGACCTCGGCTTAGGGCGTTGTTGAAAGCTAGGGCCGGCCCATTATTATTGCGCGACGACGGCACGCCCCTGCGGCGGGGGCGGTACCGTGGGCGGTTATGTGTAGTGTTATATAGAGTATTGATGTTGCGCTCTATCTGGAGAAGTGTGATGTCATCGTCCGGCTCTACGAGAGCGTGCCGAGGTCGGCGTGTGCGTGAGATCCCTGACGGAGTGTAGTTGACCGCTTCTAAAACTAACGGATTAATGTGTGTAGCGGCAGAGTCAAAGAACCTGCGAGAACAGCGTTTGAGAAATTGCCTGATGGTCGGCAAACCTAGGTCTAGATGCAAGTTTTCATTACGCAGGTACCACGGGGCCCCCGTGGCTCTACGCATGAAACGATTCTGAACTACCTGAAGCATATGGGTTCTACATGGCGGCACATGCGCAAACACTGGCGCTGCATACGTCATAATCGGGCGTATACAAGTAGTGTATAAACGAACTTTGTTCTTAAGCGAAAGTTTAGACTTTGCGCTTACTAACGCGTGCAGTCGACCTAGGGCTAGTCGGGCGCGGTTGCGTACGGTTTTGATGTGAGGCTTAAAGGTGAGCCGATCGTCTAGTATTACACCTAAGTACTTGGCTTGCTTCTCCCAGGGGATCGGCTTGCCGAACATGGTGATCTGCGGAGGGTGAAGACTAGTTCTTCCCCGGCGGAATAGCACTGCTTGGCTTTTATCGGGATTCACCTCTATTCTCCATTCTCTGAACCAGGCACCGAGTGCGTTGGCCGCGGATTGGAGAACTTTGGCGATGGCCTGCGAAGATCTACCGGAGTAGTAGATAGCAGTGTCATCTGCAAATAGTGCTAGTTGCGTATGTCGATGTATGGGTATATCGCTAGTATATAGCGAAAATAATAAGGGAGAGAGTACTGACCCTTGCGGGACGCCGGCGAGAATTGGGTGGGGGGAGGAAAGTGTTCCTTCCACTCTATAGCGAAAGCTGCGGTTCGACAAGTAGTCTCGTATGATGAGCACGAGTCTATGTGGCACGCCCAGTGTGAATAGCTTATATAATAAGCCATTGTGCCACACTTTGTCGAACGCTTTCGCTACATCGAAGAAGAGAACCCCTGTATACTGGTTCGTTTGAAACCGACTGCTGATATGTTCAACAATACGATGGACTTGTTGAACACACGAGTGTTTGGTACGAAAGCCAAATTGCTCGTCTGGTAAAAGGTGGTTACTATCGACATACGACTTAAGTCGACTAAATAGTAGTCGTTCATAAATCTTACCCATGCCGTTGAGTAGACTTATTGGACGGTAGCTAGTGGGTTCGGACCGGGGCTTACCGGGTTTGTGAATGCCTATTACTAGGGCCTCTTTCCACTGTTGTGGAAAGATATTGTGGGACATGGCCGCGTTAAAGATCGCGGTCATGAGGGCGAGCAATAGGGGAGGAAAGAGTTTAATAACTCTGTTAGTTATTTTGTCCGACCCAGGGGACTTTTTAGATTGTAATCCTCTAACGATCTTCTCAACCTCATCGGTCGTAACGGGGGGAAGGGGGTCAACATCCCCTTCTTGAGACTCTACTGGCAACGGGAGTGAGGCTCTCCGCTCCACTTCGTTATCAATGTTAAGGACGTGATCTAGGTCGACTGGCAATGTACTAGGCGTGCATTGAAGCGACAAGCTGTCTGCTAGGCACTCTGACTTCGTGACGTCATCGAATGCGGGCGGGAGGTTGGGTCTATTTAAGGGAGGCAGGGTTACGATGGTGTCCTTTTGCAAGGCGCGAGACAGTTGCCAAAAGGCGAGATGAGTGGGCTCAAGCTCGCTTAAGGTTGTCTCCCATCGCATCTGACGAAACTCGTCTATGCGTGCCTTTACAGCACGCTGAAGTGTACGCATTCGTGCCCTATTGGGCTCGGAGGGGAAACGGTCATGGGCTCTAATGGAGGCGTTCTTCTCTCTTATCAATTCACGTATGTCGTCGGGTAAGCGCCAGCGATTATTTTTTTGTGCCACTGGTACCTCCCGCGAGCAGTCATTAATTAACGACTGCACGTGATTTGTTAGAGAGTCGATCGCCAACACCGTGTCACCCAAAGACTGTATACTATCGGGTATCCCGCCAAGGTGTACGGAGCTGGGCGACTTCAGACTCTCTCCGAGTCGCCCCCAATCCGTAACCTTCCTAGTTTGAGTGGGCTGACCTGTATCAGGGGGGCCTAGACGTGGGGCAAAGTCTATGATAACAGGTCTGTGATCAGAGTCCAGTTCCTTGTGCACCTCTAAAGTCGATAAACGTAAGTTTATGTTCTTCAGAAGAGCAATGTCAAGTATATCCGGCCTATGATCAACTCTAGTGGGGTAGTGAGTAGCCTCTAAGGGCGCGACGATGTCAAAATTTAATGACCCAGATAAGTGCTCTAAGGTGCGCCCTCTAGGGTTCGTCGAGAGACAGCCCCAGAGGACGTGCTTAGCGTTTAGGTCGCCTGCCAGAAGGACAGAGCTACCTAGGTTAAGGAGGGCTTGGACGTCACTACTAAGTAACGGCCTAGGGTTGTCAGCAGAGCCGCCTGGCGGTAAGTAAGCTGACACCACTACAATAGACTGATGTCCTGTGAGGCCTATTTGACAGACAGAAGCTTCAATGTGTGATAGCTTGGGAGAATCCATAGGCGAACAGTGCAAGGACCGTTTATAATAAATGAGCGTGCCCCCGCGGGCTTGGTTGACCCTATCGTTGCGCACTATATTATAGTTAGCAATCCTAGGGTCCCTATGTGATGGTTTTAGAAATGTCTCTTGCACTAAAAGAATATCTAGTTGATGATCGCTACAGAATGCAGCGATCTCGTCGCGCTGCGTTTTAATGCCATTGGCATTGAAACTCCCTATACGGAGGGACCTCGGTTTGACTCTACCTGAGTGGCCTATATCCATTACGGGTGTACCCTAAAGCTCCCTAACCTCTCGAACACGGTCGAGTACCTAAGCGATACCTGAAGGAGGGCCATAGGGTTACCCTCGTTAACTCTAATAAGAGCCGCGATTTCACGCAACTCAGCATAGTCGACTATGCTGGCGAAGCGCGCCACCAAGGCGAGGTCGGAGTCGCCTGGTGGGGTCTTGGGATTAACCCGGGCAGCTGTTGCCGGGGTCGGGACATTTTTAATATTGTAAGTTTTAGGGTTAGGTTTGGTGGTGGTCCCCTGCTGAGGGGGAGCCACAGATTTCGGTGATTGGGGGAGGGGGGGGAAGTCACTCTGGGAGTTGAGCGTCTTCCACGGTGACGGTCTTTGAGGCCTGAGGGGCGGGGGGGCGACATTTGCTGCCTGGGGGTTGGGGCGCACGGGTGCGCGAGTGGGCGGTCTGGGGGTTGGCTTCGGGGCCTTAGGGCACCCGCGGTAATTAGCGGGGTGACCTGCTTGTCCGCAGAGGACACATGAGGGGGGCTCAGCGCAGAGAGCCCTATCTTTAGGGCGGCTGCACTCAGCAGTGGCATGGTCACCTAGGCACTTAACGCACCTAGGTCGCGCGTGGCAGTTTCGCGCTGAGTGCCCATAGAGCTGGCATCTATGGCACTGTGAAATGATGCCCTTCCTACGCGGGGGTTCTATGACAATGCCAGACAGTTGGCACACCGACTTAAGCCCGAATATCGCCCTACCGGCGTCGTTCCGGTCCAGCGATACCAGGACCATGTCGTATGGTTCGTGGAGCTTACCACGGACCATGCGGTGTACCTCGTGTACTGGCATGGTTTGGGCCACGAGGGATGCTTTGATCGCATCTATTCCTAACTCCTTGGGGACGCCGCGTATGACGACGCGGAGGAGACGCTCTTCGGGGAGCGTGTAAGTGTGGAAGGAGACCTGTGTCTCCTTCAACAGTTTGCTTAGGGCCCTGTGGTCCCGGGAAGAGGTCACCTGGACCTTTATCCCCTGTTGGGTGGACCTCGCAGAGGTGAAATTGATGTGGTGCTGAGTGCACCAGCCGGACACCGCTGTCCATTTGGACTTGTCCTGTATGAACAGCGGCGGCGGCAGAGGCTCTTTTCGAGCGACAGGGGAGGTGGGGGAGGGCTGGCGGGTGCCTGGAGAGGCGGGCCGTGGTGTCCCGGGGGGCACGATAGTTTTTGGTGCCTTAGAAGGCACCTGGTTAATAGAGGTTTTAGAGCGCCTCTTACCTCTTTTCCTTACCTCTGTAAAGAGGTCATCTGAGTCAGAGGACACTGGGGTAGTATTGTCCTCCGATGCGGAGACGCAAGTGTCCATCGCGCTCGACGGACGGCTTGCCGGAGACCGGAAAGTACATCCGGGGGTCGGGGTAGGGGAGGGGGTGCGTAAAATACGCGGGGAGGGAGTGACCACTGGCGACGGTGTCGCTAGGGCCGGGGAGAGGCGGCGCTCAGAGAGCGGGCTCCTTGAGCGAGACGGGGAGGGAGAGGCGGGTGCGGGTAACACGCGATTTGAGCGGCCGGGTGCCGCGCCTACGCTATTTACACCTGTAAACGCGCCTGCGAACCTGCGTTTAACTAACGCGAGGACCTCCCGGTCGCCTAGTAGGTCCTCTATAGTTAGGCCTATGTTAGCCATAGTGGCTAACAGCCTTAGGGGCTTTTTTTTTTAAGCGTAAAAAATGAACACTAATTATTTTTACGCGCAGCCCAAGCGGGAATAACTCGGGGTGTGTGGTCTGTCCCTCCCAACCGGGTGAGGCCGGGAGGATGTACTTATAACTTAAGGTGTGCCCTAAGCTTGTATCCTTTTACCTATCTTAATGTGTAAAAGGTTCCTAACAGCCCTGGTGCCGGGGTGGTATGGACCTTTACGGTCGGCACACCCAAACTAACACTAGAGAATAGGATGTCGGGAATAGGTAGGGTGGGAAGGCGATAGCTAGTTCCGACTAGGGGCCACCCCCAAGGCCGGATTGTCTAGCCCCGTCCGGTATTTACCTTGCCCTGAAGGGGCAAGGTAAGGCAAACCGGGTCTTTGCCTCACCCGGCTTCGTTAACACCGCTTGGTTTCAACCGGGGACCAGAAAAACACTGGTTTTTCCCTGAAGGGGCACTCGCGAACGAAACACAACACGATATATGATATTTCTTGTCGAAACAGACACTTTCGTATTCTTAAAAGAACACTACGGTGAATACAGCACTTACAACACACACTAGTCACAGTGACGCCTCGGAGACGACAGTTAAAAAGCGCGCGAACCAAGAGAGCGTTGTGCGTCCGCGCGGAGCGAACGCGTAGGGCAGAATGATGTTTTAGTAGACTCGTGTTCTATACATTTATACATATATACATACAAAAGTCTACCTTAGGGAGCTGATGTTAGAAATTTTACTTGCTATTTTTTGAAATTTTCTTTTGGTTTTATGTTGTTTGTTGACTAATTAGCAGGTAGTTTTTATCCCTTGGTTATACTCCAACGGGAACACGTGTCAAATTACACATCTTTCAGGACTTTAGTACATTTTGACGAAATTTTTGCAGTTTTTAATTTTTCTATAGCACTAGACGTATTCCAAATTCCTGTGTATCATTTGTTTTGGCTTGAGGACGGTGAGACCTATCTAGGGATACCTCTGGATCGTTTCTGCACCCTCTGAAACATACAAAAACAGTTAAAACAGTGGTGTCACCGCATACTTTTCAGTAAATTTTTGAACAAAGTCGCTAATAACTTTTGACCGTGAACCCTGGTGGTGTCCGGGATAGTCTCGTCTTGTAGCTGGTGATCAGCCGCGTCTTTTGACACCCCTCGCGTCCAGATCGAGCGAAGGGAACTTGAAAAATTTTGACGTTTTTGACGTTTTAGTAGACTCGTGTTCTATACATTTATACATATATACATACAAAAGTCTACCTTAGGGAGCTGATGTTAGAAATTTTACTTGCTATTTTTTGAAATTTTCTTTTGGTTTTATGTTGTTTGTTGACTAATTAGCAGGTAGTTTTTATCCCTTGGTTATACTCCAACGGGAACACGTGTCAAATTACACATCTTTCAGGACTTTAGTACATTTTGACGAAATTTTTGCAGTTTTTAATTTTTCTATAGCACTAGACGTATTCCAAATTCCTGTGTATCATTTGTTTTGGCTTGAGGACGGTGAGACCTATCTAGGGATACCTCTGGATCGTTTCTGCACCCTCTGAAACATACAAAAACAGTTAAAACAGTGGTGTCACCGCATACTTTTCAGTAAATTTTTGAACAAAGTCGCTAATAACTTTTGACCGTGAACCCTGGTGGTGTCCGGGATAGTCTCGTCTTGTAGCTGGTGATCAGCCGCGTCTTTTGACACCCCTCGCGTCCAGATCGAGCGAAGGGAACTTGAAAAATTTTGACGTTTTTGACGTTTTAGTAGACTCGTGTTCTATACATTTATACATATATACATACAAAAGTCTACCTTAGGGAGCTGATGTTAGAAATTTTACTTGCTATTTTTTGAAATTTTCTTTTGGTTTTATGTTGTTTGTTGACTAATTAGCAGGTAGTTTTTATCCCTTGGTTATACTCCAACGGGAACACGTGTCAAATTACACATCTTTCAGGACTTTAGTACATTTTGACGAAATTTTTGCAGTTTTTAATTTTTCTATAGCACTAGACGTATTCCAAATTCCTGTGTATCATTTGTTTTGGCTTGAGGACGGTGAGACCTATCTAGGGATACCTCTGGATCGTTTCTGCACCCTCTGAAACATACAAAAACAGTTAAAACAGTGGTGTCACCGCATACTTTTCAGTAAATTTTTGAACAAAGTCGCTAATAACTTTTGACCGTGAACCCTGGTGGTGTCCGGGATAGTCTCGTCTTGTAGCTGGTGATCAGCCGCGTCTTTTGACACCCCTCGCGTCCAGATCGAGCGAAGGGAACTTGAAAAATTTTGACGTTTTTGACGTTTTAGTAGACTCGTGTTCTATACATTTATACATATATACATACAAAAGTCTACCTTAGGGAGCTGATGTTAGAAATTTTACTTGCTATTTTTTGAAATTTTCTTTTGGTTTTATGTTGTTTGTTGACTAATTAGCAGGTAGTTTTTATCCCTTGGTTATACTCCAACGGGAACACGTGTCAAATTACACATCTTTCAGGACTTTAGTACATTTTGACGAAATTTTTGCAGTTTTTAATTTTTCTATAGCACTAGACGTATTCCAAATTCCTGTGTATCATTTGTTTTGGCTTGAGGACGGTGAGACCTATCTAGGGATACCTCTGGATCGTTTCTGCACCCTCTGAAACATACAAAAACAGTTAAAACAGTGGTGTCACCGCATACTTTTCAGTAAATTTTTGAACAAAGTCGCTAATAACTTTTGACCGTGAACCCTGGTGGTGTCCGGGATAGTCTCGTCTTGTAGCTGGTGATCAGCCGCGTCTTTTGACACCCCTCGCGTCCAGATCGAGCGAAGGGAACTTGAAAAATTTTGACGTTTTTGACGTTTTAGTAGACTCGTGTTCTATACATTTATACATATATACATACAAAAGTCTACCTTAGGGAGCTGATGTTAGAAATTTTACTTGCTATTTTTTGAAATTTTCTTTTGGTTTTATGTTGTTTGTTGACTAATTAGCAGGTAGTTTTTATCCCTTGGTTATACTCCAACGGGAACACGTGTCAAATTACACATCTTTCAGGACTTTAGTACATTTTGACGAAATTTTTGCAGTTTTTAATTTTTCTATAGCACTAGACGTATTCCAAATTCCTGTGTATCATTTGTTTTGGCTTGAGGACGGTGAGACCTATCTAGGGATACCTCTGGATCGTTTCTGCACCCTCTGAAACATACAAAAACAGTTAAAACAGTGGTGTCACCGCATACTTTTCAGTAAATTTTTGAACAAAGTCGCTAATAACTTTTGACCGTGAACCCTGGTGGTGTCCGGGATAGTCTCGTCTTGTAGCTGGTGATCAGCCGCGTCTTTTGACACCCCTCGCGTCCAGATCGAGCGAAGGGAACTTGAAAAATTTTGACGTTTTTGACGTTTTAGTAGACTCGTGTTCTATACATTTATACATATATACATACAAAAGTCTACCTTAGGGAGCTGATGTTAGAAATTTTACTTGCTATTTTTTGAAATTTTCTTTTGGTTTTATGTTGTTTGTTGACTAATTAGCAGGTAGTTTTTATCCCTTGGTTATACTCCAACGGGAACACGTGTCAAATTACACATCTTTCAGGACTTTAGTACATTTTGACGAAATTTTTGCAGTTTTTAATTTTTCTATAGCACTAGACGTATTCCAAATTCCTGTGTATCATTTGTTTTGGCTTGAGGACGGTGAGACCTATCTAGGGATACCTCTGGATCGTTTCTGCACCCTCTGAAACATACAAAAACAGTTAAAACAGTGGTGTCACCGCATACTTTTCAGTAAATTTTTGAACAAAGTCGCTAATAACTTTTGACCGTGAACCCTGGTGGTGTCCGGGATAGTCTCGTCTTGTAGCTGGTGATCAGCCGCGTCTTTTGACACCCCTCGCGTCCAGATCGAGCGAAGGGAACTTGAAAAATTTTGACGTTTTTGACGTTTTAGTAGACTCGTGTTCTATACATTTATACATATATACATACAAAAGTCTACCTTAGGGAGCTGATGTTAGAAATTTTACTTGCTATTTTTTGAAATTTTCTTTTGGTTTTATGTTGTTTGTTGACTAATTAGCAGGTAGTTTTTATCCCTTGGTTATACTCCAACGGGAACACGTGTCAAATTACACATCTTTCAGGACTTTAGTACATTTTGACGAAATTTTTGCAGTTTTTAATTTTTCTATAGCACTAGACGTATTCCAAATTCCTGTGTATCATTTGTTTTGGCTTGAGGACGGTGAGACCTATCTAGGGATACCTCTGGATCGTTTCTGCACCCTCTGAAACATACAAAAACAGTTAAAACAGTGGTGTCACCGCATACTTTTCAGTAAATTTTTGAACAAAGTCGCTAATAACTTTTGACCGTGAACCCTGGTGGTGTCCGGGATAGTCTCGTCTTGTAGCTGGTGATCAGCCGCGTCTTTTGACACCCCTCGCGTCCAGATCGAGCGAAGGGAACTTGAAAAATTTTGACGTTTTTGACGTTTTAGTAGACTCGTGTTCTATACATTTATACATATATACATACAAAAGTCTACCTTAGGGAGCTGATGTTAGAAATTTTACTTGCTATTTTTTGAAATTTTCTTTTGGTTTTATGTTGTTTGTTGACTAATTAGCAGGTAGTTTTTATCCCTTGGTTATACTCCAACGGGAACACGTGTCAAATTACACATCTTTCAGGACTTTAGTACATTTTGACGAAATTTTTGCAGTTTTTAATTTTTCTATAGCACTAGACGTATTCCAAATTCCTGTGTATCATTTGTTTTGGCTTGAGGACGGTGAGACCTATCTAGGGATACCTCTGGATCGTTTCTGCACCCTCTGAAACATACAAAAACAGTTAAAACAGTGGTGTCACCGCATACTTTTCAGTAAATTTTTGAACAAAGTCGCTAATAACTTTTGACCGTGAACCCTGGTGGTGTCCGGGATAGTCTCGTCTTGTAGCTGGTGATCAGCCGCGTCTTTTGACACCCCTCGCGTCCAGATCGAGCGAAGGGAACTTGAAAAATTTTGACGTTTTTGACGTTTTAGTAGACTCGTGTTCTATACATTTATACATATATACATACAAAAGTCTACCTTAGGGAGCTGATGTTAGAAATTTTACTTGCTATTTTTTGAAATTTTCTTTTGGTTTTATGTTGTTTGTTGACTAATTAGCAGGTAGTTTTTATCCCTTGGTTATACTCCAACGGGAACACGTGTCAAATTACACATCTTTCAGGACTTTAGTACATTTTGACGAAATTTTTGCAGTTTTTAATTTTTCTATAGCACTAGACGTATTCCAAATTCCTGTGTATCATTTGTTTTGGCTTGAGGACGGTGAGACCTATCTAGGGATACCTCTGGATCGTTTCTGCACCCTCTGAAACATACAAAAACAGTTAAAACAGTGGTGTCACCGCATACTTTTCAGTAAATTTTTGAACAAAGTCGCTAATAACTTTTGACCGTGAACCCTGGTGGTGTCCGGGATAGTCTCGTCTTGTAGCTGGTGATCAGCCGCGTCTTTTGACACCCCTCGCGTCCAGATCGAGCGAAGGGAACTTGAAAAATTTTGACGTTTTTGACGTTTTAGTAGACTCGTGTTCTATACATTTATACATATATACATACAAAAGTCTACCTTAGGGAGCTGATGTTAGAAATTTTACTTGCTATTTTTTGAAATTTTCTTTTGGTTTTATGTTGTTTGTTGACTAATTAGCAGGTAGTTTTTATCCCTTGGTTATACTCCAACGGGAACACGTGTCAAATTACACATCTTTCAGGACTTTAGTACATTTTGACGAAATTTTTGCAGTTTTTAATTTTTCTATAGCACTAGACGTATTCCAAATTCCTGTGTATCATTTGTTTTGGCTTGAGGACGGTGAGACCTATCTAGGGATACCTCTGGATCGTTTCTGCACCCTCTGAAACATACAAAAACAGTTAAAACAGTGGTGTCACCGCATACTTTTCAGTAAATTTTTGAACAAAGTCGCTAATAACTTTTGACCGTGAACCCTGGTGGTGTCCGGGATAGTCTCGTCTTGTAGCTGGTGATCAGCCGCGTCTTTTGACACCCCTCGCGTCCAGATCGAGCGAAGGGAACTTGAAAAATTTTGACGTTTTTGACGTTTTAGTAGACTCGTGTTCTATACATTTATACATATATACATACAAAAGTCTACCTTAGGGAGCTGATGTTAGAAATTTTACTTGCTATTTTTTGAAATTTTCTTTTGGTTTTATGTTGTTTGTTGACTAATTAGCAGGTAGTTTTTATCCCTTGGTTATACTCCAACGGGAACACGTGTCAAATTACACATCTTTCAGGACTTTAGTACATTTTGACGAAATTTTTGCAGTTTTTAATTTTTCTATAGCACTAGACGTATTCCAAATTCCTGTGTATCATTTGTTTTGGCTTGAGGACGGTGAGACCTATCTAGGGATACCTCTGGATCGTTTCTGCACCCTCTGAAACATACAAAAACAGTTAAAACAGTGGTGTCACCGCATACTTTTCAGTAAATTTTTGAACAAAGTCGCTAATAACTTTTGACCGTGAACCCTGGTGGTGTCCGGGATAGTCTCGTCTTGTAGCTGGTGATCAGCCGCGTCTTTTGACACCCCTCGCGTCCAGATCGAGCGAAGGGAACTTGAAAAATTTTGACGTTTTTGACGTTTTAGTAGACTCGTGTTCTATACATTTATACATATATACATACAAAAGTCTACCTTAGGGAGCTGATGTTAGAAATTTTACTTGCTATTTTTTGAAATTTTCTTTTGGTTTTATGTTGTTTGTTGACTAATTAGCAGGTAGTTTTTATCCCTTGGTTATACTCCAACGGGAACACGTGTCAAATTACACATCTTTCAGGACTTTAGTACATTTTGACGAAATTTTTGCAGTTTTTAATTTTTCTATAGCACTAGACGTATTCCAAATTCCTGTGTATCATTTGTTTTGGCTTGAGGACGGTGAGACCTATCTAGGGATACCTCTGGATCGTTTCTGCACCCTCTGAAACATACAAAAACAGTTAAAACAGTGGTGTCACCGCATACTTTTCAGTAAATTTTTGAACAAAGTCGCTAATAACTTTTGACCGTGAACCCTGGTGGTGTCCGGGATAGTCTCGTCTTGTAGCTGGTGATCAGCCGCGTCTTTTGACACCCCTCGCGTCCAGATCGAGCGAAGGGAACTTGAAAAATTTTGACGTTTTTGACGTTTTAGTAGACTCGTGTTCTATACATTTATACATATATACATACAAAAGTCTACCTTAGGGAGCTGATGTTAGAAATTTTACTTGCTATTTTTTGAAATTTTCTTTTGGTTTTATGTTGTTTGTTGACTAATTAGCAGGTAGTTTTTATCCCTTGGTTATACTCCAACGGGAACACGTGTCAAATTACACATCTTTCAGGACTTTAGTACATTTTGACGAAATTTTTGCAGTTTTTAATTTTTCTATAGCACTAGACGTATTCCAAATTCCTGTGTATCATTTGTTTTGGCTTGAGGACGGTGAGACCTATCTAGGGATACCTCTGGATCGTTTCTGCACCCTCTGAAACATACAAAAACAGTTAAAACAGTGGTGTCACCGCATACTTTTCAGTAAATTTTTGAACAAAGTCGCTAATAACTTTTGACCGTGAACCCTGGTGGTGTCCGGGATAGTCTCGTCTTGTAGCTGGTGATCAGCCGCGTCTTTTGACACCCCTCGCGTCCAGATCGAGCGAAGGGAACTTGAAAAATTTTGACGTTTTTGACGTTTTAGTAGACTCGTGTTCTATACATTTATACATATATACATACAAAAGTCTACCTTAGGGAGCTGATGTTAGAAATTTTACTTGCTATTTTTTGAAATTTTCTTTTGGTTTTATGTTGTTTGTTGACTAATTAGCAGGTAGTTTTTATCCCTTGGTTATACTCCAACGGGAACACGTGTCAAATTACACATCTTTCAGGACTTTAGTACATTTTGACGAAATTTTTGCAGTTTTTAATTTTTCTATAGCACTAGACGTATTCCAAATTCCTGTGTATCATTTGTTTTGGCTTGAGGACGGTGAGACCTATCTAGGGATACCTCTGGATCGTTTCTGCACCCTCTGAAACATACAAAAACAGTTAAAACAGTGGTGTCACCGCATACTTTTCAGTAAATTTTTGAACAAAGTCGCTAATAACTTTTGACCGTGAACCCTGGTGGTGTCCGGGATAGTCTCGTCTTGTAGCTGGTGATCAGCCGCGTCTTTTGACACCCCTCGCGTCCAGATCGAGCGAAGGGAACTTGAAAAATTTTGACGTTTTTGACGTTTTAGTAGACTCGTGTTCTATACATTTATACATATATACATACAAAAGTCTACCTTAGGGAGCTGATGTTAGAAATTTTACTTGCTATTTTTTGAAATTTTCTTTTGGTTTTATGTTGTTTGTTGACTAATTAGCAGGTAGTTTTTATCCCTTGGTTATACTCCAACGGGAACACGTGTCAAATTACACATCTTTCAGGACTTTAGTACATTTTGACGAAATTTTTGCAGTTTTTAATTTTTCTATAGCACTAGACGTATTCCAAATTCCTGTGTATCATTTGTTTTGGCTTGAGGACGGTGAGACCTATCTAGGGATACCTCTGGATCGTTTCTGCACCCTCTGAAACATACAAAAACAGTTAAAACAGTGGTGTCACCGCATACTTTTCAGTAAATTTTTGAACAAAGTCGCTAATAACTTTTGACCGTGAACCCTGGTGGTGTCCGGGATAGTCTCGTCTTGTAGCTGGTGATCAGCCGCGTCTTTTGACACCCCTCGCGTCCAGATCGAGCGAAGGGAACTTGAAAAATTTTGACGTTTTTGACGTTTTAGTAGACTCGTGTTCTATACATTTATACATATATACATACAAAAGTCTACCTTAGGGAGCTGATGTTAGAAATTTTACTTGCTATTTTTTGAAATTTTCTTTTGGTTTTATGTTGTTTGTTGACTAATTAGCAGGTAGTTTTTATCCCTTGGTTATACTCCAACGGGAACACGTGTCAAATTACACATCTTTCAGGACTTTAGTACATTTTGACGAAATTTTTGCAGTTTTTAATTTTTCTATAGCACTAGACGTATTCCAAATTCCTGTGTATCATTTGTTTTGGCTTGAGGACGGTGAGACCTATCTAGGGATACCTCTGGATCGTTTCTGCACCCTCTGAAACATACAAAAACAGTTAAAACAGTGGTGTCACCGCATACTTTTCAGTAAATTTTTGAACAAAGTCGCTAATAACTTTTGACCGTGAACCCTGGTGGTGTCCGGGATAGTCTCGTCTTGTAGCTGGTGATCAGCCGCGTCTTTTGACACCCCTCGCGTCCAGATCGAGCGAAGGGAACTTGAAAAATTTTGACGTTTTTGACGTTTTAGTAGACTCGTGTTCTATACATTTATACATATATACATACAAAAGTCTACCTTAGGGAGCTGATGTTAGAAATTTTACTTGCTATTTTTTGAAATTTTCTTTTGGTTTTATGTTGTTTGTTGACTAATTAGCAGGTAGTTTTTATCCCTTGGTTATACTCCAACGGGAACACGTGTCAAATTACACATCTTTCAGGACTTTAGTACATTTTGACGAAATTTTTGCAGTTTTTAATTTTTCTATAGCACTAGACGTATTCCAAATTCCTGTGTATCATTTGTTTTGGCTTGAGGACGGTGAGACCTATCTAGGGATACCTCTGGATCGTTTCTGCACCCTCTGAAACATACAAAAACAGTTAAAACAGTGGTGTCACCGCATACTTTTCAGTAAATTTTTGAACAAAGTCGCTAATAACTTTTGACCGTGAACCCTGGTGGTGTCCGGGATAGTCTCGTCTTGTAGCTGGTGATCAGCCGCGTCTTTTGACACCCCTCGCGTCCAGATCGAGCGAAGGGAACTTGAAAAATTTTGACGTTTTTGACGTTTTAGTAGACTCGTGTTCTATACATTTATACATATATACATACAAAAGTCTACCTTAGGGAGCTGATGTTAGAAATTTTACTTGCTATTTTTTGAAATTTTCTTTTGGTTTTATGTTGTTTGTTGACTAATTAGCAGGTAGTTTTTATCCCTTGGTTATACTCCAACGGGAACACGTGTCAAATTACACATCTTTCAGGACTTTAGTACATTTTGACGAAATTTTTGCAGTTTTTAATTTTTCTATAGCACTAGACGTATTCCAAATTCCTGTGTATCATTTGTTTTGGCTTGAGGACGGTGAGACCTATCTAGGGATACCTCTGGATCGTTTCTGCACCCTCTGAAACATACAAAAACAGTTAAAACAGTGGTGTCACCGCATACTTTTCAGTAAATTTTTGAACAAAGTCGCTAATAACTTTTGACCGTGAACCCTGGTGGTGTCCGGGATAGTCTCGTCTTGTAGCTGGTGATCAGCCGCGTCTTTTGACACCCCTCGCGTCCAGATCGAGCGAAGGGAACTTGAAAAATTTTGACGTTTTTGACGTTTTAGTAGACTCGTGTTCTATACATTTATACATATATACATACAAAAGTCTACCTTAGGGAGCTGATGTTAGAAATTTTACTTGCTATTTTTTGAAATTTTCTTTTGGTTTTATGTTGTTTGTTGACTAATTAGCAGGTAGTTTTTATCCCTTGGTTATACTCCAACGGGAACACGTGTCAAATTACACATCTTTCAGGACTTTAGTACATTTTGACGAAATTTTTGCAGTTTTTAATTTTTCTATAGCACTAGACGTATTCCAAATTCCTGTGTATCATTTGTTTTGGCTTGAGGACGGTGAGACCTATCTAGGGATACCTCTGGATCGTTTCTGCACCCTCTGAAACATACAAAAACAGTTAAAACAGTGGTGTCACCGCATACTTTTCAGTAAATTTTTGAACAAAGTCGCTAATAACTTTTGACCGTGAACCCTGGTGGTGTCCGGGATAGTCTCGTCTTGTAGCTGGTGATCAGCCGCGTCTTTTGACACCCCTCGCGTCCAGATCGAGCGAAGGGAACTTGAAAAATTTTGACGTTTTTGACGTTTTAGTAGACTCGTGTTCTATACATTTATACATATATACATACAAAAGTCTACCTTAGGGAGCTGATGTTAGAAATTTTACTTGCTATTTTTTGAAATTTTCTTTTGGTTTTATGTTGTTTGTTGACTAATTAGCAGGTAGTTTTTATCCCTTGGTTATACTCCAACGGGAACACGTGTCAAATTACACATCTTTCAGGACTTTAGTACATTTTGACGAAATTTTTGCAGTTTTTAATTTTTCTATAGCACTAGACGTATTCCAAATTCCTGTGTATCATTTGTTTTGGCTTGAGGACGGTGAGACCTATCTAGGGATACCTCTGGATCGTTTCTGCACCCTCTGAAACATACAAAAACAGTTAAAACAGTGGTGTCACCGCATACTTTTCAGTAAATTTTTGAACAAAGTCGCTAATAACTTTTGACCGTGAACCCTGGTGGTGTCCGGGATAGTCTCGTCTTGTAGCTGGTGATCAGCCGCGTCTTTTGACACCCCTCGCGTCCAGATCGAGCGAAGGGAACTTGAAAAATTTTGACGTTTTTGACGTTTTAGTAGACTCGTGTTCTATACATTTATACATATATACATACAAAAGTCTACCTTAGGGAGCTGATGTTAGAAATTTTACTTGCTATTTTTTGAAATTTTCTTTTGGTTTTATGTTGTTTGTTGACTAATTAGCAGGTAGTTTTTATCCCTTGGTTATACTCCAACGGGAACACGTGTCAAATTACACATCTTTCAGGACTTTAGTACATTTTGACGAAATTTTTGCAGTTTTTAATTTTTCTATAGCACTAGACGTATTCCAAATTCCTGTGTATCATTTGTTTTGGCTTGAGGACGGTGAGACCTATCTAGGGATACCTCTGGATCGTTTCTGCACCCTCTGAAACATACAAAAACAGTTAAAACAGTGGTGTCACCGCATACTTTTCAGTAAATTTTTGAACAAAGTCGCTAATAACTTTTGACCGTGAACCCTGGTGGTGTCCGGGATAGTCTCGTCTTGTAGCTGGTGATCAGCCGCGTCTTTTGACACCCCTCGCGTCCAGATCGAGCGAAGGGAACTTGAAAAATTTTGACGTTTTTGACGTTTTAGTAGACTCGTGTTCTATACATTTATACATATATACATACAAAAGTCTACCTTAGGGAGCTGATGTTAGAAATTTTACTTGCTATTTTTTGAAATTTTCTTTTGGTTTTATGTTGTTTGTTGACTAATTAGCAGGTAGTTTTTATCCCTTGGTTATACTCCAACGGGAACACGTGTCAAATTACACATCTTTCAGGACTTTAGTACATTTTGACGAAATTTTTGCAGTTTTTAATTTTTCTATAGCACTAGACGTATTCCAAATTCCTGTGTATCATTTGTTTTGGCTTGAGGACGGTGAGACCTATCTAGGGATACCTCTGGATCGTTTCTGCACCCTCTGAAACATACAAAAACAGTTAAAACAGTGGTGTCACCGCATACTTTTCAGTAAATTTTTGAACAAAGTCGCTAATAACTTTTGACCGTGAACCCTGGTGGTGTCCGGGATAGTCTCGTCTTGTAGCTGGTGATCAGCCGCGTCTTTTGACACCCCTCGCGTCCAGATCGAGCGAAGGGAACTTGAAAAATTTTGACGTTTTTGACGTTTTAGTAGACTCGTGTTCTATACATTTATACATATATACATACAAAAGTCTACCTTAGGGAGCTGATGTTAGAAATTTTACTTGCTATTTTTTGAAATTTTCTTTTGGTTTTATGTTGTTTGTTGACTAATTAGCAGGTAGTTTTTATCCCTTGGTTATACTCCAACGGGAACACGTGTCAAATTACACATCTTTCAGGACTTTAGTACATTTTGACGAAATTTTTGCAGTTTTTAATTTTTCTATAGCACTAGACGTATTCCAAATTCCTGTGTATCATTTGTTTTGGCTTGAGGACGGTGAGACCTATCTAGGGATACCTCTGGATCGTTTCTGCACCCTCTGAAACATACAAAAACAGTTAAAACAGTGGTGTCACCGCATACTTTTCAGTAAATTTTTGAACAAAGTCGCTAATAACTTTTGACCGTGAACCCTGGTGGTGTCCGGGATAGTCTCGTCTTGTAGCTGGTGATCAGCCGCGTCTTTTGACACCCCTCGCGTCCAGATCGAGCGAAGGGAACTTGAAAAATTTTGACGTTTTTGACGTTTTAGTAGACTCGTGTTCTATACATTTATACATATATACATACAAAAGTCTACCTTAGGGAGCTGATGTTAGAAATTTTACTTGCTATTTTTTGAAATTTTCTTTTGGTTTTATGTTGTTTGTTGACTAATTAGCAGGTAGTTTTTATCCCTTGGTTATACTCCAACGGGAACACGTGTCAAATTACACATCTTTCAGGACTTTAGTACATTTTGACGAAATTTTTGCAGTTTTTAATTTTTCTATAGCACTAGACGTATTCCAAATTCCTGTGTATCATTTGTTTTGGCTTGAGGACGGTGAGACCTATCTAGGGATACCTCTGGATCGTTTCTGCACCCTCTGAAACATACAAAAACAGTTAAAACAGTGGTGTCACCGCATACTTTTCAGTAAATTTTTGAACAAAGTCGCTAATAACTTTTGACCGTGAACCCTGGTGGTGTCCGGGATAGTCTCGTCTTGTAGCTGGTGATCAGCCGCGTCTTTTGACACCCCTCGCGTCCAGATCGAGCGAAGGGAACTTGAAAAATTTTGACGTTTTTGACGTTTTAGTAGACTCGTGTTCTATACATTTATACATATATACATACAAAAGTCTACCTTAGGGAGCTGATGTTAGAAATTTTACTTGCTATTTTTTGAAATTTTCTTTTGGTTTTATGTTGTTTGTTGACTAATTAGCAGGTAGTTTTTATCCCTTGGTTATACTCCAACGGGAACACGTGTCAAATTACACATCTTTCAGGACTTTAGTACATTTTGACGAAATTTTTGCAGTTTTTAATTTTTCTATAGCACTAGACGTATTCCAAATTCCTGTGTATCATTTGTTTTGGCTTGAGGACGGTGAGACCTATCTAGGGATACCTCTGGATCGTTTCTGCACCCTCTGAAACATACAAAAACAGTTAAAACAGTGGTGTCACCGCATACTTTTCAGTAAATTTTTGAACAAAGTCGCTAATAACTTTTGACCGTGAACCCTGGTGGTGTCCGGGATAGTCTCGTCTTGTAGCTGGTGATCAGCCGCGTCTTTTGACACCCCTCGCGTCCAGATCGAGCGAAGGGAACTTGAAAAATTTTGACGTTTTTGACGTTTTAGTAGACTCGTGTTCTATACATTTATACATATATACATACAAAAGTCTACCTTAGGGAGCTGATGTTAGAAATTTTACTTGCTATTTTTTGAAATTTTCTTTTGGTTTTATGTTGTTTGTTGACTAATTAGCAGGTAGTTTTTATCCCTTGGTTATACTCCAACGGGAACACGTGTCAAATTACACATCTTTCAGGACTTTAGTACATTTTGACGAAATTTTTGCAGTTTTTAATTTTTCTATAGCACTAGACGTATTCCAAATTCCTGTGTATCATTTGTTTTGGCTTGAGGACGGTGAGACCTATCTAGGGATACCTCTGGATCGTTTCTGCACCCTCTGAAACATACAAAAACAGTTAAAACAGTGGTGTCACCGCATACTTTTCAGTAAATTTTTGAACAAAGTCGCTAATAACTTTTGACCGTGAACCCTGGTGGTGTCCGGGATAGTCTCGTCTTGTAGCTGGTGATCAGCCGCGTCTTTTGACACCCCTCGCGTCCAGATCGGGCGAAGGGAAACGCCCGCCCAAACCCACCCTTTATTTATTTACATTTACGACAGTAAGTTTTTGAACTGTACACCTTGGGGGGTATGAATATATAAGAAAATAAAAGGGGAAAATTTTATTCCTTTTTATATTGATTTTAACCTTATTGTTTATTGACTATTCTGACAATTGTTTTTACAAATTTATTATTTATGTATTAATTCTATATTGACAATTTTATTATTTCTTTTAAATATTTTTATTGACAAGTTTTTATCGTATCATTAAATTCAATTGATTATTTTAATTATTGTTAACTTATGGTTTATTGACTATAAGTTATTAGGTTAAATTTGTGTGTGTTTGTTTTTGCTATTGCATTTTAACTGTATTATTTTTAAATCTAAATTATTTTAATTATTAAATCATTATTATATACTTATATAACTTATACAAACTTTTTAAATTTGATTGATTGTCTTAAAAAGTTAGGCTCACCATGTTCGGCTTCCGTACGCCCACAAAAGAGCCCAGCACGTCGCAGACGGCGGCTCCTGTGGCGGCCGGTTCCGGGGTAGCGCAGGTCAGGCGTAGCATAGGGGAGATCGAGTCGAAGCTGAGGTCTTCGACGTCGCCTCCCCTAAAAACTGCTGCGCCGAAAAACAAGGCTGCCCCGGCTTCGGTCGTCAAGGAGTCTAAACCGAAATACACCAGCCGTCTTGCGGAGGCCAAGGCGTTGTTGATAAGGGCTAAAACCCAAATCAACAACAGCCGCAACCTCCGCACTGACATCAAGAACGACGTGCTGGAGGCCGTTGATAGGCTATATCAGATTGTAAAGGAGCAGGCGGCCGAACGTGGTGAGAAGGTAGAATCGGCGGTTAGGGATCCCGTGGCCAAGGATCAACAGGGTGAGAGGCCGACAGGTGAGACGACATTGATTTTAAAACTAGAGGAACACGGCAAGCTACTTGAAGAGAGTCGGAAGGAAATGGAGGGCCTCAGAGAGGAGTTGCGCAAGGCACCGGTGTCCTACGCGAGTGCAGTGGCCGGACCCCCGAAGCCTCAAGCCTGGGGAGCATCGGCCATGCACTCGATCGTCATAAAGTCGAAAGATGAAATGGACACCGGTGACCAAGTAATACAAAAAATAAGATGTGCCGCAGAGGCCATAAAGGAGGGGGTCCAAGTGGATAGAGTCCGCAAAATTAAGGACCAAAGGGTCATTTTGGGCTGTGCATCGGCGGAGGAGCTGGAGCGCGTGAGGGCCAAGCTCCAGAACAATAGCAAGGACCTACACATCGAGAGCATTGCAGGCAGGGACCCGCTGATCGTCCTAAAGGACGTTATGTCCTACAACACCGACGAGGAGGTGCTGAGGGCGCTTAAGGCGCAGAACAAGCACCTCCTCAAGGACATCAGCGGGGACGATGACCGGATGGAGGTCAGATATCGGAAGAGGACCAGGAACCCGTTGGTAGCCCACATCGTGGTGAAGGTGTCGCCTCGATTGTGGGGCTGCCTAGCGGGGGCCGGGGCCGTCCATATTGACCTCCAGCGGGTCAGAGTTGAGGATCAGTCCCCCCTGGTGCAGTGCTCTCGGTGTCTAGGATACGGGCACACAAGGCGGCTGTGTCAGGACACTGAGGACGTGTGCAGCCATTGTGGAGGGCCGCATCGCAAAGACGCGTGCAAGGAGAAGCTTGCGGAGCGGCCCTCCTGCTGCAACTGCACGAAGGCTGGGTGTCCTGACACAGCGCACAACGCCTTCGACTCCCAGTGCCCAGTCAGGCGGAAATGGGACACCTTGGCAAGGTCAGCAGTGGCCTACTGCTAAGGTGCCCCATTGGAGCGAGGCTGCCGGTGCACAGCCCAGACGCAAAAGCTTGCCGTGCGTTGTCCATTTGTGCATACTGTACAGACCGCACTCTACAATCACCAGCACCGCACCACGGCGCAGTCCAGGACCTGCACGGCTCTTTCTCTTGGACTACATTATGATAAATGCAAGCCAGAGAAAGGTGCCGTTAGCAGTCTCCCTCCGTTTTGAGGGAGAAAATGGCAAAGCGCCGTGGTCGGCCCCCAGTGTCGGTCTGTGCAGTGTGCACAGTGGAGGGGTAATTGTTGTGTCGTTTCGTTTGTTGTCCTCAATTTTGGTGTTATCGTTTTGTTGTTTGTTTTCCTTAGTAACTGTAAATTTCTTTGTTGTCTTTATGCGTTTTCAAACTATGAGTTCTGCACTACAGTGCAGAGGCGATTTATTAATTTGCAAACTGAGCTTGCACTTTGGCAAACACGCTCTGCACTGTGGTGCAGACCATAGTAAATAAAATATATGTATTAAAAAAGTAATTATTAAATAAAAACTATTATTATAACTATATACTATTATAATTAAAACTATATAAAAAATTTTGTAAATTTAAATGTAAAATTAAAAATTTAATTAGGTTAAAATTTTGTGAATAAAAATTGTAAATTAAATTAGTAATATTTGGCAAATAGAAAAAGTAAGGAAAACATAGAAACTCCCCAACCCACCAAAAACTAATAAAAAGCAGTTAAATAAAAACGGAATACAAGAGCTCTGACCCAGCGTTAGAGGATCCTTTGGCCGACCGCACTTTTATGTGCGGTCACTAAAAAAAAAAAAAAAAAAAAAAAAAAAAAAAAAAAAAAAAAAAAAAAAAAAAAAACCTAACCTAACCTTTGGCCAAGGATCCCGTGGCCAAGGATCAGCAGATTGAGAGGCCGACAAGTGAGAGTAATCAATGTTTGATTACGAAACTAGAAGAGCACGGCAAGCTTTTAGAAGAGAACAGGAAGGAAATGGAGGGACTTAGGGAGGCCCTGCGGCAAGCACCGGTGTCCTATGCGAGTGCAGTGGCCGGACCCCCGAAGCTCCAAGCTTGGGGAGCTTCGGCCATGCACTCGATTGTGATAAAGTCAAAAGATGAAATGGACACCGGTGACCAGGTAATCGATAAAATTAGATGCGCCGCAGAGGCAATAAAGGAGGGAGTAAAAGTCGATAGAATTAGGAAAATAAAGGACCAGAGAGTGATTCTGGGTTGTGCATCGGCGGAAGAGCTTGAGCGGGTCAAGGCCAAGCTCCGCGAAAATGGCAAGGACCTGAGCGTCGAGAGCATTGCAGGCAGGGACCCGCTGATTGTCCTTAAGGACGTAATGTCCTACAACACCGACGAGGAGGTGCTGAGGGCGCTTAAGGCGCAGAACAAGCACCTCCTCAAGGACATCAGCGGGGACGATGACCGGATGGAGGTCAGATATCGGAAGGGGACCAGGAACCCGTTGGTAGCCCACATCGTGGTGAAGGTGTCGCCTCGATTGTGGGGCTGCCTAACGGGGGCCGGGGCCGTCCATATTGACCTCCAGCGGGTCAGAGTTGAGGATCAGTCCCCCCTGGTGCAGTGCTCTCGGTGCTTAGGTTACGGGCACACAAGGCGGCTGTGTCAGGACACCGAGGACGTGTGCAGCCATTGTGGGGGGCCTCACCGCAAAGATGCTTGCAAGGAGAAGCTTGCGGAGCGGCCCTCCTGCTGCAATTGCACGAAGGCCGGGTGTCCTGACACAGGGCACAACGCCTTCGACTCGCAGTGCCCAGTCCGGAGAAAGTGGGACACCTTGGCAAGGTCAGCAGTGGCCTATTGCTAAGGTGCCCCACTGGAGCGAGGCTGCCGGTGCACAGCCCAGACACACAAGCTTGCCGTGCGTTGTCCGTTTGTGCATACTGTACAGACCGCACTCTACATTTACCAGCACCGCACCACGGCGCAGTCCAGGACCTGCACGGCTCTTTCTCTTGGACTACATTATGACAAATGCAAGCCAGAGAAAGGTGCCGCTAGCAGTCTCCCTCCGTTTTGAGGGAGAAAATGGCAAAGCGCCGTGGTCGGCCCCCAGTGTCGGTCTGTGCAGTGTGCACAGTGGAGGGGAAATTGTTGTGTTGTTTTCGAATTGTGTTAGCCTACCTGTCGTGCTGTCTTTATGTTTTTATGTTTTTGTTTTATGTCAGTTGGGTATTTGTGTATTTCGCTTGTTATTTCTGTTCGTTGGCTGTATCATTTTCTGTTTATGTCCAAATAAGGCTGAGCTCTGCACTACAGTGCAGCGGCGGTCTTCAAACTTGCAAACTGAGCTTGCACTTTTGCAAACACGCCCTGCACTGTGGTGCAGACCCATAGTAAAATATAGGTTTTAAAAAAGATAACCATTTAACTAAAATTTAATTGTATTTATATAATTAATGAATCATAGTTAAGGAAAAAATTTTTTGCAAATTTAAATTTAATATAAAAAATTAGTAACTTCCCAACCCTAAACCCACTAAAAAACAAATAAACAAGTAATTAAATAAACAACGGAAAATAAGAGCTCTGACTCCGTTAGAGGATCCCTTGGCCGGCCGCACTTAAAGTGCGGTCATTTAAAAAAAAAAAAAAAAAAAAACCTAACCTAACCTAACCTAACCTAACCTAACCTAACCTTTTTTTTTTTTTTTTTTTTTTTTATACGTGGGAAATGCATTACGCATACGCACCCGCCCGGGCAAGGCGGGGGTTATGTCGGACTCTCCAACCGCACTCAAAGCGCGGCCAGCATACCGACTAAAACCCACGGTGTTCCTCCAGACGGCCAGAGTGTCGGGGTCACGGGAGTCGCTTGCGCATTCATCCGCGACCCCGACGGGCCATGGCCCGCTCACCGCGAGCGGGCCCCGTCCGATTTAGGGGCCTAGGCCCCCCTCCTTCGAGAGGCGCGTGCGGAACACGCGCACTGCCGTCTCGGACCCGTGCTGTTCGGGCGGCGACTGCCCGATCGCCGCCCGCAGGCCAACTCGGCCGCAGAGGATAGGGAGAACGGCGCATCGCAATACCGACACTCCTCTTCCCCTGCGGCCCCACCGCGTCCGCAATCTGGCGGTTGCGGCCCCGCCGAGGCCGCGGAAGGTAGGGAGAGCGGCGCACCGTTATACCGGCACTCCTCTCCCGCCGCGGCCCCGCCACTCCTCAGCCGCAGTGTCGCCGAAGCAACACTGCAGCCCACCAGAGCCGCTCCATCGTGGGCTTAACGGCAAAGCCCAGAGGAGCGGCGCCTCCTTGGGGTTCCTCTTGGTTCACCGTGGTCCTTGGTAACCACGGCTACTAAGCCCCCCCGCCGCGACAAGGCGAGAACCCCGTTGGGGGGGAACCTAACCTAACCTAACCTAACCTAACCTAACCTAACCTAACCTTGTTGATACGGGCCAAAACCCAGATCAACAACAGCCGCAACCTCCGCACAGACATCAAAAACGACGTGCTGGAGGCCGTCGATCGGCTCTATCAGATTGTAAAGGAGCAGGCGGCCGAACGTGGTGAGAGGGTTGAACCATTGGCCAAGGATCCAGCGATCAGGGTAGGCCAGCAAGTAGAGAGGCCGAATGAAGCGGCACTCATTATAAAATTAGAAGAACACGGCAAGTTGCTAGAGGAGAACAAAAAAGAAATGGCGGGCCTCAGAGAGGAGTTGCGCAAGGCACCGGTGTCTTACGCGAGTGCAGTGGCCGGACCCCCGAAGCCTCAAGCTTGGGGAGCGTCGGCCATGCACTCGATTATCATCAAGTCAAACGACGAGATGGACACCGGTGACCAGGTTGTGGAGAAAATCCGAAGCGCCGCTGAGGCCATTAAAGAGGGGGTCCAGGTGGACAGAATAAGAAAAGTAAAGGACCAGAGAGTGATCCTGGGTTGTGCATCGGCGGAAGAACTTGAGCGTGTCAAGTCCAAGCTCCGGGCAAACAGCAACCTACACATTGAGAGCATTGCAGGCAGGGACCCGCTGATTGTCCTTAAAGACGTAATGTCTTATAACACCGACGAGGAGGTGCTGAGGGCGCTTAGGGCGCAGAACAAGCACCTCCTCAAGGACATCAGCGGCGACGATGACCGGATGGAGGTCCGATATCGTAAGAAGACGAGGAACCCGCTGGTGGCCCACATCGTGGTGAAAGTTTCGCCTCGATTGTGGGGCTGCCTGACGGGGGCCGGGGCCGTCCATATCGACCTCCAACGGGTCAGAGTCGAGGACCAGTCCCCCCTGGTGCAATGCTCTCGATGCCTGGGTTATGGGCACACGAGGCGGCTGTGTCAGGACGCCGAGGACGTGTGCAGCCATTGTGGGGGGCCGCACCGCAAAGACGCGTGTAAGGAGAAGCTTGCGGAGCGGCCCTCCTGCTGCAACTGCACGAAGGCTGGGTGTCCTGACACAGCACACAACGCTTTCGACACTCAGTGCCCAGTCCGGAGAAAGTGGGACACCTTGGCAAGGTCAGCAGTGGCCTATTGCTAAGGTGCCCCACTGGAGCGAGGCTGCCGGTGCACAGCCCAGATACACAAGCTTGCCGTGCGTGGTCCGTTTGTGCATACTGTACAGTCCGCACTCCACATTCACCAGCACCGCACCACGGCGCAGTCCAGGACCTGCACGGCCCTTTCTCTTGGACTACATTGTGATAAATGCAAGCCAGAGAAAGGTGCCGTTAGCAGCCTCCCTCCGCTTCGAGGGAGAAGTTGGTAAAGCGCCGTGGTCGGCTTCCAGTGTCGGCCTGTGCAGTGTGCACAATGGAGGGGTACTTGTTGTTTTTGTTTCTTTTCGTTTGTTGTCCTACTTGTTGTGTCGTCTTTGTATTAGCTGCTTCTTTCCTTTGTGTTGGGTAGGTATGTGTGTGCTGTCATTTGCCGTCTCCGTCTATATAAAAATATGGCTGAGCTCTGTACTACAGTGCAGCAGCGGTTTATTAACTTGCAAACTGAGCTTGCACTTTGCAAACACGCTCTGCACTGTGGTGCAGAGTCTCAGTAAAATAGTAATGTACTATAAACAAGAAGAAAATATGTAAATAACATTTTTATCAATTTAGAATAGAATTTAATAATATTATTTTTAACAGGTAGTATAAGGCATAAAAATAAGCAAATAAAATATGGATAAATTAGCAAAATATTGTAAAATAGAAATAGAATGTAAATTAAACTAGAAACAGGCAAATAGCGTAAATAAAAATGTAAACTTAGCATTAGTACCTTCCTACACCTTACCTAAAACTAAACAAATAAATAAGCAACAAAAATTTTAATAGAAGATAAGGACTCTGATCACGTTAGAGGATCACTTGGCCGGCCGCACTTTTTTAGTGCGGTCATTATAAAAAAAAAAAAAAAAAACCTAACCTAACCTAACCTAACCTTTTTTTTTTTTTTTTTTTTTTTTTTTCGTGGGAAACTCATTACGAGTACGCACCCGCCTGGGCGAGGCGGGGGTTATGTCGGACTCTCCGGCCACAATGAGACAGCGGCCGGCATACCGACTAAAACCCACGGTGTTCCTCCAGACGGCCAGAGTGCCGGGGTCACGGGAGACGCTCGCGCATTCATCCGCGACCCCGACGGGCCACGGCCCGCTCAACGTGAGCGGGCCCCGTCTGATTTGGGGGGCCTTGCCCCCCTTCCTCCATCGAGAGGCGTTCGTGGAACACGTACGCCGCCTTCTCGGGCCTGTGCTGTTCGAGCGGCGATTGCCCAATCGCCGCCCGCAGGCATCCTCCTACGGTGGCTGGAGATCCCGGAGCGCCCCACGGCGACGTCCGGGGCGGACGCGACGGGCGGGGAGCAAGGTGGTCAGCTCCCTCTCCCGCTCGGCCGCCTCCTTGGCGAGCATTACCTGCTCGCAAAAGGAGGCGACCCCCTCCCAAGCCCTCTCGCTGCGGACCATAGACTGAACCACAGCCGGCAGCGAGAGTCGGGCCGTCGCGAGCGCCGCAACTAGGTCGCGGCGCTGGTCCGCCCACGCTGGACACTCCACGAGCGTGTGGAGCGCCGTGTCGCGCGGGCAGACCCCGCAATGGTGGCAGACGGACGTCTGCTCCCGGCCTATGAGACACAGGTACGTGCCGAAGCACCCGTGACCGGTGAGTACCTGTGTCAGCCGGAACGTGAGGACGCCGTGCCTCCTCTCCAGCCACTCCTCGAGGACGGGACTTACCGCCACCACCGTGGCGTGCCCTGCAGATGGTCGCGCAAGTCGCGCCTTCCACTCCGCCACTAGGACTGTGCGGAGCTGGGACCGCTGCGCCTCGATTTCTCGAGGCAGAGGTCGCAGGTCCCGCTCCGCCGCCTCCTCGCGCCATCGGAATAACGACGCGAGGACTTCGGCTTCCAGGTCCCAGGGCGGGGATCCGGCCAATAGGGTCGCAGCCTCGAAGGAGGTCGTGCGGTAGCCGCGCACCATGCGCACGGCCATGGCCCGTTGCGGCCTCCGTAATACGGAAACGTTCCGGGCTGCCAAGTTGGCAGCCCATACGGGCGCTCCGTATAGGGCCATGGACCGCACGATCCCTCCATACAGTCTCCGGCAGGTTGAGCTGGGCCCCCCGAGGTTGGGGAGCAGCCTCGCCAAGGCGGCGGCGGCGCCCAATAACTTGGGCGCCAGCCGGCGGAAATGCTCGACGAAGTTCCACCGGCTGTCGAGGACGACGCCGAGATATCTCAGCGTCGACTCGACGCCGATCCGTACGCCCCCAACAATAATATGGGAGCCCTGAGGTGGCCCTTTTCGGGGACCGTGGAAACAAACGGCCTCCGATTTGGCCAGGGCCACCTCGAGACCCAACCGCCGGATGCGACCCACGACTTGCGCGACACCAGCCGTAGCTGCGATGGCAGCGCGCCTGTAGTCCTTCCCCCGAGCCGTGACGAGGGTGTCGTCGGCATAGCACGTCACGACGACACCAGGGAGAAGGACGCCTCGTATGACCCAGTCATAGCCGATGTTCCACAGCAGCGGACCGAGAACCGATCCCTGTGGAACACCGCAAGTCATCTCTCGCCGACCGAGAGCATTGCGACCCGGGTAAACTACCGCTCTATCACTAAGATAGGCCCCGACAATTCGGCGGAGGTAGGTCGGCACTCGATGGTAGACGAGTGCCTCCCTAACGCAGCTCCAGGGCAAGGAGTTGAATGCGTTGGCGATGTCGAGCGACACCGCCAACACCACCTCGCCCCGGGACAACGCGTCCTCCGCCAGACTCCTCACGCGCATGATGGCATGCACGGTGGAGCGCCCGCGGCGGAAACCAAACTGGTTGTCCGCCAAATCCGGCCCTACTTCCCTGAGATGCTCGACGAGGCGGCTAGCGACGATACGCTCGAAGAGCTTCGCCACCTCGTCGAGAAGCACTATGGGCCGGTAGGCGGACGGAGAGTCCGCCGGGCGCCCCTCCTTCTTGAGGAGGACCAGCTTGCCGGTTTTCCACAGCAGCGGAAATCGGCCCTCCTCAAGGCACGCACTGAGGAGCCCTAACAGTCGGGGCTCGAGCTCCCGAAGGGCCAGGACCCACGCACGGCCTGGAATGCCGTCCGGTCCTGGCGCGGTGTTTTTGGCTTGAAGCCTTTTCACCGCAGCTCGAAGCTCTACCCGGGTCACTTCGGGTACGTCGTCGTCGTCCGCGTTGGGAGCCATGGGAGGCAGAACCATCAGCGGAGGAGGGTGCTCCGCCCTCTGAGGGAACAGAGCAGCCACCACCTCTTCCAGCAGTTGTGGCTGGAGACTCTGGGACAGTGGAGGCGCCCACGGGCGAAGTTTGCCCCGTACCAAAAGGTATGGACGCCCCCAGGGATCACGGTCCAGAGTCTCCAAAAACTGCTCGCGGGCCTGATCTTTGGCCCGCGAGATGGCCACCTGCAGCCGTTTCTTGGCTGCTCTGTACGCCTCGTACAGTTATTTCCCACTGCGCCATGGTCTGCAGGAGGAGGTCCTGAGCCCTGGCGCAGTGGTTAAGGTTCCCTTGGAGGAAGCGAAGTGGGGCCATCACTGGCAGTCCATCTCCGCTCCCTCCAAGGAACGATCAGGTTCTTTGCCGCCAGCCGGCTTACTGGCTGGCGGCTTGGCCACGGCTCTCTGCCCTTTTTGGCCCTTCTTCTTGAGCGGTCTGTTGCAGGCCCTGCCGATCCGATGATCCGCCGGCCTGCTTGCCTCCGCACATACAACGCAGTGCGGCGCAGCCTCGCAGGTGCCAGCCTTATGACCTGGTTGACCGCAGCTCTTGTGCGCGAGCCGACAGGCGACTGCGAGCCGGCTGGCGCCTCCTCCGAGCCCGAGGCCGAATCCGACCCCGGGTTACTCTCGTCGGTGTGAGAGCGCTTCCGCCAGAAATTTCTGGCTGAAGCGCCATCCACAGCGACGACGGTGGGCTCACTGTCCGTGGACATCGAGCCCGCCTCCTCTGCACACGACTGTGTGCTCTTCGGGCGCGCAGAACTGGGCGTGCGCATCCCCTCCGCAGGCAGTCGCTGTAAGACTGGCTGCCGTTAACGACAGGGACTACCCTACCCTGCCACGCACACCTCACCACGGCAAACAGCTTGTGTTAGGGGTTTTTTACAGTGGACTCTCCACGCAGCCCCCACCCTTCCACCAACCAAGGGTGGCGGCCCTCGTTCCCGCCTTATCAAGACGGGGTTACGAGTCGGCCGAACAGTGGTCTGTACCAGACCATCCGTCCGCCCATAGCGGCAGTGGCAACAAGGTAAACCCCTTGTTGCCGCCCAGCAGCATGAGCACACTAGGCCCGCCTGAGGGTAATTTTTTATAGAGGTTTTCTTCCTCGCAGCCCCCACCCCGGAGGGAAGCGGCCCTCGCTCCCGACTCTCGCAAGAGAGTCGGGTTTACGAGTTGGCAAAGCAGTGTCGGAGGGTCCGACACTGCCCCACATTGGACTCTCCACTATGCTCTCTGCTAAACAGAGAGACATGTGGAAAGTGGGGGTAATTTTTTATAGAGGTTTTCTTCCTCGCAGCCCCCACCCCTAGAGGTGGCGGCCCTCGGTCCTGGTTCTCGCAAGAAAACCAGGCTTACGAGTTGGAGGTCTCCGAGGAGACCCCTCTGCAGGGGCGGCGCAGTGTCAGGAGAAACTCCGACATAGCACCACCCCGTAGGACTATTCGCCATCTGCCAATGATTTCCAAGTCTGAGATCAAACCTGGGAACCATTGACAGACGCCCAGGGCACACCGGCCTGAACACATGTACTTCCCACCGGACGTATCCAGATAGGAACCACGGCATCCAGGCACACGGGGAGGTTGTCCTAATAGTGCCCCAACCTAACCTAACCTTTTTTTTTTTTTTTTTTTTCGTGGGAAACTCATTACGAGTACGCACCCGCCTGGGCGAGGCGGGGGTTATGTCGGACTCTCCGGCCACAATAAGACAGCGGCCGGCATACTCGCTCGGACCATGGCCAGAACCACGGCCGGCAGCGAGAGTTGGCCCGTCGCGAGCGCCGCAACAAGGTCGCGGCGCTGGTCCGCCCACGCTGGACACTCCACGAGAGTGTGGAGCGCCGTGTCGCGCGGGCAGACCCCGCAGTGGTGGCAGACGGACGTCTGCTCCCGGCCTATGAGACACAGGTACGTGCCGAAGCACCCGTGACCGGTGAGTACCTGTGTCAGCCGGAACGTGAGGACGCCGTGCCTCCTCTCCAGCCACTCCTCTAGGACGGGACTTACCGCCACCACCGTGGCGTGCCCTGCACTTGGTCGCGCAAGTCGCGCCTTCCACTCCGCCACTAGGACTGTGCGGAGCTGGGACCGCTGCGCCTCGATTTCTCGAGGCAGAGGTCGCAGGTCCCGCTCCGCCGCCTCCTCGCGCCATCGGAATAACGACGCGAGGACTTCGGCTTCCAGGTCCCAGGGCGGGGATCCGGCCAATAGGGTCGCAGCCTCGAAGGAGATCGTGCGGTAGCCGCGCACCATGCGCACGGCCATGGCCCGTTGCGGCCTCCGTAAGACGGAAACGTTCCGGGCCGCCAAGTTGGCAGCCCATACGGGCGCTCCGTACAGGGCCATGGACCGCACGATCCCTCCATACAGTCTCCGGCAGGTCGAGTTGGGCCCCCCAAGGTTGGGGAGCAGCCTCGCCAAGGCGGCGGCGGCGCCCAATAACTTGGGCGCCAGCCGGCGGAAATGCTCAATGAAATTCCACCGGCTGTCGAGGACGACGCCGAGATATCTCAGCGTCGACTCGACGCCGATCCGTACGCCCCCAACAATGATGTGGGAGCCCTGAGGTGGCCCCTTTCGGGGACCGTGAAAACAAACGGCCTCCGATTTGGCCAGGGCCACCTCGAGACCCAACCGCCGGATGCGACCCACGACTTGCGCGACCCCAGCCGTAGCTGCGATGGCAGCGCGCCTGTAGTCCTTCCCCCGAGCCGTGACAAGGGTGTCGTCAGCATAACAAGTCACGACGACACCAGGGAGAAGGACGCCTCGTATGACCCAGTCATAACCGATGTTCCACAGGAGCG
The DNA here is from genome assembly GCA_963082885.1 of Parascotia fuliginaria. Lineage (NCBI taxonomy): Eukaryota > Metazoa > Arthropoda > Insecta > Lepidoptera > Erebidae > Parascotia > Parascotia fuliginaria. The sequence continues at coordinate 48,949 of OY720173.1, forward strand.
GACCAAGGACCGATCCCTGTGGAACACCGCAGGTCATCTCTCGCCGACCGAGAGCATTGCGACCCGGGTAAACTACCGCTCTATCACTCAGATAGGCCCCGACAATGCGGCGGAGGTAGGTCGGCACTCGATGGTACACGAGTGCCTCCCTGACGCAGCTCCAGGGCAAGGAGTTGAACGCGTTGGCGATGTCGAGCGACACCGCCAACACCACCTCGCCCCGGGACAACGCGTCCTCCGCCAGACTCCTCACGCGCATGATGGCATGCACGGTGGAGCGCCCGCGGCGGAAACCAAACTGGTTGTCCGCCAAATCCGGCCCCACTTCACTGAGATGCTCGACGAGGCGGCTAGCGATGACACGCTCGAAGAGCTTCGCCACCTCGTCGAGAAGCACGATGGGCCGGTAGGCGGACGGAGAGTCCGCCGGGCGCCCCTCCTTCTTGAGGAGGACCAGCTTGCCGGTTTTCCACAGCAGCGGAAATCGGCCCTCCTCAAGGCACGCACTGAGGAGCCCTAACAGTCGGGGCTCGAGCTCCCGAAGGGCCAGGACCCACGCACGGCCTGGAATGCCGTCCGGTCCTGGCGCGGTGTTTTTGGCAGAGTCATCCAGGCCCGACACGCGAAGGTCCGCGGTCTTAATCGGCCTGGAGACTCGAACGTCCTCCGCCGGGAATAGCGTCCTCAGCTTCCCGGCGAGAGCGTCCGCCTTGTCGCCACTGGTGGTGCCGGGTATCTCCAGCAGACGGGCTCCGGTGCGGGTGGTCTTACACCGAAGACCCGCCGCTATACCCAGTTGGGCAGGGTCGATTTGGGCCTTTGCCGTGGCCAATACTTTGGCGTACGTCGCCCCCCTCTCGACAGCCGCCGGCTGCAGTGTGAGTACTACTGCAGCCGAGCGGGGAGCGCGTAGTGCCGCCTGCTTCTTTGCAGCCTTCCTCGCTGCCTTTTTTTGGGCCTTCTTTTTTTTGTTTTTGGCTCCCGCCGTCTCCCATCCGCCCTCTCTGGACCTGGGAGCGGGAGCCCCAGCCTGCGCTGGCGTCGGCCCTCCTTTTTTCTTGGGCGCAGGGCCCGGTCGAGTGGCAGCAGGCCAAACCGCCGCTTTCTGTGCAGGTGATGCCACAGGTGGTGCCGCCTTTGGGGCCGTAGGTCGGGGCGACGGGCCCGCTACAACAGCCGCATATGTGCCGCGATCCGCCGCGAGAGGGGGACGCAACACCTTCCCCTCCAGCACGGAGAAGCGTGCGCTTAACTGTTTTACGAGCCGGAATAAATCCGGCTCGTCTCTCCGTGCCACCGCGCCGTCCGATGCTGGTTGTTCGCGGCGGATCGCTTCGAGGTCCGCCCGCAGCGCCTGGTGCTCCTCCTTCAGCACTTTCATTTGGGCAGCCATGCGGGCGTTCTCTGCCCGTAGCCGCCGGACCTCTTCGTTGGAGGTCCTGTTAAACAGGACCTCAGCCACCTCGGCGATGGATGCCGCTGCGTCCTTCAAGCCCCTCTGGCTGGTGCCCTTCAGGTGCTTGGATAGTTTGGCGATGGTGCGGATAGCACCTACCGCGACCTCCATGCGCTCCTTTAAGGCACCAGCCGAGAGCTCCTCTACGTCGGAGGCATCTGTTAGCACCTCCGACAGCCGGGATGCCCTGTCGGCCGTGACCCGCTGGGTGACCTCGGCGATACGGCGGTCCGAGTCAGCCTCCTCAGCCTCCTTGGCCGCCGCGCGCCTGGCCTCTGCCGCCTCCTTGCGGGCCTGGCCTACACCGACATATTTTCCGTGGGTTAGGGCACCCTGGCCCCGTCCGCGCTTTGAGGCTCTGGTGCGCGAGCCAACCGGTGCCTCCTCCGAACCCGAGGCCGAATCCGACCCCGGGTTGCTCTCGTCGGTGTGGGAGCGCTTCCTCCAGAACTCCCTGGATGAAGCGCCACCCTCCGCGACGATCATCGGCTCGCTGCCCGAAGACAGCGCGCCTAACTCCTCCATACTACACGACTGTGTACTGCCCGGGCGCGCAGGACTGGGCGTGCGCAGCACCTCCGGGTCTTTTGGTTTGCTGTTACGTCCTGAAACAGCGGGACGGTTAGTTGCCCCCCCCAGAATACGATGGGGGCTGACCGGCGGGACTCCGCCGGTGTGGGATTCCCCGTCTGCGGCGCAGACGGGACCCACCTGGGTATTACTTTTACTAGTCGTCTTTTTCATTTTTAGTTTACTTTTATTAACGAGGGTGGGTTCCCTCGAGGGTTTTTGAGAACCCGAAGGAACTCAGGGCGGAATTCTGCTCGACGAGGCGGCTCGCGATGATACGCTCGAAGAGCTTCTCCACCTCGTCGAGAAGCACTATGGGCCGGTAGGCGGACGGAGAGTCCGCCGGGCGCCCCTCCTTCTTGAGGAGGACCAGCTTGCCGGTTTTCCACAGCAGCGGAAATCGGCCCTCCTCAAGGCACGCACTGAGGAGCCCTAACAGTCGGGGCTCGAGCTCCCGAAGGGCCAGGACCCACGCACGGCCTGGAATGCCGTCCGGTCCTGGCGCGGTGTTTTTGGCTTGAAGCCTCTTCACCGCAGCTCGAAGCTCTACCCGGGTCACTTCGGGTACGTCGTCGTCGTCCGCGTTGGGAGCCATGGGAGGCAGAACCATCAGCGGAGGAGGGTGCTCCGCCCTCTGAGGGAACAGAGCAGCCACCACCTCTTCCAGCAGTTGTGGCTGGAGACTCTGGGACAGTGGAGGCGCCCACGGGCGAAGTTTGCCCCGTACCAAAAGGTATGGACGCCCCCACGGATCACGGTCCAGAGTCTCCAAGAACTGCTCGCGGGCCTGATCTTTGGCCCGCGAGATGGCTGCCTGCAGCCGTTTTTTGGCCGCTCTGTACGCCTCGTACAGCTCTGCCTCCCTGGCCTCGGCATCGGGAGGGCGGCGACGCCTCCTGCGGAGTCTGGTGTACTGGCGGCGCGCCGCGACACAGTCGCAACGCAATTGTGCGATCGCCTGCGACCACCAGTACACCTGACGCTTGGCGGGTCTGCATCGGACCCGCGGCATCGCCGCGTCGCAAATTTGCGACATCGCTTCCCGGAACCACTCGGCCTCCATCTCGATGTTCTCAGGCCTGTCCGGTGCTCTCACCCAGGCCTGAACGATGGAAGCCTCCAGGAGCGCCTCCCGATCCAGTTGTCTCAAAGACCAACGCGGACTGTTCTCTCCCGGGGCCGCTCTGGCCGGCACGCCATGGTTTTCGGCGGAGACGTCAAATCGGATATATAAATGATCCGACAGAGTCTCCACCTCCTCAATGACGCGCCAGCCTTCGACACGGCGGGCTAGTGCGGGGCTGGCGAAGGCGAGATCGACAATCGACCCGCCCCGCTGACGCACGCACGTGTTAACGGCTCCCCGGTTGAGAACGAGTAGGCCGTGTGCCACGGCCCACTCCTCGAGCACCTCACCCCTGACGTCCGTGGCCGGGGAACCCCAAGCCAAGGATTTGGCATTGAAGTCCCCGAGGACGAGAACGGGGTGAGGGTGGCTTCGAGCGACGACGGTACCCACTAGGGCTAAAAAAGCCTCAAAGTCGGCGAGAGGGCGGTTGGGGGAGAAATACACCCCAACCACCACGAGACTATCTAGGCGCGCTGCCACAAAGCCCTGGCCCCTTGAACAGCAAACGAGGGGCACTGTGGGCGACGACATGATGGCCACCGAGCCATCCCGGTCCGACACCCAGTCATCCCGGGGCGGAACGTAGTATGGCTCGGCGACCACCGTCACATTAATATTCCACTGCGCCATGGTCTGCAGGAGGAGGTCCTGAGCCCTGGCGCAGGGGTTGAGGTTCCCTTGGAGGAAGCGGAGTGGGGCCATCACTGGCAGTCCATCTCCGCTCCCCCCACGGGACGTTCAGGTTCCTTGCCGCCAGCCGGTTTACTGGCCTAACCTAACCTAACCTTTTTTTTTTTTTTTTTTTTTGTTTGCGCTGGGAAAAAATGCAATTACGCATACCCGCCCATTTGGGGGAATGGGGGGTTATGTGGGACTCCCCGGGCTGGCAGCCCGGTATACCCACTAAAACGACCCAGCGGCATTCCCGCATCGTCTGACTGGGGGGGAACTGGGAAACCGGCGTAGCCTTTACGTCCAGTCCCCCTCCGACGATCGCCCGCCTTCACGGCGGGCCCCTCACGTCCTCCCCATGGGGGGAGGGTCGGGAATGTCCGGCGGAGGTGGTGTGGAGTGCAATGCGGGCGGAGGCGCCCCCGCGCCTGTCGCCCGCCCATCACCACCGCAAGGAGGGAGAAGATGGCGTCTTCTCCGACCTCTCCTTCGCCTTCGGAGTGGCGCAGCCAGAGGGTCGTCCTCCCGCGCGCGCTCCGCCGCCTCCTTTTGCGAAACGACGTCCTCGCAAAAGGAGGCGACCGCAGCCCAAGCCCCCTCGCTTCCCAGCATGGAACGAACTACGCCGGAAAGCGAGAGGTCCCGGCCGATCTCCGCAATCAGACTGCGGCGCGGCTCAGACCAAGCCGGCGTGCCGCCCACTCGTACACTCTGGCGAGGACCCACGCCTCGAGCTCCCAAGGAGGGGTGCCCGCCAGAGCGCACGCCGCCGAAAAACCCACTGAGCGGTAGGCCCTCGCCACCCGCTGTGCAATGGCCCTCTGTGGCCTGCGAAGAGCGGTGGCATTCTCCCTCCTGTGGAGGGAGTCCGCCCAGATGGGGGCCCCATATAGGGCCATGCTCCGCAGGATGCCGGCATACAGACGCCGGCATCGTGCGCTGGGTCCTCCCAGGTCGGGGAGGAGCCACGAGAGGGCGTCAGCGGCTTTTAGCAGGCGCGTCGACAGCCCGCTGAAGTGCGGGCCGAAGCGCCACCTGCTGTCCAGCACCAGGCCCAGATATTTCATCTGGGGCCGGACTTCTATGCTGACGCCCTCCACGACTATGTGGGCGTCAGGAGGGCAGCGCTGCCGAGGCCCGTGGAAGAACACGGCCTCGGTCTTGTTCAGCGCTACCCTCAACCCAAGGCGGCGTATCCTCCCTGCGACCAAGGATCCGCCAGCCGAGGCCAGATTGGCCGCCTCCCTGAAATTCCTCCCCCGGGCAGTGAGGAGAGTGTCATCCGCGTAACATATGACACTCGTGCCCGGGAGGAGGGCCCCCCGCAGGAGCCAATCGAACCCGATGTTCCACAGGGTGGGCCCCAGCACCGACCCCTGTGGAACACCGGACTCCGCGCTATATCGCCTCAGCCTGGCCATTTTGTCCACAAGGAGGACCTCGCGGTCCTCCAAGTAGTTGGCCAGGAGGCCCCTCAAGTACTGAGGCACTCCGTGATATCGGAGTGCCTCCAATATAGTCGAGTGGGGCACGGAGTTGAAGGCGTTGGCTATGTCGAATGACACCGCCAACACTCCGCCCCCCACCTCAACTGCCTCCTTCACCTGGCCCCTGAGTAGGGCCAACGCATCAATGGTGGACCGACCCTGTCGGAAACCGAACTGGGCGTCCGACAGGTCTGGCCCTACTCCCTGCAGATGGCTGTTGAGCCGGCAGGCGATAATCCCCTCGAACATTTTACCGACCTCATCGAGAAGAACGATGGGCCGGTATGCCGAGGGGGAATCGACCGGGCGTCCCTCTTTACGGAGGAGGCACAGCTGCCCCTCCTTCCAAGGCTTCGGGAACCTTCCAGCCGCAAAGCACGCGCTGAAAAGGTCCCGAAACCTGTCCTCCATTTGAGTGGCAGCTATGGCCAGCACCCGAGCAGGGACGCCGTCCGGTCCAGGGGCCGTCTTCTTGGCGCGGAGGCTGAGGACCCCCGCGTGGAATTCCTCCGCAGTCACCGGAGGGACCCCTTCCTCCGGTGGGACCGCACGCGGCGGGGGGTCCATCGTTGGTGGGGTGAAGTCGGTCCTGCGCGGGAACAGGGACCGTACCACCCCATCCAACAGCACCGGCTCGAGGGTCTCGGTCAGAGGGAGACCATGGGGGCGCAGTTTGTTCCGCGCCGCCTTGTATGGTCTCCCGTAGGGATCCCTGTCCAGATCCTCCAGCATCTCGGCCCTCGCCGAGTCCTTGGCAGCGCACATAGCCGTCTTGAGGGCCGTCTTCGCCTCTCGGTACGAGGCGGTCCTCGTCCGCCTGACTACGGGCGCTGCGTCGGCGGCTCCGCGTGTAGGCCCGCCTGGCCGCCACACAGGCGGCACGGAGCCCCGCCAGTTCCTCCGTCCACCAATACACGGCGCGACGAGGAGGCGGACGGCGAGAGCGAGGCATGCTGGAGTTGCATACCTCGGTCAGGGATCCCCTGAGCCGGACCGCTGCGGCGTCGACGTCCGGGGCCTCAACAGGGGGCGACAACCAGTCCTGGAGGAAGGCCGCCTCCCTGGCTGCCTCCCGGTCCAGGCGAGTGAGAGCCCACCGAGGGAAGGGTGACCTACAAGAGCGGGCCAACTGCCCCCGGGGACCCTGGGTGGGAATGTCGAACCGCACGTATCGGTGGTCCGACAAGGTTTCCACCATCTCCACCCGCCAGTTCACGATGCGTGCGGCCAGTACGGGGGTGGCGAACGAGACGTCAACCACCGAACCTCCCCGCTGCCGCACACACGTGTGGACCGCCCCCCTGTTGAGGAGGGACACTCCGCATGACGCCGCCCAAAATTCGACGGCGCGCCCCCGGACGTCACACGAGGCAGCCGGGTTGCCCCAGGCCGCCGACTTGGCGTTCAGGTCGCCCAACACGACGACCTGGCGCGGCACCGCCCTCCCCACGACTGCAGTGAGGACCTCCAGGAAGTCCTCAAAGTCCGAGAGAGGGCGGTTTGGGGAGAAATAGACCCCAACTAGGGCCACATCCCCCCACGCGGCGGCCACGTATCCCGGTCCCCTCTCTAAGAGCGAGAGGGGAGGGGAGTCTGTGGAAGACCGCGATGTGACTGCGACCAGGCCGTCCCGGTCGCCCAGCCAATGCCCGCGGACCGAGTAAGGCTCGGCGACCACCGCCAAGTCCACCAACCACTCAGCCATGGTCTGCATCAGCAGGTCCTGGGCTGCCCGGCAGTGGTTGGTGTTCGCCTGGAGGATGCGATGTTCGATGGCCCTATCCATCAGTCGGACATCGCACCCTCCTCCTCCGCAGCCGCCGAGGTTCCCGCCACGGGAACGACGGCGTTAGTAGCAGGCCCGACCGGCGTCTGTACTTTACCCTTCTTGGGGGGAGGATTACACATCCTCCCCTTCATAACGTGGCCCGCCGGGCGGCCACTGGCGGCACAGACCGCGCAGTGTGGCGTGGCGGCCGTGCAGGAGGCGGCTTTGTGGCCGTCCTTGCCGCAGCGGTAGCAGCTGTCCGACCTGTCCAAACCAATGCCGAAGCACCTGTAGCAGCGCAGAGGCGTGTCTACAAGTGCCCGGACCGCCAAACAACCGGAAACCAACACAAAGCCGTCCTTTTCCAAGAACGGCTTTGGCAGCGGCGACTGGGCACTCGAACCGCATGGTGCCCATGCCGCCGCGGCCGGGTCTGATGTCCCGGCCTTGCACCGCTGCGACGCTGCAGCCCCCGATCGCTGCGACCGCCGCCACCACCTCCTCTTTGGTGACCGAATCGTCGAGGTCGGAATTAAAGTCTAAAAATTAAAAGTGATATCGGTATTAAAACTATTGCAAACCAAAAATAGTAACATTAAGTATATAAGAACAAGGCAAACTCCAGAAAACATAAAGTAAACAAAATAGGTTACCATCTCCTAAAACCCTAAAACCAATTAACACAGTAATTACAATATACTGGAAAACAAGGGCTTTGACTCTCGTTAAAGGATCCTTTGGCCGGCCTCACTTTGTGTGGCCATTTAAAAAAAAAAAAAAAAAAAAAAAAAAAAGAAAAAAAAAAAAAAAAAAAAAAAAAAAAAAAAAAAAAAACCTAACCTAACCTTTTTTTTTTTTTTTTTTTTTTTTTTGTAGAGGGGAAATGCATTTACGCATACCACCCTGTCCGGGAAAACGAGGTGGCTATGTCGGGCTCGCTGGCCTGAGATGGTAGGCGGCCAAAATACCGACTAAAACCCCCCTGTGCACCTACTCTCGCCTTAATGGTTGGGCCGCCGGAACTTGATACTACATCAGCGGCCCAACCAGCGACAGCCCACATCGTGCGGGCACCAACACCGGTGACAGCGTCCGGGTGCACCGGGAACGTTGTCCCTACGAGGAAGGTTGCGGATGGGCCCCGTTTTCTACCCGCAACCCCACTATGGCGGCATCGCGCGCGCGTATGCGCGCCGACGGCGCCCCGTTCGCCGGCGGCGGATCGGATCAGCGAGGAGACTTTCCTCCCTGAGCCGCTCCGCCGCCTCTTTCTGCGAGATGACGTCCTCACAGAAGGATGCGATCGCACTCCAACATCTATCGCTACCGGCCATGGAGCGAAGCACGGCCGGCAGCGACAGATCGACGCCGATGACTGCGACGAGGTCCCGACGCTGAGACGCCCACGCCGGACAATACTCCAGAGTGTGCTGCGCCGAGTCATCGTCGCAGCCACAGTGGTGGCAGGCAGGACTCCTCTCCCTCCTCGCGACTTTGTGCAGGTAATGACCGAAGCAACCATGCCCGGTCAAGACCTGCACCAGCCGGAACGAAAGGGTCCCGTGCTGCCTACCAACCCACAGGGACAGGATCGGCTGGAGTGCCTCCACGGTCCTAAAACCAGCGCGCGGCGCTTCCAGTCGAGCCGACCACCTGGCCATCAAGGCTCCGCGAGCAGCTTTGCGCCACTCGCGAATTTGCTCTGGCAGAGGGGACCGTCTTTCTGCCCGAACTTCGACCGCACGTCGATACACATCGGCGAGCACTTCCGCCTCCAAATCCCACGGGGGGGTTCCAGCTAATGCGCACGCCGCGTCTGCCGACACGGTGCGGTAGCCGCGTATAGCCCTGACCGCCACGACACGCTGCGGTCTGCACAGCCGCAGCCTATTCTGGGCGGTCAGAGACTCTGCCCACACCGGTGCTCCGTAAAGCGCCATCGACCGGACTACCCCCGCGTAAAGCCGACGGCAGGTGACGCTGGGTCCGCCCAGATTTGGTAACAGCCGTCCTAAAGCGGATGCAGCCCCCTCCAGCCTCGGCGCTAGTTGGCGGAAGTGCTCGTCAAACAGCCATCGCCCATCCAACACCAGACCCAGATACTTCATCTGGGCCTGCACCCGTACAAACCTAACCTAACCTTTTTTTTTTTTTTTTTTTTGTTTGCGCTGGGAAAAAATGCAATTACGCATACCCACCCATTTGGGGGAATGGGGGGTTATGTGGGGCTCCCCGAGCAAGCCCGGTATACCCACTAAAACGACCCAGCGGCATTCCCGCATCGTCTGACTGGAGGGGAACTGGGAAACCGGCGTAGCCTTTACGTCCAGTCCCCCTCCGACGATCGCCCGCCTTCACGGCGGGCCCCTCACGCCCTCCCCATGGGGGGAGGGTCGGGAATGTCCGGCGGAGGTGGTGTGGAGTGCAATGCGGGCGGAGGCGCCCCCGCGCCTATCGCCCGCCCATCACCACCGCAAGGAGGGAGAAGATGGCGTCTTCTCCGACCTCTTCTTCGCCTTCGGAGCGGCGCAGCGAGAGGGTCGTCCTCCCGCGCACGCTCCGCCGCCTCCTTTTGCGAAATTACGTCCTCGCAAAAGGAGGCGACCGCGGCCCAAGCCCTCTCGCTCCCCAGCATGGAATGAACTACGCCGGAAAGCGAGAGGTCCTGGCCGATCTCCGCAATAAGACTGCGGCGCGGCTCAAACCAAGCCGGGCAGACCTCGAGGGTGTGCTGCGCTGTGTCCTCCGCCGCGCCGGTGTTGGCGATGTCGAGCGACACCGCCAACACCACCTCGCCCCGGGACAACGCGTCCTCCGCCAGACTCCTCACACGCATGATAGCATGCACGGTGGAGCGCCCACGGCGAAAACCAAACTGGTTTTCCGCCAGATCCGGCCCGACTTCGCTGAGGTGCTCGACGAGGCGGCTCGCAATGACACGCTCGAAGAGCTTCGCCACCTCGTCGAGAAGCACGATGGGCCGGTAGGCGGACGGAGAGTCCGCCGGGCGCCCCTCCTTCTTGAGGAGGACCAGCTTGCCGGTTTTCCACAGCAGCGGAAATCGGCCCTCCTCAAGGCACGCACTGAGGAGTCCTAACAGTCGGGGCTCGAGCTCCCGAAGGGCCAGGACCCACGCACAGCCTGGAATGCCGTCCGGTCCTGGCGCGGTGTTTTTGGCTTGAAGCCTCTTCACCGCAGCTCGAAGCTCTATCCGGGTCACCTCGGGTACGTCGTCGTCGTCCGCGTTGAGAGCCATGGGAGGCAGAACCATCAGCGGAGGAGGGTGCTCCGCCCTCTGAGGGAACGGAGCAGCCACCACTTCCTCCAGCAGTTGTGGCTGGAGACTCTGGGACAGTGGAGGCGCCCACGGGCGAAGTTTGCCCCGTACCAAAAGGTATGGGCGCCCCCACGGATCACGGTCCAGAGCCTCCAAGAACTGCTCGCGGGCCTGATCTTTAGCCCGCGAGATGGCCACTTGCAGCCGTTTTTTGGCTGCTCTGTACGCCTCGTACAGCTCTGCCTCCCCGGTCTCGGCATCGGGAGGGCGGCGACGCCTCCTGCGGTGTCTGGTGTACTGGCGGCGCGCCGCGACACAGTCGCGACGCAGTTGCGCGATCTCCTGCGACCACCAGTACACCTGACGCTTCGCGGGTCTGCGTCGGACCCGCGGCATCGCCGCGTCGCAAATTTGCGACATCGCTTCCTGGAACCACTCGGCCTCCATCTCGATGTTCTCAGGCCTGTCCGGTGCTCTCACCCAGGCCTGAACGATGGAAGCCTCCAGGAGCGCCTCCCGATCCAGTTGTCTCAAAGACCAACGCGGACTGTTCTCTCCCGGGGCCGCTCTGGCCGGCGCGCCATGGTTTTCGGTGGAGACGTCGAATCGGATGTATAAATGATCCGACAGAGTCTCCACCTCCTCGATGACGCGCCAGTCCACGACACGGCGGGCTAGTGCGGGGCTGGCGAAGGCGAGATCGACAATCGACCCGCCCCGCTGACGCACGCACGTGTTTACGGCTCCCCGGTTGAGAACGAGTAGACCGTGTGCCACGGCCCACTCCTCGAGCACCTCACCCCTGACGTCCGTGGCCGGGGAACCCCAAGCCAAGGATTTGGCATTGAAGTCCCCGAGGACGAGAACGGGGTGAGGGTGGCTTCGAGCGACGACGGTACCCACTAGGGCTAAAAAAGCCTCAAAGTCGGCGAGAGGGCGGTTGGGGGAGAAATACACCCCAACCACCACGAGACTATCCAGGCGCGCTGCCACAAAGCCCTGGCCCCTCGAACAGCAAACGAGGGGCACTGTGGGCGACGACATGATGGCCACCGAGCCATCCCGGTCCGACACCCAGTCATCCCGGGGTGGAACGTAGTACGGCTCGGCGACCACCGTCACATTTATGTTCCACTGCGCCATGGTCTGCAGGAGGAGGTCCTGAGCCCTGGCGCAGTGGTTGAGGTTTCCCTGGAGGAAGCGGAGTGGGGCCATCACTGGCAGTCCATCTCCGCTCCCTCCTCGGGACTATCTGGTTTTTTGCCGCCAGCCGGTTTGCTGGCTGGCGGTTTGGCCACGGCTTTTGGCCCTTTTTGGCCCCTCTTTTTGGCCGGCCTGTTGCAGGCCCTGCCGACCCGGTGTTCCGCCGGCCTGCTTGCCGCCGCACACACAACGCAGTGCGGCGCGGCCCCGCAGGTGGCGGCCTTATGCCCGGTTTGACCGCAGCGGAAACAACAACCACTGCGGTCTTCCGCCTTGCAGCCAGCACCTACGTGGCCAATCTGCAGGCACCGGTAACACCGGGTCGGCCTAGCCTCCAACAGCCTGACCTGGGCGGAGACCCAGCCCACCAGCAGGCGTTTGGCGTCGGCCAGCTTCTTGGCCGCCGCCACGGGACAACTCACTAGGGCTGTGCCCAGCCCGCTGCGGTCCGGCTTTACTTCGCCGGACTTCACGAGCTCCTGAGCACAGCCCCCAGCCCTTGCGACGGCGGCGACCAATTCGCCCGCCGCGACGGAGTCATCCAGGCCCGACACGCGAAGGTCCGCGGTCTTAATCGGCCTGGAGACTCGAACGTCCTCCGCCGGGAACAGCACCCTCAACTTCCCGGCAAGAGCGTCCGCCTTGTCGCCACTGGTGGTGCCGGGTATTTCCAGCAGACGGGCTCCAGTGCGGGTGGTCTTGCACCGGAGCCCCTCTGCTATACCCAGGTCGGCAGGGTTGATTTGGGCCTTAGCCGTGGCCAGAACCTGTGCGTACGTGGCCCCCCTCTCGACGGCCGCCGGCTGCAGTGTGAGAACTACTGCAGCCGAGCGGGGAGCACGCAGCGCCGCCCGCTTCTTGGCAGCCTTCTTGGCGGCCTTTTTTTGGGCCTTCTTTTTTTTGGCTTTGGCTCCCACCGTCTCCCATCCGCCCGCTTTGGGCTTGGGAGCGGGAGCCGCCACCGGCCGCGCGGCAGCAGGCAGAACTGCTGCCGTCTGCGCTTGTGACGCCGCAGATGGTGGGGCCTTTGAGGCAGGCTTGGGTGATGGGCCCGCTGCCACAGCCGCAAAAGTTCTGCGGTCCGCCGCGAGAGGGGGACGCAAAACTTTTCCTTCCAGGACGGAGAAGCGAGCGCTCAACTGTTTTATGAGCTGGAGTAAATCCGGCTCGCTTCTCCGTGCCGCCGTGTCGTCCGTCGCCGGTTGCTCGCGGCGGATCGCATTGAGGTCCGCCCGCAGCGCCTGGTGCTCCTCTTTCAGGACTCTCAACTGAGCAGCCATGCGGGCGTTTTCTGCCCGTAACCTCCTGACCTCTTCGCTGGAGGTCCTGTTAAATAGGACCTCCGCCACCTCGGCGATGGATGCCGCCGCATCCTTCAAGCCTTTCTGGCTGGTGCCTTTCAGGTGCTTGGATACCTTGGCGATGGTGCGGATAGCACCCACCGCGACCTCCATGCGCTCCTTTAAGGCACCAGCCGAGAGCTCCTCTACATCGGAGGTGTCTGACAGCACCTCCGATAGCCGGGACGCCCTATCGGCCGAGACCCGCTGGGTGACCTCAGCGATACGGCGGTCCGAATCGGCTTCCTCAGCCTCACGGGCCGCCGCACGCCTGGCCTCCGCCGCCTCCTTGCGGGCCTGACCGACGCCGACGTATCGGCCGTGCTTGAGGGCGCCCTGGCCCCTTCCGCGCTTTGCGGCTCTGGTGCGCGAGCCGACTGGCGCCTCCTCCGAACCCGAGGCCGAATCCGACCCCGGGTTGTTCTCATCGGTGTGGGAGCGCTTCCTCCAGAACTCCCTGGATGAAGCGCCACCCTCCGCGACGATCATCGGCTCGCTGCCCGAAGACAGCGCGCCTAGCTCCTCCATACTACACGACTGTGTACTGCCCGGGCGCGCAGGACTGGGCGTGCGCAGCACCTCCGGGTCTTTTGTTTTGCTGTTACGTCCTGAAACAGCGGGACGATTGGTTGCCCCCCCCAGAATACGATGGGGGCTGACCGGCGGGACTCCGCCGGTGTGGGATTCCCCGTCTGCGGTGCAAACGGGACTCACCTGGGTATTACTTTTGCCTTTCGTCTTGTTCATTTTGATATTACTTTGATTAACGAGGGTGGGTTCCCTCGAGGGTTTTTGAGAACCCGAAGGAACTCAGGGCGGAATTCGCTCTGAGTTCCCTCGGTGACGCCTTGGGACCGAGTTCCCCTCGGCCATGCAGCCCCTGGCCGGCGCCAAGCTTAGGCTTCGGGTAATTTTTTATAGTGGTTTTCTTCCACGCGGTCCGAAGACCCCCATCCCTGTCCGTTCAGGATTACGGGTCGGGCCGAACGGTTGTCTGCATCAGAACAAGTCCGTCGCCCCTGACACGATGCCCGGCAGCAAGGATGCATGCCAGGCCCGCCTGAGGTAATTTTTTATAGAGGTTTTCTTCCTCGCAGCCCCCACCCCGAAGGGTGGCGGCCCTCGCCCCCAACACCGCTGGGTCGGGATTACGAGATGAAGTGCCTGGCAGCAAAATGCAAGCCAGGCCCTTCCTAGGGTAATTTTTTATAGAGGTTTTCTTCCTCGCAGCCCCCACCCCGGAGGGAGGCGGCCCTCGCTCCCGACTCCCGCGAGAGAGTCGGGCTTGCGAGTTGGCAGAACAGTGCCGGAGAATCCGACACTGCCCCACCCTGGACTCTCCACAATGCTCTCTGCTTAACAGAGAGACATGTGGAGAGCGGGGGTAATTTTTTATAGAGGTTTTCTTCCTCGCAGCCTATACCCCTAGAGGCTTCGGCCCTCGTTCCCGGCTCTCGCGAGAGAGCCAGGTCTACGAGTTGGAGGTCTCCGAGGAGACCCCTCTGTAGGACTATTCGCCATCTGCCAATGATTTCCAGGCCCGAAATCAAACCTGGGAATGATTGACAGACGCCCAGGGCACACCGGCCTGAACACATGCACTTCCCACCGGACGTATCCAGATAGGAACCACGGCATCCAGGCACACGGGGAGGTTGTCCATATTAGTGCCCCAACCTAACCTTTTTTTTTTTTTTTTTTTTTTTTTTTCGTGGGAAACTCATTACGAGTACGCACCCGCCTGGGCGAGGCGGGGGTTATGTCGGACTCTCCGGCCACAATGAGACAGCGGCCGGCATACCGACTAAAACCCACGGTGTTCCTCCAGACGGCCAGAGTGCCGGGGTCACGGGAGACGCTCGCGCATTCATCCGCGACCCCGACGGGCCACGGCCCGCTCAACGTGAGCGGGCCCCGTCCGATTTGGGGGGCCTAGCCCCCCTTCCTCCATCGAGAGGCGTTCGTGGAACACGTACGCCGCCTTCTCGGGCCTGTGCTGTTCGAGCGGCGATTGCCCAATCGCCGCCCGCAGGCATCCTCCTACGGTGGCTGGAGATCCCGGAGCGCCCCACGGCGACGTCCGGGGCGGACGCGACGGGCGGGGAGCAAGGTAGGTCAGCTCCCTCTCCCGCTCGGCCGCCTCCTTGGCGAGCATTACCTGCTCGCAAAAGGAGGCGAACCCCTCCCAAGCCCTCTCGCTGCGGACCATGGACAGAACCACGGCCGGCAGCGAGAGTCGGGCCGTCGCGAGCGCCGCAACTAGGTCGCGGCGCTGGTCCGCCCACGCTGGACACTCCACGAGCGTGTGGAGCGCCGTGTCGCGCGGGCAGACCACTACTACTCAACAGATGCCTTGGGCTTCACCACTTCCCGACCAGGTGGAAAGAGGCGGTGGTGGTGGTGCTCAAAAAACCAGGCAGGGACTCGTATGCCTTGCCCAAGTCGTACAGACCAATTGGACTGTTGCCGGTCTTGGGCAAGATATACGAGAAGATGCTGATTGCTCGCCTCAAGTTTTACCTGTTACCAAAAATCAGCCCCAACCAATACGGTTTTATGCCCCAAAAGGGCACCGAGGACTCCCTCTATACCCTTGTGCAGCACATCCGCAGTAAACTTAAAGAAAGAAAAATAATAACGTTAGTTTCCTTAGATATAGAGGGGGCTTTCGACAGCGCGTGGTGGCCGGCCATTAAGGTCAGATTGGCCGATGAGGGATGCCCAGTGAACTTGAGGCGAGTAATCAGTAGCTACCTCGATGGTAGGACTGTTAGGGTGAGGTATGGTGGTGAGGAGCATAGGAGACAAACCAGCAAGGGATGCGTCCAGGGTTCCATCGGCGGACCCATTCTTTGGAATCTGCTACTGGACCCACTTTTGCACCAGCTACAACATAGGGGCACTTACTGCCAGGCATTCGCCGATGATATAGTCATGGTTTTTGAGGGAGAAACGGCACTTCACATAGAGAGGCAGGCCAATGCCGCCCTCGAACATGTTCGGGTGTGGGGTATCAGTAACAAACTAAAGTTTGCACCACAAAAAACTTGTGCAATGGTTATAACAAACAAACTAAAGTACGATACACCACGCCTGAACATGGGAGGGGTCGGCATTGGCATGTTTCAACATATAAAAATCTTGGGACTGACAATAGACGCAAAGTTGACATTTAATACTCATGTGTCAATACAATGCAAAAAAGTAATTGGCATCTCTAAACAGCTGAGTAGAGCAGCTCGCGTCAGCTGGGGCCTCAACCCAGAGGTAGTAAGGACCATCTACACGGCTGTCATAGAGCCGATTATGCTGTATGCCGCGAGTGCATGGAGTCCTGCGGTTAAGAAACTGGGGATACAAAAGCAGCTTCGTTCGGTTCAACGTGGCTTCGCACAGAAGATTTGCAAGGCCTACCGCACGGTCTCCTTGAACTCAGCACTTTTGCTGGCTGGCATACTCCCCCTTGACTTGCGAGTAACCGAGGTGGCGGCTCTTTTTGGGGCCAAGAGGGGTATTAGAGGCCCCGCACCCGGCCGCGCGAATGAGCTTGGAGTTTGACAGCCTGATAGACGAGGAACAATATAACAAAGTCAAACATCTCGACTTGCGAATTTTCACCGACGGAAGCAAGATTGACGGCAGGGTCGGAGCGGCGCTGTCCTTATGGAATGGCGTCGCCGAAACCAGGGCCGTCAAACTTGCTCTTCCGTCGTACTGCACCGTCTATCAGGCGGAGCTCCTCGCTCTTAGTAGGGCTGTGCGCGAGGCAAGTCATCACAACGCCGGGACGATAGGAATCTTCAGCGACTCCAGAGCCGCACTCCAAGCGGTGGTAAACTGCGGCTCGACCCACCCTCTCGCCGTGGAGACGCGAGACAACTTAAAAAACTGCGAGAAACAAAATAAACATGTCTCTTTATTTTGGATTAAAGCCCACGCGGGACTAGAGGGAAACGAGCGGGCGGATCAGCTGGCAAAGGAGGCGGCCCAGGGGTCGCGGATCAGACCCGTCTACGACCTGTGTCCTGTCTCATTCGTCAAGCGGAGAATCCGTTTGGATACGATTGACGAGTGGGACCGTAGATACGTGTCGAGCGAAACCGGGTCTGGAACGAAGCTGTTTTTCCCGAGCGCGGTCGCGGCATACAGTATAGTTCGTAAGATACGCACCACACACCACACTACACAATTACTGACGGGGCATGGAGGGTTCTCCTCATACTTGAACCGTTTCAAGTGCAAGGACGACCCTTCGTGTCCGTGCGAACAGGGGGTGCCGGAGACAGTGCTCCACGTCCTATTGGAATGTCCGATCTCGGCAAAGGCTAGGCACGATTTAGAGGCGATGATGGACGAAAGGCTAACAGCCGAAATTATACCTAAATTAATGCTAGACAAAAATAATAGGCAACTGTTTTTAAACTATAGCTTAAAAATAATTAAAACTGTAATAAATAGAAATAAGTAAGACAATACTATGATACCCTTGTATATTGTATATATATATAATGTGAATCATAGAATAAGCTTAGAAATAAAATAGAATAAGAATATTAAAGTTAATAAATAGACCATAAAATAACATTAGCCGTTTTGTATTAGGTAGCTTAGATATCATGTAGTTTATATAAGATTTGTAAATAGATTAAGTAGTTGTAAATGTAAAGTTTTGTATGTAAATAAATAAAGACGAAGCATGCAAGGGCCTTGTCCACGACAGGGGTAACAGGCACAACACCCTGTGATGACGGGTGCTTTTAAAAAAAAAAAAAAAACCTTTTTTTTTTTTTTTTTTTTTTTTTTTTCGTGGGAAACTCATTACGAGTACGCACCCGCCTGGGCGAGGCGGGGGTTATGTCGTACTCTCCGGCCACAATGAGACAGCGGCCGGCATACCGACTAAAACCCACGGTGTTCCTCCAGACGGCCAGAGTGCCGGGGTCACGGGAGACGCTCGCGCATTCGTCCGCGACCCCGACGGGCCACGGCCCGCTCAACGTGAGCGGGCCCCGTCTGATTTGGGGGGCCTAGCCCCCCTTCCTCCATCGAGAGGCGTTCGTGGAACACGTACGCCGCCTTCTCGGGCCTGTGCTGTTCGAGCGGCGATTGCCCAATCGCCGCCCGCAGGCATCCTCCTACGGTGGCTGGAGATCCCGGAGCGCCCCACGGCGACGTCCGGGGCGGACGCGACGGGCGGGGAGCATGGTGTTCAGCTCCCTCTCCCGCTCAGCCGCCTCCTTGGCGAGCATCACCTCCTCGCAAAAGGAGGCGACTCCTTCCCAAGCCCTCTCGCTGCGGACCATGGCCAGAACCACGGCCGGCAGCGAGAGTTGGGCCGTCGCGAGCGCCGCAACCAAGTCGCGGCGCTGGTCCGCCCACGCTGGACACTCCACGAGCGTGTGGAGCGCCGTGTCGCGCGGGCAGACCCCGCAATGGTGGCAGACGGACGTCTGCTCCCGGCCTATGAGACACAGGTACGTGCCGAAGCACCCGTGACCGGTGAGTACCTGTGTCAGCCGGAACGTCTTGTTCGACATTCAAAACTAAGATCAAATCATATTTGCTACAACATCAAAAGCATTATGAAAATATTCGAGCAAATACATCTGCCATATAACTGATTCATTTCATTTAATATGCTGCGTGCTGAGACGTTTCTAATTTATGAGTTGGAGTTTGTATCATTGTTAATTTTGTGTTTTTGTAAAATCTTTATTGATAATAAGATAAATCATACTATAATAATAATATTATATCAAAAATATATATACCTACATATTTATTTATTACTTCTGGTGTACTTCGACTAGACTTATATACTTTCTTTATATATAATTATATATTCCGATGGCTTGAAAATTTTGATGTAATTGAGCGTATGACACTTGTGGGTTGCAGCTGAAAATCAGCGTTGGGGGCCTATTTGAGGCTAACCTAACACAATGCTGAGCTGTACGCCCATTTGGCACATAACAAATTAATGTTATACATGTACCTATCCTAAATCATAAGGTAACAATAACAAATAAGAAGTAAAATATTTTACTTCTTATTTGTTATTGTTTTATTGCTCTCAGCACTATATTGTATGCGTGTTATATTTATCTTGTGCCAATAAATGATTTTTATTCTTATTCTTATTCTTATTATTTTTATTCTTAACGTGAGGACGCCGTGCCCCCTCTCCAGCCACTCCTCGAGGACGGGACTTACCGCCACCACCGTGGCGTGCCCTGCAGTTGGTCGCGCAAGTCGCGCCTTCCACTCCGCCACTAGGACTGTGCGGAGCTGGGACCGCTCCGCCGCCTCCTCGCGCCATCGGAATAACGACGCGAGGACTTCGGCTTCCAGGTCCCAGGGCGGGGATCCGGCCAATAGGGTCGCAGCCTCGAAGGAGATCGTGCGGTAGCCGCGCACCATGCGCACGGCCATGGCCCGTTGCGGCCTCCGCAATACGGCAACGGTCCGGGCTGCCAGGTTGGCAGCCCATACGGGCGCTCCGTATAGGGCCATGGACCGCACGATCCCTCCATACAGTCTTCGGCAGGTTGAGCTGGGCCCCCCGAGGTTGGGGAGCAGCCTCGCCAGGGCGGCGGCGGCGCCCAATAACTTGGGCGCCAGCCGGCGGAAATGCTCAATGAAATTCCACCGGCTGTCGAGGACGACGCCGAGATATCTCAGCGTCGACTCGACGCCGATCCGTACGCCCCCAACAATGATGTGGGAGCCCTGAGGTGGCCCCTTTCGGGGACCGTGAAAACAAACGGCCTCCGATTTGGCCGAGACGTCGAATCGGATGTACAAGTGATCCGACAGAGTCCGGCTCAAGCTCTAGGCGCGCACGCACCGGTCACAACGTCATGTGGTTTCCCGCCAGAAACGTAAGTTTATCATTACAGAGGTAGGGGGACAAAAATAGTTTCATTTAGGTGGCGGTAATAACTAATAATAATAATAATAATAATATTCTACCACATTCACACAGCGTCATCTAGTCCCAAATTAAGCAATTATATTTGCTTGTGTTATGGGTACTAAACAACTGATATACTACTTATATACATTTTTTTTTTGTAAATACATACATATTATAGATAAATTACACCCAGACACAGAACAAACAATCATGCTCATCACACAAAGGTTTGTCCTGGGTGGGAATCGAACCCACGACCTCCGGCTTAGCAGTCAGGGTCACTAACCACTAGACCAACAGGCCAGTCAAACTCGTAACTCGTAACTCGTGCTAGATTCCAGTACACTATCTATCATTTCGGTGGTCATTTTTATCATTCTGGAGGCCATTTTTGTCATTTCAGTAGACTCTTAAAATTTTACCTTAATTATTTATGTAAGTTTTGCTGATATTTGATGGTCACTCACACATATTTTATTTGTCACTACAAATATGTAGATAGCATTGAAATAAAAAAAAAGCACACAATGACACATAGATATCTCTTGATGAAATTCACCCAACTATAATAATAATAATAATAATAATAATATGTGGACACTATCACACACTGTCGTCTAGTCCCAAGCTAAGCAGAGCTTGTGTTATGGGTACTAGATAACTGAAATATAATACATATACATACTTTTTTTTTTTGTAAATACATACTTATAATACATAGAAAAACTAAAAAAACTAACTAACTATAAAAAACTAAACGATTTTTATGTTCTGCTGGTAATAAAGTAGGTACATTCTAGTGTTCTTAACTATAGAAAGGGTTTATAAGGAATTTTAAAGGCCAAAAAGATAACAGTAAGTGAGAAAATAAATTAATCAAAAAATTCTAAAGAAATCTGGAAGATAATAAATAAGAATATTAATAGAATATAAATAGCAAACACATATAAACTTCAAAATAGATAATATAATTAAAGACAATCCGGAGGAGGTAGCCAATGTACTTTTAAAACTTTATGGTTATGAAATGCGCATTTTCGCCAAATTTACTAAACATTCTACCTTCCTCTGTCTTTATAAAACTCTCGTGCGTTCACAACTAGAATACGCGGTGCCCATTTAGAAACCATTTTACGATAAATATATCGAAGCTCTTGAGGGCGTTCAAAAGAAATTTCAAAAACGTATGCATTAAGTATCAGTGCCCCCGCCAAGTCGAGCAAAGCGGCACGGCCGTACCATCCTTTTCTCGAAGCATTTCGGGCCATTTTCGACTACCTATAACTTCGTTGTGGATATACTTAACTAGTAGCCTCAATTTTCAATAACCATGTAGACATTGTATAAACACTGTATATTTAAAATTTGATTCAGTTTAAACCATTAGTTTAAGAATTATAACTAGCCAATGTGTATAATTGTCTTTGTAACTAGCCAAAGTTTCGTAATTTTGTCACTCACTGACTGACGCATCGCATGAAACACAATGTATCTCACAAGTAATACACATTATATTAAATTAGATTGTTTAGTCCTATTACCAAGTCAATCTATTTATTTAAAACATTTTTTTTTTATATTGATAATGGTCACTTTAAGATGTTGTTAGGTTAGCTAATTACGTAGGTAATAATGACTTAACACATAAGGTCCCTTAAGTAAATAAGTGAACCCTAAATAAATGAACTGACTTGGTATTACATGGATCTCAAAACTTTTTACGGTAGAAGAAATAAGTTGCGAGACTTGGTTTTTTACAAGATGTTTTGATGGCATAGATGTTGTCGTAAATATCTGTCATATGAACAGTTACTTGATAGATATAAACTTCTAATAAGTCTTAAAAAGAGACGTACCCAATTACATGTTATGTTATTATACGACTTATGCCATAATAGATACGTTAGTATTCCTGTTAGCAATAAGCTATGTTATACCTGTTAGGACTCATTGCCGCAATCCTTGCTACTACCAGATGTCGCACAAATGCCGGTAAACGTTCGCCGCTGTACTGTCTTGTACAATCTTACGAGAACTTCAACTCAATTGATATGGTAGCAATGCGACCAAGTACATTTAAAAAATCTATTACTTACAACCTAAGCACCTGTTATTAGATATTTGCCTTGTCATACTTAATTATAGTTATTTTTGTTGGTATTTTTAATTTTAATGTTATTTTGCGCAACTCTTTTAGCAAACGACTGTATAACGTAGCTGTGGTAAACGATGTTGGTTATGAATTTAATCCTACAATGTAAGCAAGATAATTTTATGTTTTTGTGTAAGTACTTCAACATTGTTTAACTAATCCAAATAAATGAAAAATAAAAAAAAACTTGTAGTCACGTATTTATTAGAACAGATGCAGTCAAGAAACCACTTCAAGCACCCTACGAAGGACCCTATCGTGTTATAAGCCGAACGGATAAAGTATATACCTTACAGTTATCCGACCGCCAAGCTAACATCACAATCGATCGACTGAAGCCAGCATATATATTAGAAGATACCATAACCTTACCTTCAAGCAATACCATTACCGTTACCAAACAAAACTATGTTACCTTTACCAGACCAAACCATACCACCGTTATAAAGCAACCAGTATCTGTGCAACCGCACGCTATGACGTCACAGCCAGCTGAGAAGTGGACAAACACCCGTTTCAGCGTATCGGCGGTTTGATAAGGCGCTTATAACCACGACTAGTATCAGAAGTAGATGGCAAATTTAAAATTTAACAAAAACGTTATCAGTAAAATATATTATTATATTATAATAAATACTTAAATATCACTTTCATATTACAATAAGTACTTAATTTATTTATTACATAATATAGACCGGCGATCTGATATGGATGGCGGGCAACCGATGCGACCAGTCAAGATAGCGAAAATTGGAGGAGGCTTACGTTAATTAAGTACATAGGTATAGTACCAGCAATAGCATCGTACTCAACAGTGGGGTTAAACCTTCATGCATTTGACTATTTGACTGGTAAATCGTTGGTTGAATACTCTAAGGGTAAATCAAATGTATGGAAGAGGCGCCATCTATATATTTTTGAACTACTATATCGTTCACATAGACACCGATAGATAGTGCTAGCTAGCTAGTCTATGTCGTAATCACAGGTTGAAGATTTTCAGTTTAACAGCCTAGTCAAAGCTTTCTTGCTTTCGTTTAAATATTTTTTCGGATGTTCTATGCGATTTGGATTGAACTTTGGATTTTGTGACATCTGCCTTTATTGTTAACTCTGCTTTCGGCCCTGGACTTTGTGATACTTTAAAACTGTGATGTGATAAAATAAAACTTCAAGCAGAGCACTAAAGATAAAGATATATATATTTTTTTTTTATCAGGATATGGTACAAAGGTGTTACAAATTGTTAGTTCTCATACTCTACTATAGCTGGTGTATGCCCTTTCTTTTTGATTCCCATTGCTCTCAATTTCAGCTTCCTCCACAGAACAAGTCACAGAACAAGTACTAAAGCATAGAAGGAGTGTTAATCGCCCTCATATACTTGTCCTATTTTTCCAAATAAGCCGGATACATTGAAAAGAAAGAGACAAATAATTTTGCTAAGGACGGCCGGTGTACACTGTAGAAACGTCAATTTAGTTACCTTTGGTTACCTTTGGATGCCGAATTAAAAAGTGAACTAATGTCAAATGTTCCAACTTGTCAAGGCCTCTAGACAATTTAGTCGGATTAAACTGCCGCTCGTAATTTTAATTGTTGTTTATCTGTTTTGTGAAATAATATATGTTATTTAACAATTACATAGTGATATTGTGAAGTAAAATTAAGCCCATTGAATAAGCAATGTCCTGCGTTATTGTAGGTTGTAAATTACATTCTTTTCGCAAAGAAAATCAAGTTTAAATCGTCAACTTCCATCGGTGAGTAGATAACAAACCAATAATATATACTAAAAATCTATACATACGTTTAAAATACCTAAGTGATTTATACTTTACTATACTGCAATCATATTATATTCGTCTGATTGCCATTCGATTCAGTAATTTTTAAGTATTTTACATTTTACCAATTTGTGTAGTCATGTTCAATAGTGTTGTGACTTGTGCTGCATATTTTATCGATGACAAAAATATTACTATAATTTGTGTTAACGATTTTGTGGTAACTATCTTTGTACCTTTCATAGTGTTTCATACATTGTGTTCTTTTGCAGGTTTCCGAAAGATCAGACCGGAAAATCCATGAAGCAAATTAAGAGAGAATTATGTTATATATTATATTGTTACACGTTTAACGTTCCAGCGGTGAGGACGAATCTACTCAATTTTGCTCCATTGTCACGCGCCATACGACTTATTAATATTATTTCTATAGAAATTGATATTTTTCAATGTACCCTGTCAAAATTCAAGGATGTTGCACAAACATGTATAGTATTGGATAAATAGGTATATTTATTTAGAAATTAGTTATATTGTTTTAAATTTTAGGTTTTTTTATGATATCGTATTGGATTTTTTATCTGTAATGATATTGTAAATACTTTTTCAATAAATAAATAATAAATAAATAAATAAATGTTCTTCTGCGGGAGCGTGGCGACGCGGTGACGGTGCCACGCGTGCAGATGCGAGAGTGCTGGTCTGCATCATCAATCACGCACGTTACTGCAGAACTCGGTGTCCATACCGTCTGGCCCCGAACCCACGCACGTGAGTACGTGTTTCTCTGCATGTAAGCGTGTGATCAGTAACACAGCGCTTAAATGCGTTTTCAGTGTGTTGAACCAAGCGTGATTTCTATACAAAGAGAGATACTTACAAACAATACAAGAACACGCACGCTCGCACTACGCTCCGTGATGCGAGGCAGTGTGTGGATCGATCATGTATATTGCAAATTTCAATCTATTTAATTCATTCATAAACAATTTACATAGTATTTGAATTTACAGCATTATGTTTCATGCTGTAAATTCAAATACAATGTAAATTGTTTATATATTATATAAACTTCAAAATTTAGCTGGCGCCGCTGCCGGCTTATGCCATTCCGGTGAGGTGTAAAACGGCCGTTTGTTTCTTGTAGTTCGTTTACAAGAGCTTTGAGCAGACCTCATTTGATATTATTATGTCTGTTAATTTACCATAGCCCATAGACAAATTTCATCTATCGATATCGATAAACTGTCAGAAGGTATCGTAGCACTATTAAACTTCTATTTGTCTCTGAGTGTGTACGCTTTTTTTTCCTAGTACTACTTCTATGCTTTAGTACTTGTTCTGTGGCTTCCTCACTGTGGCCAATGACAGTGTTTGTCACAATTATACTCTATGCACAATACCATTGTTTCTACGATGTATAGAGAACGTGTTAACACTTACCATCAGATGGACAGCTTGTTTGGTACCAAAGTTTTTTACCAAAACCTTTGTGTGATGAGCATGATTATTTGTTCTGTGTCTGGGTGTAATTTATCTATAATATGTATGTATTTACAAAAAAAAAATGTATATAAGTAGTATATCAGTTGTTTAGTACCCATAACACAAGCAAATATAATTGCTTAATTTGGGACTAGATGGCGCTGTGTGAATGTGGTAGAATATTATTATTATTATTATTATTATTATAAAGTTGAATAAAAATAATACTAAGTGTAGCACTATAGTATGGTACGTAACGTTAAGTATCTTATAGGTTTGGAAAACAATTATTCTGAAGATCTTTTTGAATTGATCCTATTCTCTCATTTTTTTAACCAGAACGAAAGACAGTAGAATCTAATGTGTCTTCAACCAAACGGTTCAGTACTTCATATTTGTTGCTCAATAAATTACTGAAACGCTTTACCAGCGCATGTGTTCTCACCTAATTTTGATCCTGAGCTGTTATAAAGACGTCATAGTGCAGACCTAAGTGCCAGCAGTTTGAAACGATAGCAATCGACTCGTATATCCATCTCGTCTCTTGTCACTTACCACCCATTGTGCGGGACTATGTGGCTCACTCCTCTGTCTCTGCAAATCTAGTACATCAGCACGCAAGGGAGTTTCACAGGAAGGTTTATGGAAGGTGTCTAATTAAACTTCAGAGTACATTAAATGACATTTATTGATCGAGCGACTCGACGGGCGAGCGCGACGTCACTTGTGAAATATATCTCTCGATGTAACTATTTACAAAATCATACGTTCACAGAACAAATATCTTAACTGGTGATGGCCGTCCGTCGGGAACAATCGTCATACCGTAAGAACAACATTTGTATTTACATGAGGTGTACAGCACTGGTCGGTCCGAGTCATCGGTGGCACTACGTCCTCTAGTCCCGACATGTCGTACACATCGTATATCGTAACACCGATCACGGTCTGATAGAAGAGCTACAATGTTCAGTATTGCACACACACTATCGCGGCAGGTGCGCGGCGGCGGGCGGCGCCGACGGGTGGCGGCGCTAGAAGTGCGCGCGTGCATGTCCGTTGTTCCAGCGCGAGTCGGACATGCTGGTGAGGTCGGTGACTGGCGCCGGGTAGTACACGGTGGGCGCGGGCGAGGGCGAAGGTCGCGCCCGCCCGCCGCTGCCGCTGCTTGATAACGGCGCACCGCGTGACCCGCGCGCCTCGGAGCGCCGCAGGGTGCCGTTGCGCGCCAGCCGCAGCGACACGCGTTCGCCGCATGAAGCAAACGAGTCGTCGCGCGTGTGCTCGGGTGAGTCGCGAGCACCGCGCCGCCGCGCTCCGCCCGCGCAGAACATTTTGAGAAATACGCGTTTAAACTTCTCACCGAAAATTACGTAGATTACGAAGTTGACGCTACTGTTGATGGTCACCAGTAAGTTGCTGGTCTTCACCAAAGGGTCCAGTTTATCGAACTGGTCGCCAAGAAACACCTCAAACGAGTTGGTGACGAGTGGCAGCAGGTTGCACAGGAAGAATACGAGGACCACCACCAACAACATTGTCGCTAGTCCCAGCTCCCGGCGTTGCACACGTGACAGACGCGCGCGCTCGGCCTGCGCGCGTCGCACTTGGCGCACGATGCACGCGTTGAGTGCGGCCAGCGCCGAGAACGGCACGATGTACATGACTATCATGTACAGCGAGTGGATGTAGACCACGATGTATGACTCGGAGCGGAAGTCGAGGTCGGCCGTAACACAGTACACGAGCTCGCCGTCGACTAGCCGCGGCACCACCTCCGCCTCGAAGAACTTGGGCGCATTGTAGGCCAGCGCGAAGGCCGCCGTGCCGAGCACATACCAGCGCGCGCGGGACGACGTGCACAGTGCCTTAGCTCGAAAGGGATGACACACCGCCACCCAGCGCTCAACCGTCACAATCAGAGTCAGGTACACCGACATGGTCTGCGCCGCGTTGGCGATGGGGTACGCGTAGGGCGTGATGTGCGGGCACACGTGGTAGTAGTAGTAGCGCAGGTGGCCCGTGTACGGGAACACGGCTGTGAGTCCAAACAGCAGCACGGAGGTGAGGATGAGCACGGTGTCGCAGGCGGCCAGGCCCACCAGCAGGCAGTTGATGGAGGAGCGCATCTGCGGCCGCGACAGCACCAGCACGGAGAGCGCGTTGCCTAGAAGACCGCCCGCACCGATCACGTTGAGCAGCACGCCGTGCACCACGAAGCGGAACAGCTTGTCTGCCGGCTCCACGCCGATGTCCGAGTCGCAGCCCTCGGACGCGTTCACGCTCATGGTGGGGGGGCGGACATGTTCACCGCGCCCCCCGCCCCCCCAGCCACCCGCGCCGTCTCACGCACTCCAAACGTCCACACCCACCATCTGGAACAATCGAAGCGTACCAGTTACATGAGGTGTTAAATCAGTAAATGCATTAATAATAATAATAAACTTTTCTGGGGAAGCCGATATCTCTTCATGAGGCAAGCACAATCTCCGTAGGGTAGAGTAGAAAAAGCTACTTTAAAGTAGCTTTTTCCATCCTTGTGATGTCAACAAAAAAATGTATCACAAGTATATTTGAAGAGCCAACAAACCGCGGGGCAGCTAATGGCGAGCTGAATGTGAGTCCTGAATGCTTCCGAGAGCCGATCAGGTTCTCGTCTCGGCTAGTCTTTATTGACCGAATAAAGTAATATTTCAAGAGTGCCCAGGACTCTCAAATTTAGCTTGCCCCAACCGGCTGATCAGAGAGGGGTCGCCAAAGCTATAGGCTTGGAGCTGGCAGTTATATTTTTAAGGGCATAACTACGGGGAGACCCACTCGGCGCCACACCGCTCGTCACCCGTAGCCGCGCACTACGGTTTTGTCTTTATGCCTGTGGCAATCACGCCCATGTCGGTTGTTTAAGGGGTCCATCTAATGTATAGGCGAGTTACTGTCTGCCTGTTGCAGTTTTTCGAAAAATGTATCCCAACTTAGAAAGAATGGCAGACGAAGTTTTATCACATACAATCAAAAAACCAATCCACCAAATTCACAAACGCATAACTCAGTTTTTTATTATAATTATTGTAATAATTCTACATAATTATGTAATTTACTGTACGCATATTATAGCTGCTCTATACCTACTGCTATATATATGGATGTCATTTATGTCTATGGTATCTGGCCGACCTATCCCATCCTACATTAAAATTTTCAAAGGGCTACTGCACGTTGGACCTATGTCTCTGTCTAAGCCTTCCAAGGGACCAGGGTATTCATTTTTAATATAAATATATTATAAATACTTATCCGTTAAAAAGAGAGACATAATATTAAAACATTTATTTTTAGGCATCAAGGGCATTATAATAAATACCTTACCCTAAAATACATTATATCAAATATTACTTAAATCTAAGATGACACTTTGTCGTTGTGTCTGTTGGTCATTATTGGTCGCGTTGTCTTGCAGCCTGCCCCGAAACCGCCGGAGCACTACGCCTTTCGGCCAGAAATCTTCTTTGGTGAAGGTCTCAAGAGCGTTCGTTGGCACACGCGTCATGAACGACTTAAAGTTCTCGCTATGACGTGACTCCAGAGGCTCCACCCACACGATGTGACTGGCCTTGACCTTGATGTACTCCATGAGATCCAGAGTTATTGTAGAAAGATGCAGGCGCGGGACATACAGGAACGTAGTGGGTACTGCAGGTTTCAAAAGAAAATTGGGCCCTGTGGGTGCTGTACCACACTTGTTTTGGTAGGCTTGGCTCTTGCGTTTCTTTTGGACTTTCACAAATCTATCATTACCCGCAATGAAGATTCGGAAGATGGATGTGAAGTCATCGAGGAACTTCATCACAAAGTAAAATATACAGGATAAGACACAGGTGTGCTGGCAGCCATAGCCAAGAATGTAGCCAAGGATATTTCTGCAGTTTGCAGCTGAGTCTCTGTGGTGCCGCTATCGACGCACTAATTAACTATTAATTTCATAGACGTAACAAAAAAAAGTTCTTCTGGCTCCGTGCTTTTAAATAAATATCTGAATATTAGAGGTTATTTCTATTATCCGTTTTAACAGAGTAATTAGATGTTGTTATGTCAAGCGCGATACTTCTTCTTCTTCTTCTTCTCCCTTTATTATGGCAACTGAGCCGACGATTGTGTCAGCTATTTCTGCCAGCGTCAAGTGTAAAATAATATACTAGTTGATGATTTTAATGGTATAATACAATGATAAAAAAAAAAAAAAAAAAAAAAACCAAGCGCGATACAGTATGACTGATATTGTGTCAGCGGGCTGACGGCGGGGACGATGTCACAATCACAGAGTACATTTTGTCACGATTAGGTTGAAGTAGAGTCGAGTGAGGATGCGGTTTTGTGTGATATTGTCGCTGGTGTGGTGCACGGTGAACTCCAAAACGATGCCGCCTATGCCGACGGACTTGAGCTCGCGGCGTTACATGTTCTACCGCAGCATGGGCCCCGTGCACGACTGGGGCTCGCCGCCTACCGGCGAGACGCGCCGCGTGTTTGGGGGCGAGCCGGCACCGCTGGCCGCATTCCCTGGGGCCTGCGTGCTGCTGGACCGCTACTGGAGCATGCGCTGCACGGCTTCGGTGGTGGCACCGCGCTGGGCGCTCACGGCCGCACACTGCGTGTCGCCACACATCGCCTACGTCAAGTACAACACGCGCCTGCCCGCCTCGCCCGAGGGCGACCTGGCCACCGTGCACTACCTGTACCGCCACCCCAACTTCAAGGTAGTGCAGGAGGACGAGGGCCGCGGCATGGACGTGACGCTGCTGCACCACGACGTAGGGCTTGTGCGCACGCGTGGCAACATGGTCATCACCTCGCACCTGCTCGAGCCGCTGCGCTCGCTGCGACTCTTCAACCCTGCCGACCTGCGCGACCAGGACGTACAGGTAAGTGCACTACACAACGTACTCATATATATATAGTGTACAGTGTGTGTGACAGTGGGCCTGTCGGTGACAGGTGCTGGGATATGGGCGCACGGAGCAACACAACCGCGGCGAGGAGCTGTTTCAGGCAAAACTGCGGCTGGTGTACTGCGAGCGCAGCACGTGGTTCAACTGCATGTGCGGTATTTCAACGGGAGGCTCTGAGCGTGCAGGAGGGCGAGGCGTGTGCTCGGGCGACTCCGGAGGACCCGTGCTGTATCACGGCGCGCAGGTGGGCGTCACGTCCATGGGGCCCATCGAGTGCTCGTCGGAGCACTCGCCGCTGCCCGAGGGCGCCACCAGCGTGTTTACGTCGCTGTACAACTACGCGGATCTGGTGAACGCAACCATTTTCGACACGGAGGCGGCACTGCGCATGAAGCTCATTACTTCACACGCCGCGCACGCGAGTCTTTCACGCTGGACGCTGGCCGCCCTCGCTGCCGCCGCCTCCACGCTGCGCTGATCACTCGCAACTATGTGGATGTGGCAGGCCATCGACAAAACCTCACACACTATCCTACCGCTGGCATGGTCAACACTTCCTACCCTTGTTAAAAGCCTCCACTTAACACGTAGTGACAGAGACGAAAATTTGGGTGTATATTACTTGCCTGCCTAACAGTTTGTAAGAATGTTAATGATTGTTGCTATGCCTGAAGAGGTTCAAGCTTTTAAACGATGATTTAGTATAAACAAAACGCTGATGTCTAAGTTAACGATAATTGTTTGTAATGTATAACGCGATGTTTGGGATGTGTGATGTGCACAAGGCTCCGATATCTTTTATTATCTTAATAACATAGTCATCATTTCAATACTTATCATGTAATAAGTTTACATTACATCCAACGAAAACTAAGCTGCGTCCTGCTACGAGTCGTAGAGCACTACGCTACTACGGCGCTACGGAGCTACGTTGCTATGATGCTAGACGTCCGTGGTGATTGTTTGTTCAATTCAGTGTTTGTGTATGTTTCAATGAGAAGCACTGTAGTATTATGTAAACGTTATGGTCATATAACAAGAATGTAATAAATAACAAGTATAATGAACGTAAGGCTAGGGCTCGTTGTTGTAAAATGTTAACTGTCTGTTGTTGCACGTAATGACGTGCGAGTTAATCTAGGACTAATGGAACTGACTTTGATGAACGTCCTAGACCGTGACAAATTATCGCGTTGCCACTAACATTGATGTAAATTGTACAAGTAGACAATCTGCTTGATGTATACTTGTGAGGTGGTCGGACGCAGTGCCTGTCGATGGTCACAACAACACGACACAAACTAAATTAAGCACATTTTGGTATTAACCCACAATACTCGTATATACAAATTTTGTATTTGTTTATTAAATTGTTTATATTTGTTAAGGTCTGCATTTTATTTGATGTCATATACTACAGCTATGCTATGAGCCTGTCTGCTGCGTTACTTACGACGAGGCGGGACACCGCGCGTGCGGCGGGCAAGTGGTGAAAGAGCACCACTACTGCGGCGAGCGTCCTCTGCGACACCATTACATACGTTGATCATATTCGTACTTTCAATATAAATTTCAATGAACAAGTCGAGAGGCAAGATAAGCAAGAAATTAGAATTTTCTCCCTAATCTCTTTAATTCAAATTAGGATTTAGTTTGTGATCTCGCTAATGACTGATCATCCACGTCAGTCACGACGTCGCCGTCGGCCGCTGACAATGAGACAATTACGTGTTGGAGATAACTTGACAAGTTTTGATCAAGTAGGACCTCCATTACAACAAAGTAAATGTCAACTCTAAATACGAGTACTTACTTTGTCAATTGTTTATAGTGTTGTAGGTGTATTAGTGGTTTAGAACTGTTGGTAGTTGTAAAACGTATAGGTTGTTAAATATCCTGGTCATGTACCGGATTGTGCACACCACTTGGACAATAGCCGCGTACAACGCGCGCTCTATGGAGACTGACGGACTGCTGGCGTGCATCACAAATAATTATTATCACAAAAATATATAATACTAATAAAAATAAAGAATCGTAACATTAAACCAGGGTTCATGGAGTAGTCGTGCAGTTATCGACACTTAAAGCTCACTTACTACTTAAACCAATATCAATGGGGGGTCACACGATGTGGACACAACCGATAGTAACTAATTTTATAAAATTCTAGACGTTCGCTCTCGCTTCGCTTTGGCATCAAAAGTTTAATTCTATTTTACACAAACTCCTGGTGTTGCAAGCATCCATAGGCTACGGTAAGTCGTATAAAAAAAAAAAAAAAAAAACGCCTTCATATATATGATTGCAATATCTACGTCTGCGAAATATTATTGCTATACTGCAATTTTAATTTTGCTATCTTCAGTATTGCAAATTTACAAGTATTGATATTCTAAAAATTGCTAAGACGTAATTATGTTAAACATAATAAAATATAGCCTAAATTACCTGCTAAATTTATTTATTTCTAAAGGTAATTTTTTTTCATATTGGTAACGTATTATTAGTTAAATCATTACAAACAAACACACACAAACATACAAACAAACATTTTTACGGTAGTAAATCCACGCTGGATTCAGCTTGAATGGGTTGGATCATCCGGGGGAGTACGAGTAATACCCTCTCATAGAAGATCGACGTAAGAGTAGTAGTATCCGTACCAGTAGTACGGATACTTTTTCGTTTCGTGAGTGAAAGTGCCGGAGACCCAATTTTCCCCTTTCCTCTTTCCTGATCTCTCTCATCCCCTTCCCCTAACCCCATTCCCAGCCGCCATAGTGGAGGCCACCGTATCAGCAGTTTAAGTCGATGGCTTTTGGTATGGTGGCCACCACTTCTGGATTCTACTGACTGCTTACCATCATGTGGGGTGGAGTCACTTTGGTAGGCTAATATATAAAAAAAAAACACAATTTTTTTTATGTTTTCCCTTTATAAAATTAGTTTATATCAACAATAGGAGAGTGGTGGGTATTGGGACACGACTTAATGAAAGTTGTATAATATATTTGGGTTTTCCCTATGCTCCCATCGAAACGAGAAGTGGAAATATTTTTTCATTAAAATGGAGGAGCTAACATAGATATGCACAGGCAAGCACCAAACAACAACAAAACCTTACATACGTTATTACATAAGTTAATAAAATTTGTGACTGAAAGTATAAGGTATCTTTAAATCCATTTATTTGATGAACGAATGTGACTCAAGCTGAGATGTAGTTCATAACATGAATGTGTGTGCTGGCATTTCACGGACGAATTGGCAAAGAGCAAGGCTTGTTAGATAAATGACCCTATTGATGAATATTCAATAGGGTCATGGTAGAAAGAACCTCGGGATCATGAAAGCGGGATTGCACCACGTGTGCGCGATATGTGGTGTCTCTATGAGCGGCACGCGCACAATCTGTACTTTGTGCGGATCATTTAAAAAAGAGTGAGTTTTTCATTTTTGTCTTGAAATTAGTGGACATCTCTTAATAATAAATGTTAATAATAAAAAAAATCTTAATAATAATAAATAAAAATAAATAATTTAGATATTGGTAGTGTAGCGGCACACGTACGGTACGCTCAGTAGCTCATTAATGTTCGTATAGCTGAGTCTGAACTTTATCATCTGTCATAATGTCGTTTTCTCATACATTTTAATTACCGTCCCTGAGTGAACTCACAGATTAGCAGGTAATAATGAAAGAGGCCTCCTTAATTAGGGTACATTGAATACCTACTGGCTGCCTGCAGGCTTGAGACGCGGGCGGAGGGACAGGGGAGAAGGGCTGCAGACGAAGCCTTCCTCTGTAATGACACTGAGTAACGGAGACAATGATGGACGCGAGGCTCTAATGAAAAAATAATTGACGTCAGCAAATCAGCACCTCTCCACCCCTTCTCGCCCATGCTGACGTCGTCACGCTCACTCATAATAAGGATAATTAATGACGACCACTGGAGTGACAACAACTGTGGCGCCTACTCTACTACCAGTTTTACAAAAGTGTGTCGAACATACTTAGTGAATGCGAGCGTCACGTGGTTCTTGGAAGTGATCCCGGTCGCGTTATTACACTCATAAATCCACCTGAGACAGACAATATCGCTGACGGCGGCGACACACCCACACGCACGCGTATTACTCTTGCATTATTTATTATTCGCTAACGAAGTACACCTGCATGTATGAAATAAGCTCATGAATTCTCTAGACAAGATTCTGACAAACAATATAACATTATGGTAACATGTAATACACAACAATAATAGGCAACTAATAAGTAGAATATTCGGTACGTTGTACGACATCAGCATTTAACGCACCACACACCACAAGTGTGCAGTATGGGGCCGGTCGAACGTGTCAGCACAAACATGTGAGGACGGATGTTCGCCGACCAGCGTCGGTCTACATGGATGACTGGACGACCGCTCTCTACAACTCGTGAGCGTGCCACGTGACGGCATAATAGTTGTCGCGAGTCCCGAGTCGCGAGCTCGTAAACGCGGCCCTACCGTCATTAAAATAATATGTCTACTCGTAAATAACATTCATATAACATATCATACCAAATTTATATTACTATCAAACAATAATAAAATTGTATATAACACACAGTTTGGAAATATTACGAGAGACTCACATTACGTGATTGTACATAACAGTACATTTTGTGTAGGTACAAGTACTTCAAAGATAGATAGACTAGGTCGCACTGTGGCAGGCGGCAAACAGATATATTTATATAATGTGCATGTCTCTGTAAGATAGTCGTAAGCATCTTGACGAGTACATCGATATCATCTGGTATGTGAAGCACAAAAAGCGCGCAAAGTAAGGGTATAACGACGCGGCGGCGGCGGTCACGCCAGATTATTGTATTAAGCGCGGCAAAGAAAAAACAATTGAGTTTCTATTGCGCGATTGTATTTGTTCCAATCCAACTTATATTTAACTAACATTATTGGATTTTCGTTTATTGAACCAGTCATGGATAAAATGAAGTGTAATGGCGGAGGCGGCACGATAGTAGTGCCTACTAACGTGAAGGTTGTATGGAGTCGCGTCAGAAGTGAACGATATATCACTGAGAGACACGGGACACGTCGCAGATTGATTATCAGGTGTCAAGTCGCACACGCCACGCGACACGTGTTACATGACATACGACTACCTCTCTGACCTTTACTAAGCTCATGTACCTTCTTAAGGCTGCGTGCGAACCGTGAACTTAGGAACTACGAAGAAGCTGACAGCTCTCTTTCGTGTATAGTCGAGTTACAAAGAATCACTTAGGCGGTGGAGCACTCGACAGTGTCGACACCGGATCACTTGGAGCGATTAATGCGGGTAATTAATCACGTCGGGTGCAAATATTGTCGTGATGGCAACACATCCCGCTCACACTTTTATATTTGCTAAAGCTGTCACTGCACTTTGCTTGACCACTTAGATAGATACTTCAAAAAATATTCGTAAACGATGTATGAAGTTCGGCACGCGATACCGGTACCTACTTACAGTAAGGTTGGGTTGCAATTGTGTAGTAGTCGTAGTTTGTAATTGCAAGCACTTTACTTCTAGACAATTCGCTGAATGTTTTTTAAAGTTCAAGAGCATACGCTATTACTTGTGATAATAATATATATTATGTAAGTTTTGTAAGTAAAGGCTACATGCGCGCAGTGAGATTAGTTCGCTGGTAGCGCTGCTGGCTTATGTCTGTTACGACGCCCCCGGGATGGCGCGGGGTCTCTATATTGTGGACTGATGACCACACGACGGACACTTATTAGGTATCCAATGTAATTTATTATTAGATATTTATTTTCTAAAGCAGAGGCGTGCTTACGCGTAGCTGAGCGAGAACAGCTCAATGATTCAGTGTATGTTAGCTTTGCATGCTGACGAATAAACTTTTATTTAAACAAAAGATATTCGTAAAACCCTACAATATCTGAATACGGCGTGCAGTCTAATATTATATAGGTAAACAATATTTTGAATCAGTATATGCATCTAAGAGAGCAAACTTTCACAATGTATTTGGTAAACTCGTCTGGCGTGCCTCAAGGCTCAATTTTGGGCCCACTCTTGTTTATACTTTTTATAAATGATATACACACATGTTTCAAGCATTCACACTTTCTCCTTTATGCGGACGATCTCAAAGTCTATCGTAGCGTTAACAATAATTCGGATTGTGAAAAACTTCAACTTGATCTTGACCGCTTATCTGTTTACTGTGCTCATAATAGATTACAACTTAGCCTACCTAAATGTAAATCTATTTCCTTCACTAAAAATATTAATATATTTAATTATACTTATACCCTCTGCAATACCCCCCTAGAAAGAGTTGCATTAGTCAAGGATCTTGGTATCTATTTTGACAGCAAGCTTCACCTAGACTTCCATATAAACAACATAATCAATAAGTCCTACCAACTTTATGGGTTTGTTATGAGAACATGTATACACTTCAAACAACCGATTACATACTTAATGCTTTACAAATCATTGATTAGATCCCAATTAGAATATGCTACACCAGTATGGAATCCTTTATATAAGAAATATAGTGATCAACTAGAAACAGTTCAGCGAAAATATCTTAGAACTACTAATTACAGATGTTTTCATAGTTGGGCTTCCTATCGTTCCCTTAAAGACAAGTTCTCATTGCCATCCCTAGAATTAAGAAGATTATTCCATGACCAAATCATGCTTTATAAAATCTGTCACAATTATTTCGATTGTAATCACCTTATAAATCAGATATATATTCTCTCACCAAGTCGTTCGAAACGTATTCGCGATAATTATAACCAATGTTTATTTGCTCCTAATTCTTCTAAAACTAACGCGGGTGTGCGTGCCCCTCTGCGTCGTTTAATGAAATCTTATAACAGTGACTTTACCGAGCTGGATCTATTCTGTTTGTCGTTATATCAGTTTAAGAAAGGACTATATACTACTAGCATTGCTTCTGAAAAATAATTAGCCTCCTCTTAATTTCTATTTTTGTTGCACTACTAATATTCTTTGTAAGTATTTAACTTAAGTTTCATATTCAAAATTTGTAATAATTAAATACAAAGTCTCTTTGTTTTAAACCAAATTAGATGTAACCTGTGTCTAATCTAATATGAATTATCATGTGGAAAACGGTGTTGGTTGTGTAACTACCTAAGTTGTTTTATATCTAATGTTAAATTTTAAGATGTGTTATACAATTGTTAGTTTTCCTGAATAAATAAAAATAAAAATAAAAATAAATAATAAATAAAAACTGTTTTGGTCACAGAACACTATAAGGAGCTGTTCTGAGGTTTTGGTATATGTATAGTTAATTAAGTAAATTATTATATACTTATTGTAACTGTTTGTTTCCCAAATAAAAATAGAAAATAAAATAATATTTTTTTTAGTTACAGAAACCTAAATGTTCGGTTTATTAAGTAATCCTTTTTGTTTAATGTTCTGTCTGCGTCTTAGATACTACTGCTTTCAGCTGACTAATAAAAAAGTGACTCTAGCTTAAGTGGCTGTTTTTTCTCGAGAATGTACAGCAATTTGTTCAGTCAGCAAAGTTTAGCCGACGTCTCGTTTGTCATTTCACACGATGTACATAAACTTCACTGCACTGACCTATATTAGCGGTGACATTTACAGCTTGCCATAAGGTTTCAAGCTATATAGTTCATGACTAATTAACGATATGGTGTTTGAACTCATTCACACGCTATATCCTCAGTCTGGCTCGGTTCACTGAGTGTATTGAGTGACAGTGACTGACGGTAGAGAACGTGTCACACCATCATGGGATGACAACAAATCGCAACATTATTGAGATTATGTTGTGTAGACAATTCATGTCTCAACTGCGTGTCGATTTATCGCTTAAAATTGTCTGTACTGCAGTGTCGATCGACTCCATATTACCGTTGTTGTGAGCGTGCGAGCGCCGCTGAGTTAGTAAGGTCGGCACAATGTCACTCCTCGTCGAGATGACATCAGTGTGTAATTATTTCCGTGCAACTTTCGCCGCACTATAAATACGACGAGATTGTCAGCTGCTGGTGTGCGCGACTATAAATAGCTCATCGCGGCCGTGTCGCCTGTCGCTTACCGCCTGTAGTATGAACACTAAACACGCTGCGAGTGTCATCACGTGTTGTCTCTGTTGGTTACAGTTGATTGATGCGTCAATATTATAATTAGTAGTGACACCGCACAAGGCCATCGTTGGAGCCCCGGCCACCCACTCACTCACTGCACACTCTGTGTGACAGAACTAAACAGTGGTATGTGAAGTAGTATTAACAAGGTGCGCGAGTTTGGCACGTGAACAGACTCGCCGGAGATATATGGCAGATTAATTGTGTCGCACTCGCATGCTTCACTATCGGCCACTTGCTTGTGGTAGGTAAGTACTTGGTAATAGTACGCGATTCTCAACGCTAGTCAATGGGATGACATTTGTAAACAATAAATTACAATTAGGAATTTAAGCGATGTGAAGTAATCAAATTAAAAGATGTGATACTGGTAGTGGAGCAATGTTTGCGTGGATCGATAGATCTGTTGGGTGAAGCTTGTTTGCTGCTATTTCCTGAAACGCTATATGTGAAGTGTAGTGGAACATGTTAGTTTAACTTTCTGTAACTGTTATAGTACCTCTATACATCGACGTCACATAGTAAACAATCGTTATCGATAGTAAAAACTGCACTATTACAAATCGATTTTATCCACCAATTGGACTATGAAGATGACGGTAGCTAAGGAATCAATTGTGATGACAACGTAACTGCAATAATCCTAGTACTGTTTCCTGCTCATCTACCACTGAAGTATTAAGGTACATTACGTACTAGATCATAATATATATTATAGACAAACAAGTAATGAATGTAGTGCGTCACCGTGTGTCCGTGAACCGTTACTATGTAGGTGACACCGCGCACGACACTCGCCCAATTGTATCAATTAGCTCGTGACGAACAACGGCACTAATCGTTTGTGTGTGACGCACGCTGCACGGTATTGTTTGTGCTAGACTGTACTGTCCCGTCTATGGACGTTACACCGATGTGATGTAGTTGTTGTAATGCAGAATAGAACATTGTTGAGTGTCGATGTGCCTTACACTTCATTGTGAGGAGAGAGAATATTTCATTATCTGGTTTGAGATGCAGTAAGATCTTGCAGCACCCTTGGTGTCTGCAGAACAAGTCAGTGAACAAACAAATTAAATTCTGTCAGCGCTATTTTCATAGACCGCTAGGAATAATAATGAACACAAGTTTGTGAGTGGTCAGACACGGCGGGTAGAGTCAACAGGACGCTGATTGTGCTGCATTACATGAGCGGTCTGCGAGTTTACTCTGTAATTATATTATATCTTGGCAATAAAATAATAAGATAACGCACGAATAATTAAGACACCGCTCCCGGTGGCTCCAGCATTGGTTGGCAAGTGCGAAAGTCCGGGAGCGGCCAGGCGCGTCCCGCATTCTCGCCAACATGTCACAGGTACCTATATCGCGGGAGACTTAAAGAAAGGACAAAACTCGGAAAAATTAAATGGTTATGTTTCTCGCAAAAATTTGTCCTGACTCAACTTACAACCTACTACAAATGCAAAACAATTCACTTTATTCACATTAGCCGACCAAATGACTTCATCCTTTCTGATTATGGATGAGCGCCGCCGCTCCGATGCGATCAGCAAATAAGGAAAATCTATTTGCCGCCCTACCGTTGTTCTTAAATACATTACCGTTTTATATTGTTTATCGTCGGTAAACACAGGAGATATTACTGTATGTATGCACACAGAAGCACACCTACTCATTGCAACGATCTAATACATTGTTGGCTTAAGTGTTGGATCTAGTCCAATTGCGGCTTTGGTGTTAATTGGCATAATAAGTAAATGTCTATTTATGATATAGTACAGACCTGCTAAACTATAGCATTGTTTAGAAGTGACTGTTTGCCTGGTACATGCTATAGTGACGAATATTTTGCTATACAGACAAGTGACGGAAATTTGTCAGAGGGCGCTAAAGTCACGGAGCAATTAACTCGCAGAGAGTTGAGTTAGCGCGCAAGTGGCGCCCCCGCCGCGGGACGGATATCATTAGAGATCAGTGCGCTAATTGCTGCCTCCATTATACCTACTGAATACCATCTACGGCCCACTCTTACTAAATATTATTGTATAGCAACACTTACATAAAACAACGTTGTTAGATTGTGGTTGAACTATTGTTAGTATTCATTAATTCTCACAAATTCATTCAGCCCCGAAGCACCAACATGTAAATCTTGGACACACAGTGACTGAGAGTCGCTCGGAACAACATCAACAGAACAGAATTCATTAGAGTTGCAGTTGAGTGCGCAAACGACAACATAGTCACAGTCACTCGATAGTACAAGGAATAACAAATGTGTGTGAGCAAACGCGGCGGCTCCACGACTTCATGCATTTGTACCGTTTACATAAAATAAAACACAAAATGATACACCCTAACTTCTCATAATCATCATGTTCAATTAAATATGTTTTCTCCTGTCTGTATCGCCACTAACTTCTATTAAACCATGCAGTAAGTTTTGATACGATTTCACTTTCGCTTAGATATTTTTCACTGCAGATTTATAGGTATGTATAATACACACTTTATACACCCGGGGACTTGGCAAGTGGCTACTGATCATGTATGCTTGTGTCCGCACATCAGTGTGCTATAACTTCATTAGATGCATGTACGTAGCCGGAATATTATACAGAAGAGTGTTTATTGTGTTTATATACCTACATATATTTGTGTGTAGATAAGTATGTACAAATAATCAGTTATAATAATATAATATAATATTCTACCACATTCACACAGCGCCATCTAGCCCCAAATTAAGCAATTATATTTGCTTGTGATATGGGTACTAAACAACTGATATACTACTTATATACATTTTTTTTTGTAAATACATACATCATATTATAGATAAATTACACCCAGACACAGAACAAACAATCATGCTCTTCACACAAAGATTTGTTCTGGGTGGGAATCGAACCCACGACCTGCGGCTTAGCAGTCAGGGTCACTAACCACCAGACCAACAGGCCAGATATGTTCTGCGGAACGTAAATGATCTGTAAACGTTGGTCGTAAAGCAGCGCGTCGCGGAAACGCGCCATCGCTCGTCGAGTGAGTACTTACTGTGAACTAGCCACGCACTATTTATATTTGTATCTACCTTCTGTTATATATTACCTTATTCATATTAAATTATTTCAACCAACAGACAGGCAAAGCTTCCCTTGATTGTCTTAGCTCGTTGGAATGTCGCCAAGCGCCAACGATGTGCATATTGGTAGACTCAGCTACAAGTACTGAATGTAGGTACTTATATGTAGGTATGTTACGCAACACTCGGTGCACAACTGATGCTCTAATCCTCTCTGGTCTTATGTTGAACACCAACGATGTTGCCAACAGCCAATAATGGCCAATGTTATATCGAACATAGTACGGCAACTATGCTCCATATAGAATAGTGTGAACATAATAAGACTGGGGCACAGTGGCGTGCGCTCCTTATAGGCAGAAAGGCACTACCTACCTTAATAATTGCTTAAAATCATAATTTTAGCAACATAATTAAATAATGCCTACCCTGTTATAATCTATAATGCCTACCCTGTCAAAAATCACTGTGCACGCCACTGCTGGGGCATATAGGTAACATGGTGATTACGAATATTTCATAAGCCAGTCTGTGTGACTGGCCTGTTGGTCTAGTGGTTAGTGACCCTGACTGCTAAAGCCGGAGGTCGTGGGTTCGATTCGTACCCAGGACAAACCTTTGTGTGATGAGCATGATTGTTTGTTCTGTGTCTGGGTGTAATTTATCTATAATATGTAGGTATTTACAAAAAAAAAATGTATATAAGTAGTTTATCAGTTGTTTAGTACATCCATAACACAAGCAAATATAATTGCTTAATTTGGGGCTAGATGGCGCTGTGTGAATGTGGTAGAATATTATGGTAGAATATTATTGTGTTCTTTGTATCCGCGACAGTACATGGCGACAAATATTTAAGCGGTTGCTACTATGTGTAGCATAGAACCAGTTGACTTTTTACACAAAACTGGGGGCCTAGACAAGTGGCATAGATTTCTATTCTATTCATAGAATAGATTAAAAATGTATGGGATGGACATAAGTTAACGCCAACATTGCCGTTAGCTTATGTCAATATTTATTATCTAATCTATACATATTATAAAATTGGAGTGTCTGTTTGTAATATTGAAATAAACGTTTTTTACTACATGTTTATGAATATAAATACGGTACATACACCAAATAATTTTTTTGATTTTTTGTCTGTCTGTCTGTCTGTCTGTTTGTTCCGGCTAATCTCTGAAATAGCTGGGCCGATTTTGACGGGACTTTTGTTGGTAGGTAGCTGATGTAATAAGGAGTAAGTTAGGCTACGTTTATTTTAGAAAAAATCTTTTATTTTCGAAAAATAAAGTAATGTTGATCGACTGTTAGGCGAAACGAAGTTCGCCGAGTCAGCTAGTGTAATATAAATTTTGTGGTGTCCGCCTGTGCGTAAGTAGCAGCATTGAAGAACCAAATAAACGGGCACTTTTATTAAAGAACCAACACTGCACTGTAATGGTGAGAAATAATAAGAATAATAATATATGGACACTATCACACACTGTCGTCTAGTCCCAAGCTAAGCAGAGTTTGTGTTATGGGTACTAGATAACTGAAATATAATACATATACATACTTTTTTTTTGTTGTAAATACATACTTATAATACATAGGAAACACCCAGACTAAAGACAAATACAAATGTTCATCACACAAATATTTGCCTTCCGCGGGAATCGAACCCACGACACCCGGCGTCGCAGTCAGTTACACTAACCACTAGACCAACGGTTCTGTCAAATGAATGTACGTGCCAAGTTTAATTAAAACAACAAACTTTTGAAAAAAAAAATGAATGTCACTGTGATTGGGACACTGATTGTATGCCTTTATGTACTTACTACATTTACTTTACCTACATTCCAAGAAAACAAGTCGCGACAGATTGTCAGAGTTGAGAGTGATCCCTTGTGCCTTCTTCCAGTGGATATAAAAACGGAGGCAACAAATAAGCTGGGCGTCGAATGAGTCCTGACGGTCGCGAGCTCGCCCTCGGAGCTTCACACATGTAACAGGAAAATATTGCCTGCTATTTTTTAGAGATTTTTGGAATTGTTATTAAAAAAGGTACACGTGTAATAATTTTTTTTCTTTACCTAGCATAGTTTACTCGTATAACACTGAGTTTCTAAGGACAAATTTGACTCAATTTTAGATAGAATTTTGCACCAAATTTTTTGCAAAAATATGGTTGGATAGTCTTTTTCCTTGAACCTACAAATTGCGTTGTTACATACGACACACGGTGAAGACAACATCACCGTGCTTCCACTCCAATGTTTGGTAATATGTCTATCGATACCGTCCATTGTAAAATATTTTTTCTATAGCGCAACTGCGACTCTATAGCACATTAAACGCTAGTAAATAACTAGTTACAACGTGGTTTAAATGACAATATGATTGTCGCGGCCCCTCGCGCCTGCCACTCGCCACTCGTCACCCAATTGGCGACAATTGTCCACTTAA
This sequence comes from Parascotia fuliginaria, assembly GCA_963082885.1. Lineage (NCBI taxonomy): Eukaryota > Metazoa > Arthropoda > Insecta > Lepidoptera > Erebidae > Parascotia > Parascotia fuliginaria. The sequence goes on from OY720173.1 coordinate 92,865, forward strand.
CACCGACTCCTTAACCGTCGGTCTAGTGCCCACTGTCAAGTGTCGCCCGCACCAGTGCTACTGTTATTTACCACTCAGCTAATAATAGTTTACGACATGTGACCCGTGGTGATGTCGCAAAACTGTTTATTATTACCGCATCGTCCACGTGACGCCGTTTAATTGTGTTTACAAGCAAAATACATTATTAAAAAACAAAAATCCTGCCTGCCTAAAACCAACTGAAATGAAAGAAACCCTTTTTTCCCGTGTCGACGCTACTACATTGCAATATTATATACCCATGTCACTCCCACAATGAATACGAATCTAATGACACCTCATATGTTAATATCTATTAAGCCACTTAGGCTGTAGAGCGTGACAAAGAAATAGACATCGTACGCTCCAAAAACACTACTCTCCTTGACTTCCAACTTTGAGATTCCCACTATTCACTGAGCAGGTTGCTCGGTGTCGTCGCGTCGTCGTCACGTTGCCGCGTCGCGTCGCGCGTCTTTATAGGCGAATGACTTTACAAACACTAACTTAGAGAAGACTGATTTAGCTCAAAATAAATCAGATCAGTCTGTTGGCGTCGTCATGCTCTAAACTTACCAGAAAAGTTTGTTATCGATAAGCAAATTTAATAGCTTTCAGCCCTTTTAGTCTTGCCTACACACTGTAACATCAAAGGTTCGTTACACTTTTTGTTGTTAACTCTTGCCATTTGACAATTCAGAAATGATTTAAAAAGACAGTGAATTATTCACCGAGATATTAAGTATTTACTTAAGTTGTTTCCTTAGTTTTTTTTTAAACTAATTTTCGACTTTGTACATAATTTGTATTTATTTATTTTCTTTGTATGTTATATTTCTGTGTGCAAATAAATACTTCAATAAATACTAATTTTTCAATCTACTGTTAGATGTGTACTCGACTAAGTAACTTGCTTGTAAACAATGTTAGTATGTTGTGTTAAACGTACAAAACACAAAAATATTCATGTGCAGCTAATACATAGTTTGTAACGTTTACCACAGGACACTACGACTTAAGCTGGTAATTACAATAGTATTTACAAAAGTGACCGTGACATAATTATGGTTGAAACGAGAGACACCGTTTCAATTTCGGTGTGTTCAACTCCTATGTCCTAAAAGGGAAAACTGAGTAAGGCATTGTTTATGTTAAATAAGGTAAAACTGCGACGCCTCCAAGTTATCTGTCATAGAGATCGTCTTCGCAGGCTCACCAGCACTTGCGGGAGAGCCCGAATAGGTATGTACAATATGTACCTACATATATCTTTAGTAGTACCTAAACTGGTTCTCCGTAACTGTCCAGTGAGTGTGTATTGTGTACGACATGACATAGCTTTAGCCGGCTTGACGATACGAGTACAGCATAACTCGCACCGTATGTGACGCATTGTTATCATTCAATGCTACATCTTATGAATGAGCCACATGTGTTACAGTTTACAGCGTAAATTAGCGTAAGTGTTGTGTGTGCTAACAGCCGCGTGTTTTCTATGGGAGAATAGCGAATTACCACTATTACCACTGTAAGATGGAGTTAGTACTGACATGCAAGCAACACACAAATATGTCTGTCCTAAGTGTCGGGACATATTTTAGTTCACAAATATGTCTGTTCTCAAGTGTCGGGACATATTTTAGTTCACTTAGGAAATAGGTAGCCAACCTTACCAACAAATTATTAAACTGAAGTCAGATGTCGACTGACACATTCTTTCAGCGCACGAGTAGACCGGTTACCGCATGCTACATGTCGCATGCCGCGTCGGTCGGCCTTGTCAACGTGCGCACATACAACTACAAATAAACTTATTGAGAATGTATAATATACCTAATGTATATATGCTCGTCGCATCTGCAGAGCTATTTCATCAGTGTAATAGCGACGTGAAGGTGTTCGTTTTGTCGTAAAGCTGAATTACTGCGAGACCGAATGTAGGCTCGATACCGGACGTCACTCGCACAGTACGAGTTTTATCAGCGCCGTGTCTGAATGACGGCCTGTCGCCCATCACATGCGACGCGACGAGATTTATCGTGTGAGAGGACATAAACCAGCAATGGTCGAGGCCGACAGTTTGATTTGTGCTGCAGCGCCTCACTACCGGCCACACACACACATTAGGGCACATTACGGGAACATTCTCGGAGCGGTCGCCTTTTTACGAGCACGTAACGAGCTCACAAAGAACTCGAGTGCCACATATTCGGCGCGTTTTTGCGCTTTTAAGGGCCATTGACGCGAATTAGTGAAGTTAGAAAGGGTACGTGCCGCCACGTCTCGGGACCATTCGTCATCAGTACGCGCCATATTACTGCACAGAGCGGAATTAATTTATAGTTTATATAATATGTGGTGTGTAGTAAGTAGTTGGATGCAAGGTGTCGTCGTCACAAGCAGACGCGATAGTGATCAGGTGTGTGTTGGCGCATGCATTTTGGCGAACGTCGTTAACTCAAAAAACCCAGGTTGACGGTTAACGCTAGCTCATACTCAGGCACGCAGATACACCTAGCAACAGGAGCGACTCATGAATGGGCTGACACACCGACAGACACGCTCTGTCTACTGCACTGTGGACCTACTACCTGCTACATTTTAACTCACAATTCAAATCAGTGCAAAGTATCTTAAAGCTGATATTTGTTGTAACCGGTTCTTATTATGTCATGTAATTGTGACTTTAAATGAGTAACCTACATAAGTAAGAGCAGGTTAGTGTTGTACAATCTTCTGAAATTATATCTCTCAATATATATCTTAACAACTACACACAACGCCATTTAGACCCAAAATAAGCTTAGGTAAGTTACTTATATTAAATTTATAGCATGATGTGTTACGGGTTCTAGAATGCAGATATATATATATATATACTTAAATACTTTTTGTTTTGTTAATACATACATATTATACATAGAAACACCCAGCCCAATCCAAATAGACATGTTCATGCACACACATATTTGCACGTAACGGGCATCGGAGCTTTGCGTGGTAGTCCATTCACAATACCACCGAACCACAGAGGCAGTCAATTGTCATTCTTATTGAAGCGACCAAAGATAAGTACTTTTATTCTTTGATAGAAGTCTTCAGATACAGCCAGCAATCCGACGCTCGTTAAAAGTTCATGAACTCTTGTGAGTTTGGCAAACAAAGGCAACGTGCGATGCGGTTAGCTAGTGCTAAAGCGCTACGAGACACTAGGAATACTGTTAATACTAATAATATGCTAGTATATTTATTTTCTAATTCTTTGCACACCGAATAAAATTCTAATATAAAATCAGTCCATTGTGGAGGGGTTGTATATAGCAGTAGGTGGTGACTTCGCGGCGACAGTCATTATGGAGTCACGTCACAGCTGTCACCGCGCCGCGACACCTCCCAATTGGAAACAACTAGCTCACTGAATTCTTTATCGTACGAAATCAGCAGCTCACCAGATTGGGGAGAAACGTAACATAACATAATTATGCCGTGGCGATTATTAGACTTACAGATCTATATTAAATATTACTGCGCCCTGCCAGGAACCAGACTGATTTTCGGGATAAACAGTTCTATGTTCGTCTCCGGCACAGAATCTATGTAGCTAACAATTTTTATCGAAATTGGTTTTGTCGTTTAGGCGCTGAGTGGTAACAAACACACACACACACACACACACAAATTTTCGCATTTTTTTTTTTATATTATAGCCTACCAAACTGACTCCACCCTGCCTGATGGTAAGCAGTCAGTGGAATCCAGAAGTGGCGGCCACTATACCAGAAGTCATCGTCTTAAACTGCTGGTATGGTGGCCTCCACTATGGTGGCTGGTAATGAGGTTAGGGGAAGGGAATTAAAGAGGAAAGGGAGGAAATTGGGCCTCCGGCGCTCTCACTCACCGAACGAAACGTAATAGTACGGATACTACTACTCTTAAGTCGATCTTCTATGAGAGGGTAGTACTTTCCCGGACGATCCGGCCCATTCATGCTGAAATCAGCGTGGATCTACTACCTTAAATTATATTAGTAGAATGTAATATGTCCAGCCAAGGTTGTCAGTGTCCTACTCGCACTCACAGTACAGAGGCTTGTTAGTGGACATGGCCGCGATACCACGACCTAATTTATATGATAAGTGACAAGGGATGCCTACAGAGGTCCAGCCACAGTAACGAGCCATGTAAAGCAAGCAGATATTTATGATCTAATATTAAGCAATTAATTATCCGCTTATTTGTTGTCCTTCAAGGAAGTATCCTTGAAGGTATTGTTGCTCTACGATAAAGGGCCCGGTCAACCCTCCGGTGACAAAATAATAACGCTCTTTCCTTCTATAGAAATACTTACAATAATGTCTTTGATAATATACAAAAAGGTTGCAACATTCTTCTTAAATGTTTAATATATTCATGTGCGAAACGTTAATGATACTAAATAATATAAAACACACCTCATTGATATTATAAAGGGCTTAGCGTGAGGCATTCTTAACGTAGGTGCTGAACTCTTTCTCCACCAACTAAAATTATATGTAAATAATAAATTCCATCCAACACTCATACTATCGAAACAGGCAACTCTGAAAAAATACGAAATTGCCAGCGCTAACACAATTCTGCACAGATTTAATATTAGGTAATATGACATTTCGTTTCATACTGAGCGCATTACCTGTAAGTACACTGTCGAGACCACATTTAAGCGACCCGATACTCTGCTGACCTATTTCAATCCTCTGCTCTTAATTATTTTTATTATCCGTAGTAAGTGGCCGCATTTAGAGCTACACGCTGCACGTTACAAGCGTTCTCTTCTATAGCTACTTTCTATAGATATTTTTTTTGTTTATTGCTTACAGTGGCATATGAGCAAACAGTCCACCTGATGGTAAGTGGTAACTGTCGCTCATGCACGACTCAGAGTCCCTAGCAATGCTCTAAAATGCCAGGGACTTTGAAGGAGGCGAGGAAAAAGGAAAGGAGGGAATTGAGCCTCCAGCACTCTCACTCACCGAACGAAACGCGGATAATATTACTCGTATAGAGATACGATAAAGTCTTACGTCGGTCTTCTATTAGAGGGTAGTACCACAAAGTAGATATACGTACAGAGAGAAAGCTTCCTACAAACGCGCAAATCGGTGGCAATACTACAAGCACGCGGGGCATGTGTGCGTGTCCACTGGCCGCTTGTCACGTACACGGCGAGACTGGAAAAAACTGGTTGACGCCGGCACAGCCAGTTGACAATCTCAGGGTCAGTGCGACGCACGTTAAAGTTAATTGTTATTTTATTGTATAATTTTATCGGTTAATTTTAATCGTTCTAACTATAATAAATATGTTAATATTTATATTCATGAAAAGTTTGATTAAAATTAAATAAGTAGTAATAGAATAAAAATAATATTTAATGATATTTAATAAGAATGATTGTTTATTTTAACGCGTTATAAGTTTACCTCTGTGAACTTACCTTCATATTTAACAGGTTCATCAAATTCTTTCGAAGTTTGTAGGTAGGTTTAGATTTGTACCTACTTAATTGAAATATACACGAATGACAATGTTCAACAATCACGAATGAAAAATCACATTGGCAACAAAACTTTTATAATATTATCAGCTTAAAACACTAAAATATATCGAATTTAGCTACTTATAAAGGCAAAACGACAGATGTTTTCCTATTCACTATGTTAATCCTATGAGATTATCAAAATCAGTAGGTACATATATAGAGTTATTCCGGTCTGATCCCCTGAATCTCATACACTGGGGATTGCTTTACTTTTTGTTATTTTCTATTTAGTTCTGATCGCGTAGGAGATCAGAAACAAAACCTAAATATATTTAAATATTTTATTCCAGTCGTATCCCCTAGTTATCTTTGACAGATTTTCGAGAAAATACATACAATAACTTCACGCCTGCCTTCCATTAATGGGGTAAGCAGAAACTATACAAGTGTGTTTATTATTATTATGTTTTTAATTCATTGTTACATAAACTGCTTTTCTCTTGAATGTACTTACCTATAAAAAACTCTGAGGGAACCAGGCCGGTATTACTAAATATGCAGAGAATCAGAACGGAATTAAAGAATAATTATAACCCTAGGGGATGAGATCTGGGGGATCGGACCGGAATAACTCCATATATAAACTATTTAACAAATGTTTTGTTTGTCTTAACCTATTGTGACAACCCTACTAGAATAGGTAACAATTTTGCACTTTCTTAGGAAGCTTTGCCTCTGTACGGCTACTCTGTGGTAGTACTTCCCTGGTCGATCTGGCCCATTCAAGCTGAAACCAGCGTGGATCTACTACCGTATAAAAACTCAATGATGTTCATACGAGTATGTTTAATGTCAGTAACTAACTACGTACACTGCTTATGTTCTACTCGTAGTGTAGTGATCTACTACACAGACAGTATATGTAGTTACTACTGCCTTCCTGGTATAACACATTATGCTGTAATTTCATGTTTTGTGTTAGCGCTGTATAGACATCTGCCAGGTAGGTAATGTCACATATTGTCTGAGCGCTGCCAACCAAACGTTACAAACGACACGCGCGTTATTTATCAGCGACGCAGCGACGACGACGTTCCGCACAATTAACTCGCATGGCACTGTTTCCGCGTCCGTCTGTCCATCACATACTGTACCGTGTCGTGGACTACTAATAACTATAATATTATTAGTATTAGGTTCTGTTCTAGCTAGATTAATAGATGGCTGTATCAGACTAACTATAATTAACAATAACTGCTGCATTGAAAACAAATATATATTGGCAGTATTTATTGTTATGTCGCGACCTGATTGAAGTCGTAACATGATTTCTTAGGAACTATGCTACGTAGTGAAATAGTTATATTTCTTTAGTTTGATTAGAGAAACTGTTTGTGTATGATCAGTATTATGTGAACATGGTGTGTGTTGACCGTGAGTAGCTTGTATCAACAATATAAATAAGCAGACAGGTCTCGAGAGTGACAGCTTGCGCTCGTCTCGAAATAGTGCGGCGGTCAGCTGTGAGCGGCGCGCGGTGATGTCGCCGACACGTAACGAGATATTCTGGTGACACGGGTATTTATAGCCGCGACAACTGCCGCCGCCGCAACGCTCGGTCCACGTCGCGACCACGGTGGAGCTTCGCGCCGATCGCGGCGACACATTACATCTATCTAGTCGTCGGTCGTTTGTATCATTTATGATAATTTGACTTCACCAGTAGCGGCCCGCAGACAGCCCGGCGCGCTCTAACGACTCCACTTAACTAATAACTATAATTTTAGAAGCGAGAGAGTATCACATAGTCACATAGATATGTATGTGTCCCACTACAGACCAGTGTAAGGTCAACGATCGATCAACACGTGGCTCGGACCAAATGAGATCGAACAATCGACCATCACTTAGATATAATATCGGTTGCGTGTTATTCATACAGAGCCGGCTCTCGTCACTCCTTCATTGCGCTAATTAACACTAGAGCACGAACAGCTCTGTCGATCGACGTCAGGTTGTTGTGAGCTCGAGTCTCTCCGCGGAAGTGTAGTGCTTGTTTACACTCGTAGTGATAATAATAACCACGTTAGTTACCAGCTGTCGGACAAAAATCTCTTCTCTACAAGAGTTGTGTGAAGTGGCGACATGTGGGCGGATCGGCATGCTGTCTCGCGAGGTCTTACGAGTTTTTTTATTGTAGTATATACATGCGGTGTGTAGGTTGTACACAAGAGACGTGCTGAATTAGTGGAGAGAACAGAGACGCAAGAGATATGTAGTAATTAGTTTTGATTATTGTTAGTAATAAAAAATCGTGTAAAGTTACAAATAGGTGCCCCTATGTGTCAGTTAGGTGAGAATTATATCAGTATGTTAGCAGAAATACGTTCACGAAGCATGATCGTTGTTGGCTGTTGTGACTTCCACCAGCCGCGGTCGCCTCGCATCGAACAACAATGTAGGCAATACGTTAATTAAAATTGTTTGTATGTAAATTTCAAAGTAAAAATGTCCTTCAACACATAATTACATCGCTCATTTGGCTCGCTTATATCTGATGACAAACTCTCACAATTATTCTGTATTCAGACGATTTCATTTTGCCACAATGTGTTTAATTAGAAAGTGTACTGTATTTATTAATGTTATTAACAAAAATATATCTATAGATAGTGTTTGTAAAAGATGAAACACTTAGTTATTAGATGGCTATTGTGTTGTCTAAATACTTGTTTCATTAGGCTTATCCTGTTAATATTATAAATGCGTAAGTTTGTGTGTATGTATGTATGTGTGTTTGTTACATAGCACATCCCGTCTAAACAGCTAAAACGATTTCGATAAAAATTGGTATGTAGATAATTTCGGTGCCATGTTTACACAAACTTGCACGTTTATAATATTAATAGGATTTGTAGTTAATTAATACAGCTTTAGTAAAATATTTATGTAATGTTATTACCCACAGACAAAATGTTCTTTGATTGACAGTTGGAGTGATGCATGGCGCTCGTAAGATTTAGGTACGAGTATGTATGATAATATAAATAGGAAACGTATGTATGTTTCACCATCGATGGTCTGTCTAATGGTACCTTGGTAAGCAAACGTTCATACGCAGAACCGCAGAACGTAACTAACCAAATACATCAAGTTTACGTAAAAGTTAAGTAGGTATATTCTAATTAATCTCTCGTCAATTATAGATTCAAAAAGAGTGAAAAGAAATTCCTAGTGTTACAAAGTTTTTTTTTTTAATTTTGTTTAAAGTAAGTAATAATGTACGGAGTGCTGTGTAAACAAACTAAATAATCAAAGGAATTTTATAAATAAATATAGAGCCGTATCAAACAACTCGTATGACATAAACAAGACATTTAATTTAGTAAGAAGGAACGTGACCGCGACCTCGGCTACTGTAATTATATCATAGGAAGTGATCAAAAGTACACAAAGGGGCGAAGTGCCACAAGGACAGTCTCATAAGTGTGTAATATATCATCACGCAGTGGAAGATAGCGGCCAATTAGTTAAGTGTGAGTAGTAGGTAGCGGTCATGGGGACTACTGCTCGGACCTTGGCGTTATGCATATTATTGCCTAAATAATAACAGATTATATAATAGAAAAACTTTCGCTATGCCACACAGTAGAACTAATATTGAACAACATTCTCCTCTATAACGAATGATTTCGTCGCGCGACACCAATGACATCTTCTCTGGCAAGCTACATTCAGCCAAATGTGTGGTTGTGATTTTTTTAATATTTTGCATTAGCAAAAGGCAAAAATATTTTATTCACTATTTAAAATTATTGTTGTATTTATTTTCTTTTTAAGTTGTTTTCCTAAGTAAAGTTAGATATTATTAAATAAATAATAATAATAATAATAATAATAATATTCTACCACATTCACACAACGCCATCTAGCCCCAAATTAAGCAATTATATTTGCTTGTGTTATGGGTACTAAACAACTGATATACTACTTATATACATTTTTTTTTTGTAAATACATACATATTATAGATAAATTACACCCAGACACAGAACAAACAATCATGCTCATCACACAAAGATTTGTCCTGGGTGGGAATCGAACCCACGACCTCCGGCTTAGCAGTCAGGGTCACTAACCACTAGACCAACAGGCCAGTCAAATATTCATGCTATGTTCACTATTTTGGGATATACATATAGGTTTGTTGACAGCACCGTTGGTCTAGTGGTTAGTGTATCTGACTGCGACGCCGGGTGTCGTGGTTCGATTCCCGCGAAGGAATATATTTGTGTGATGAACATTTGTATTTGTCTTCAGTTTGGGTATTTTCTATGTATTATAATAAGTATGTATTTACAAAAAAAAAAGTATGTACCTATATGTATTATATTTCAGTTATCTACCCATAACACAAGCTCTGCTTAGCTTGGGACTAGATGACGGTTTGTAATAGTGTCCACATATTATTATCATTATTATTATTATTATTATATATAATATATGTGTTCAATGTTATACTTCATTGTATTATCCGATTTGTGAACCAAACATAAAAAAATTGGTTTCAAAAAAGGTAAAGATGGGAATAATCCAATATTTTCACCCTTTAGATTATTTTGTCCCCCTCTTCACAACGAGGGGACAGATAAGTTTCATCTGTCCCCCTGTTAACAACAGGGAGACAGATGAAGCTTTTTTCCCATTTGTCACCCTAGTGGGACGAACCAGAGGGATAGATGGGAATAATCCACTTATTCTACTGTGGATTGTGTGCATTCCCTGGAAAACGGACGCTACTACTCACCTGTAAGAGCTCTTAAACTATCAAGATGTCTCCTGTGAAGTAGGATTGCAACAATCTAAGCTCATTGTGTCACAAACCTGCGTGTTTTGTCTCGAAAATGAAATAGGAGCTTCGAGAATGTGTCGAATTAGGCGCGCAGTCGGGTCACGCACTCGTTTATCTTTGACATATCGTTTTCATTTCATACTATAAGTAGGAATACTACGAGTATGTGTACACTTACTGTACTCATATAATGTGGATTTAATGTTCTATCGTGGCACACTTCCGTCGGGAAATACCTTCAAAATAATGTTCAGGTAATAGTGAAAAATAACTGTACAACAACTACAACAACTAACTTTATCACAATTGCTATTTATTGCTTTCCTAAACATCGGTACTTAACAGTTCCGATAACATTTCGTGGATAATAATGCAAATATACTTAAAATAAAAAACTTTTTAACAAAGTTCTGCGTTTTAAGTAAGTAGGTATGTTTGAACAATATTTCACGCAACTCGACTCGTAAATTGTAAAGTGATTAGGAAGTCGTGAAGAAGTGAGAGGGACGGTAGGAAGTATCGTAACGTATTATAAGAACTCCTGGTTACTCCATCTACCAAACGCACTTCACAAAATGAATACAAATGGCTGATAACATGGCGCCGAGAGATCCTCGGCCTCGGCGGAAGCACCGCACTCGTAAAGGCGCACTTACTTTACAATAATAGCGTTTTCCAATCTTCTGTATTATGTTTCAAATGCTCAATTCGTTTCCGCCGCGCGTGCCTGCATCAATAGACTGATTTTACGATACTTTGGGCACCATTCGGCATTTATTTGATTCATTTAGTGCGTATTATCGTACGATATTGTGATATAGACAGACGCACGTAGGTAGTATGTGTGTAAACAGCAACTATCCTCCGAGATACACGGTAAACATATGAATATTTGTTGACTTTGCAAATATTAAAGGGAAGGCGAAGTTCACGAGGGTATTTGGGTGTATTACTGCAGAAGGAGCCTAACGCGCGATAACGTCGAACGGATGACAGTCACCGCTCCAAATACATCTAATGTAGGTATAAACGTGTGTGACCGGATTATAATTAAAATATGAGCACACTATCTTCTGCGATATTACATTACAATGTACGTGTCAGGCGCGGTGAGTCCAATTCTTTATTCAGTGTATCTGTATATTTGTTAGCACGACTAGTTTACCCCGCGGCTCAGCCTCCAGGGCGCTGTTTCATTAGAGTGTCCGTATCACTGTACGAACATTCTCAGAACACATTATTGTAGTTACAGCTGTGGTACGTACTCGTATATACTGTGTGGTTTGAGAGCTCTTCTGGGATCCGGCGCGTGGCTTCCCATGTTATTAGTGAGGTCACTTTCTAGCTGGACCACTTCGTTAGTGCAAGCTATTCATGCTAGTCTTTAATCACATTAATTTGACTGCTTTTAGACCCAAATGTGGCGTACCTACTTATATCTTGAGCAGGTGAGGTTATCTATCAATGCTCATGCTGACTGTGCATGAGAACCATTAATGGATCCAGGTACTTAAAATAGTTCCCAAAGGACAAAATAAAATCGTACTAGAACCAAAATGGATCTAGACTATGGTTCTAAAGGAAATGATCTGAAAATAGACATTTGAACCTGAACTGCCAGATATATAGTTTTTTTTTAAATATTATACTGCCCCTGTGGTTCCTTGGTACTGTGTACGAACAGCCACACAGAGATCGCGGGTTCGATTCCCGCTCAGTGTAAATAAGAATTTGTGTGCCTGAACATATCTATTTACATTGCTCTGGGTGTTTCTATGTATAATATGTATATGTATATATTTCCCTTTAGACATTTAGAACCCATAACAAAAGCTATTAATATGCTTACTTTGGGTCTAGATTGTGTTATGTTCAGTTGTTGTGATATTATTATTATATGGCTACTAAACTGATTCAACTGTGCCATGGTAAGTAGTCAGTGGAATCCAGAAGTGGCTTAAGGCATGGGCTCATCACTGGTCCCTGTCACTAGAGCCATCACTGGCCACATATTATGTACTGGATAAAGTCCTTGATCTTGAGACATTATACCGTTAGTGCGGACGTGAATATTTATACTGTAGCTTCCCGCACGGTGTCCAGCCGGTATTATAATGTTATAAAATGTTAAATAACAGTCTGTGGTAAACAAAATTGTAGCTACGTAGGCACATATATATAAATTATTTAAAAAAGGAATAGCAGCAGTGGTCACGATAATGTTATCGGCAGAAATGAGCGAATTTGAAGCGCTACATCCAGATGTACGAAAATCTATACATATAATAAAAATGTAACCGATCGCTGTCTGTACATGGAAGATATATGAGAAAAAATACTATTGGGACCTATATCAACGCAAATAGAACCCAAAACAATGATTTTTAAAATTTTTGTCTGTTTGTCTGTTTGTCTGTTTGTCTGTTTGTCTGTGCGTTTGTGCACGCTAATCTCAAAAACGGCTTATCCGATTTAAATATGGTTTTCACTAATATATTGTGGTAAGCTTCACTTAACATTTAGTGTTTGTTTCATATCAATCGGTTCATAAATAAAAAAGTTATGCCAATTTAAATAATCACATCGAACATTCGTTAATTCACTACGAAATCTTATAGAAGCAGATATTTTAACAGATTGCGGAATAGCTGATAGTGTTTTTATTCCTCGGAATCCTGTCTTTCTAAACAGTCTTTCATTTAGTTTTAAACGAGTCCAGTTTCCAGTGAGCCTATGTTTTGCGATGACTAATTAAAGTAATTAATTAATTAAGTAATTAAAGTAAAGGTAAGACACTAAAAGTTGTGGGTGTGGATCTAAGTATTAGCTGTTTTTCGGTCAGCTTTATGTGGCTCATCACGTGTTAGCATTACTAGCAGCCTGTATGCTTTGATCCCTAAAGGCTATACGTCTAATCCATACATCCATACACATTATAAAAGGCTTTGTTCTGACTGACTGACTGACTGACAGACAACGGACAACGTAAAGCCTAAACCGCTGGTCGTAGCGACTTGAAATTTGGAGGGTGTGTTTGTCTTAATGTCTAGAAGTGTACAAAGAAAGGGTTATTAAAAATTCAACCCTTAAGTGTATGAAAAGGGATGAAATCGATTGTATGAAACGTCTTCATTTTTTAAGTTACAGCTTTGAAATTTTGTTTTGGAATACTTTTATTTAAATAAAAAATACGCTCATATTTTTTTTTTACTGGGGTGGATTTATAGGAGTGAAATAAGGGATGAAATATTGTATGGAAAGATCTTTGCTTTTGAAGTTGGCGACTTGAAATTTGGAGGTAGGGGAAAGGGAGGGGGAGGGAGAAGTGAGGGGAAAGTGCGGGGGTAGTTAGGGAGAAGTCAGGGGAAAGGGAGGGGAAAGTCAGGGGGAAATCGACTGCCTCTGTATATCGGTGGTACTGTGTATGGACTGTGAGGTCGCGGGTTCGATTCCCGCTCAGTGCAAATATTTGTAGCATGAACATGTCTATTTGTATTGGTCTGGGTGTTTATATGTATAATATGTATCTATTTACAAAAATAAAAGTATTTAAGTATGTTTATACGTATTATAGAACCCATAATACAAGCATATAATATGCTTACTTTGGGTCTATATGGCGTTGACCTCGCAGCATGTGTGGGACCAGCTGAGTATCCGCGTCATTGTGTGGGTGGTGTAGGTCAACCCGCCGGCCAGGGAAACCTGTATAAACGGTGGTGCCGCTGGCCGCCCGCGGCATTGTACAAGGGCCCAATTAGACCTAACCAAAAAAAAAGACACTGCCCCACCAGGTTGCGCATAATCTCGGAGTGGTTCGTCGTGCAGGTTGGTGACCGGATAGTGGAACCCGGCGACCATTTTCGAGACGGTACGGCGGCCTTTTGCGAGCAGTCCGTATCATGGAGGCCCGGAGGCCTAAGACCCTTGAGCCTTTACAGCTGCGAAGAGACATCGCCTCCTCAACGGCCGTCTTCTATCGCCTTTACCACGGAGTCTTCTCAACAGCTCTTTAAATTAATTCTACCCTCTCCCTTTTTATCCAGAACGACACGTGCGGGACTGAAGTGCTACCCTTTCACAGTGCAATCTAAAGGGTCTCGAACCAAACGGTTCAGCACTTTATACTTTTGTCGCTCAATTAAAGCCTGGAACTCTTTACCAGCGCATGTGTTCCCACCTAACTTTCATCCTGGGACTTTTAAGCGAGGCGTGAAGAAGCATCTCACTAAGCCGCCATAGTGGAGGCCACCATACCAGTAGTTTGGCTTTTGGAATGGTGTCCACTACTTCTGAATTCCACTGACTGCTTACCATCAGCCAGAGTAGAGGCACTTTGGCAGGCTAATATAAAAAAAAAACTTACAGCGTTTTTATTCCTCGGATTCCTTTCATTCCAAACAATTTCCCGTTTAGTTTTAAACGAGTTCAGTCTCCAGTGAGCCTATGTTTCGCGATGACATAATGACATAATGAGTGTGGATCTAAATATTAACTGTTTTTCGCATGGTCAGCTTTATGTGGATTTGCCACGTGTAAGTAATCCTAGCAGCCTGTATGGCTTTGATCCGCGATGGCTATACGTCTAATATCGTAGATAGAGAAGCATTTACTGTAAAGATTTTTCTTATTTACCTAAACGAAGATGTTTATAATTCAAAACAAACCAAAAGATTTATCCAAAAAATGCTGCCCAAAATCACTATTCCACGCGGACGAAGTCGCGGGCACAGCTAGTATTTAAATATAATATGTGCATATTGTTTGGAAGAGAACGTATGTTCTAACCAAACTACAGCAATAAAATTATTAAAAGAATTCGTTGCGCATTCTTAAATCTATAGGAACATAGCATTATTTTATTTAAAGTTATAAGTCTTAAGTCATTTATTTTTTCATTGTGTTGAAAATACAATTTAAAAATATAGTGCTAGTGTAGTTTAATAAACATTATGAAACCGTACTATCTTTAAAAGAGAAGAGTCCACAACATACGTCTTTGACGTTTATTGCAAACTAACTTGCCGCGGCGCGGTTTAATTCGCCTCTTTGTTTACTTCTCTGCTCCCGTCGCCAGTAGCGTAATGTTACATAGCCTATAACCTTCCTCAAGAACTGGGCTATCAAACACAAAAAGACTTATTCAAATCCGACTGCTAGTTCCATAGATTAGCGCGTTCAAACAAACAAACAAACTCTTCCACTTTATATTTTTAATAGTATAAGACTACATTACATTACAATTACAAATTACAAATGAGGATAAACCAAAAAGGTTTTTAAATACTTATCATCATACTCACGGCATTATCTCTTCGAAGAGGTAGGCAGAGATTGTGTGAGTTACATTCACGTTTGTTCATGGCTATGTTGATTCCCACAATACATGACGGTGAGCCAATTGATATATCGCAAACACAATTTATTATATTTCAAATCATTGATATGTGTATATTTATGAACATAATTATCGTTGCTAGATTTTTACGTCATACCATACACGAACTGGTTGAGCGGACGGGGCACGGACGGCGCACGGAGCTTCAATAGATACTTTTATTATCATTGTAAATAGCCGATACCGACCGCGGAGCCACTACGAGTACGCACGTAGATGTGGTGCGAGGAGGTAGGATCCCGTATTATATGAAAAGGATTCATTTGCATAGTCCAAAACGATTTTTTATTTATTTTGTAACACATTGATTTACCTACTCGTTTGCAGCAAACATTGTAGCAATTTTCTCAGCGGTATACCGGTACAACAGAGGTACCTAAATTAATAAGAATTCATGGCGCTATGTAAAATATTACAGGAACGAACGTAACAATTACTTAAATACGCCCTAATTAGGATTATTGATAACGCATTGAACTTATAATAAAGATTGAATTCATAAGTAGAACTACTCAATTGTTAAATGGGCAGATTGACTGGTACTTAGTCGCTCTTTATCTTACACGATCGAGCAGCCGGACGCGAGAACAATAAGGCTTCATTTACTCCTCGCGCGGACACCTCCTTATAGAGGACAATGAACGATAAAATTTAATTACATCCAAGTTTTCGTATATATGTCACCCGAGAGTATTTTTAACTGTGACAATAGCCGCAATAAATGTGTTGTTGTTGTGTGTCGTAATAAATACGGTCAGGTCACACACAAGAAGTGCCGTAGTGTTCTTAGTTTGTTCTGTTGTTCGTTCATTCATATGCTCCGATGTGAGGTCAATTTGAAACGACCGGAGTTACGCCGATGCCTTGACGTGCATGAGCGCCGCCAGGATTGTTGTGGGTGTCAGACGGCTACTCTGTGGTGCCAGTGCACCCTCTTGCGCCATGCTGCCGGTGCCCATATTGACGTGCTCTCTGTCACGCAGGTAGGATTTCTATGCGTTTTTTGTAAAGTGACACCCGTATGGGTTAAGTGCCACAAGTGCGCTGTATCTTGGAGTCTAATACCGGCCAGTTGATGATTGATGCTAGTGTACCCATCAGCAAGTGTAAACAATAAGCAATAGTTACAAGTGTTTTATATAATGTAGATACCTACTACCTATACTAGCGATATGTCTCGTCCGTGTACGGCACGTAATTACTGTGATTGATGATCAAATGTATTAGCACAACTGATGCTGTGATATCACCACATACACACACACACACACAAACACGTGGCTCACATGTCTGACACTAGCACGTACTTCATCAAGGAAAATGCGAGTGCCATGGGGAAATTCAATTTTCTTGTCACAAATTTAGAATCTCGTTCACAAATTAAAATAAAAGCGTCACTTTGTTTAGCTGTAGAGCACGAGTTAGGCCAGTTAAATGAAACAAACAACATTTTTATTTAGATTTTGGAATGAGATTGTATTGACAAAGTGAGACGCTGTGTTTTATTTAGATTTTAATAAATTATGAGGATCGTGGAAAAAGAAAAACTCGCTAAAAACTTACAAACGGAAATAGAATATTTTGGAGTCGATTTCCGATTCGTAGAATACACGACGTACCGCGACACACGTGCGGCGCCACCAGCGAAGCGGAGCGGATACATTACATGATATATTATAGATAATAATATTTATACAGTAAATGGTAAAAAATATGTTTTACACTTTAATACCACATAATACTAGGTTATTTTGGTTACATAGTGTGTTACACGACACGACATAGACAGCCTCGACAAACTCATATTTTTCGGCAAAGTTGATGGCAAGTGTCCTCGAGGCGATCACCTAATCGCTAATTAGACTAAATAAAACTGCTTACTGGTATACCGTCACTGTTCTACGCACAGTCAAAGTCAAACATATGGGAGGACAATCATTAAGAAGCTGCTGCAACCCTATCAGATCGCATGCGACCCTCAGTATTGAAGATGTCTACGAATGGCGATAAGTTTATTTATTAACTTTATGCACAAATTGTACATGGGTGGGCTTAATGCCAAATGCATTTTCTACCAGCCAACCTTTGGGTGATGCAGAGATAAACGAAGTAGGTGCAAGTTAACAACAAAAGACTATAGGTAATACACATAAATAAATATATACTTAATACACATATACTTGATATAATATACAAAAATACACAATTATCAGTATATAGATATAAATATACATATATACTTATGTTACTGAGGTGATGATTCTGTCAATCTGTCGAAGAGTATATCCAGTACCTTTAGTTTGAATTTACAGCGGTCCGTAACCGTCCTTACTTCAATAGGAAGCGCGTTCCAGAGTAAGACAGATTGAATAAAGAAGGAAGAATGTACGAAATCAGAAGTATGAGAAGGACATGCTAGAAGAAGATTATTAGAAGAGCGAAGATTTAAAATATCATTAACTAAAACTGCACAATTTATTTACAAAATTTGTTCTGAGATCAGACTATCAGATACGTCTTACATTTCAGTTACCTACTGCCTACTGCAAAATGAAGCTTTCTAGTTTTAAATACTATTTAAATTCGTAAAACGTTAGCGTTTAATTAAAATGTGCTTGACTTTTAATTTAAAATTGTAATTATGTTACAATGATTCAGCTAAACTTTCTGGCATTTGTCACTTTGGATTTGATTGCGAATTAAAAAAGCATTTTCTTTTTCTTATTCACTTAGAAAATTTTATTTAACAGCGCGGTCAGTCATCAGTGTAAATAATGGCGGTCAAAATGATCATCCAAGAAGGCGGCGGGAAAACCATTCCATACAATGGTGAGGGCAGCGTGCTTTGGAATGACTACCATTACTTTGTCGATTATTGCACAATGGACAAAGGTTACCAATAAATAGATTGCTTGCAGCCAGCTCTTGTCCAGCTATGAATGGCTTTTGTCTGAAACGGTGAACATTTTTTATGTCGAGTATAATTTTCATAAGATTTCCTTTTATTTGATATTGTATTATCCTTTTATTTTATTTTATTATAATATAATTCTAATGGTTAGTAGGTAGTAGGTGTAGGTAAAAAAAAATCATTTTAATTTGTATTTCGTTACGTAGTTTATAACAAAACATATATTAATCACGTTATATGGAACTAAAGTGATTAATAAAATTAACTACGACACGAATACTAAGTGTTGATGGTGAAATTAAACTCCTTAAATGTTAAGTCATTGTTTCGTACCTTTAAGTAAGTATGTCAAATAGGGAGTGAATGAGTGCTTGTCGATGTGCCCTCGTTACAAATGTAGTGAATTACCCACCTGCACTGTTTAAACTTTTCTTTAAATGATTATTACAACATTACATATTACAGGTAGGTATCAAAATAGCACTCGTACGCTCTGTACAAATTAATATATTGAGCGGTATCTATTGAGAGCACTCGACCACAATACGTTTAAGAAAAATGGCGCGTCGAAGATTGATGTTTATAAGATAATGCGGGGGCCGCTTCGATCTGTGATCCCTACAGTGGCACAGACTTACGACGAGCGCTACTCGCTGTGCCGCAGTAGTACATAACTGGCATATTCAAATAATATCAAGTTCCATAAAGTAATTAATTAAAGAATAACAGATAGAATTACAGGGAGCTTATTATCAAAGACAAATTGCCACTCCACCAGCCACATTCGAGAGCGCTGTCGCGCCGCGTTTTGGATACAAATTGAAAACTCTAATTGAAGAGAAAAATGTGATTTCTTTATGAAATGAGTAGCGACCTCATTAATTAAGAATTTTTAATTTTATATAAATATTGCGAACCGAATGGTGCCCGAAGACAGGCATCGTCGCCCTGGTAGGCCCAGAAATTTTTGGCGCGATGATCTGGATGCTTACGACAATGGACATCGTTGTCATCAAACAGAGAGGTGTGTAAAACCATGGGGTAGAACTTTGCTCAGCAGTGAGACAGTATAGGTTAAAAAATAATGCGGTTACTAGTTTCTTTAGGTACTAAATTGGCAATAGGCGGGACACGTAGATGGCAGAATTAATGGCCGTTGGGACAGAAAAGTTGTAGAGAGGCGATCACGAATCGGATGAAGGCCTAATAAGGTGGACGATCTGTTATAGGATACAACTGATGGATGAGACCCACGACTTGTCTAAGTGGTGATGCTTGAATGAAGCTAAACATACGTACGTGTACCGTACGTTGCCTTACGTCCAGTAGAATGTACACGCTATGTGCCTTTCTCATCTTCAATGTTTATAGATAATTAATTGAACGAATATTTCTATTTGTAAAAACGTAGGTACTGAATATATTCGTCGTTATGACAGTATAGTATACGGTAAACAAATCTGAACTTACAAAACTTAGAAAAACAGTTGCAGTACAGTTGCGTTGTGAACTTTTAAGTTATTACTAGTAGGTAGGTGCGTGGCTGTATTGCGGCACTTCTCTCTTAAATACGGACAGTTCGTTTAAACAGTATTAGATTGCTCGACAGTTTTCAATAAATGGCCAATTCGTTGAGCGGATGTCACATAAAAGCCTCGCAGAGATTATCCAGGGCGCGGAGGAGAGCCGGGGAGGCGAGGGGCGGGGGAGGACGAGGATTGGGCGCAATCGTGTCGGTGGTTCCTCAACTTTATGTGACCACTAATACTTCCACCGCTCTTCGGGATTAAGGCAGGCTCTATGCGTGGGCATAGCTACGGGTACAATACGTCGGTACTGTCACGTGTCGGTCCCGTGTCGCGCGCCCTTAACGAAGGTTAATATACCTGTGTAACAGATCGTAGCCGATGCCTCATTAACTCGAGCACCGGCCCTCGGCCGGAGCTCCCTATGTACCTACGAGTAACAGTAGCACCTACTACAGGTACATGTAACAGCGATTGGTAAATTAAACAATATTATATTCTCCTGCTTGTTAATTGCAAGCTACAGACATTTATGTACAGTACATTATGATATACATACGTAGAACCAATATAGAGATGATTTACATTCTCGTGTTTAAATACACTATATCTATCTCTAAGGCGAAGTTAAAATATGTATATTGTAGGTATGTACGCGAGGTACCTCGACACGGAACCTAATATTAACTAAAATATTTAGTGAACAATCTTAATCTAAAACAATACATTTAAAATTACTAATCCTAGCTACGACAATGTCGGTCTATCGTTTTACGTTTTTTTGACATATCCAGCTCAAGTGAACCTTATATTCATCATCAGATCATATAATATAGTTTGCCATAGCTACATTTCACCACGCATTTTATCACGTATATTATACGCGATATATACGCATTGCATCACGTATATTATTTAAAACTGATATATGACTTTATTATGTTGATATGGCCATAATTACCTACAATTGTAAAACAAAATAATTTGTAGTGACTCAATCACGACCTGTTATATCAGTGTAAGTAGTTTAATCAGTTTGGAAACTATTCAGTGAACTGTCCCAAGCTTGTTACAAAGTTAAAGTTACAAATCTAACGAATTTTCGACAACGCTCTCTATTTGTTGTATCTTTAGCGAGCGCAAATATTTGTCTACTTGCGACGAGGAAGGCTTTCTATTGAAATTGTGGCATCCTGGAACAGTGAGTAGTGACCAAGTTTAAACCTCTGACAGTGGAGAAAATCACACAAACTAGTCATCATAGGTCATCATTCTGTTGCTAGTAGTGTTCTACCAAAAATTTCAATACGAGGGTTATTATTATAAAGTTTCATATTTACCTACGGCTATATATTTAAAACATTATGTAAATGTAACAATTATTATTAGTGTGTAAACGTTCCTGAAACTTTGCCAACTTTAGATAGTGTAGTGCCAATAGCAGAAACAACCACAATGACAACCGGCGGCGGTGAGCCTCGGTAGCGTCAAGGTCACAGTTGCCTTGATCTTGTAGACTCCTCTTAGGCCGTTATTAGGCTATCATAGAAATATGATCATAGATGTGTGAGTCATTTTTATATGAAGAACATATATGACGGTATAATAACTACATGTGATTCATATTGTCTATGATCATAGTTAGGGGATCCTTTTTGACAGCTAGAGTATAAGTAGGATCATATTCAACACACTAGCACAGACGGTGCTAGCTAGTGTGTTGATTTGAAGGGAAGGGAAAGAATCCCATAGCAACGGAAAACACGGCTTGATGGTTTATGACATTTCTATGATATTTAAATGATTTAAATAATATGATAATGTAATACCGGCCTTAATGTTACTTCACTGGCGCAACCAGTCAACCGAATGATGACGGTCAAACATTACATGAAAGTTGGCACGCCCAACATTTCATTTCATTTCATTTGGAAAACATGATTTCACTTATAATGTTTTTTTTTTAATATAAGCGGGACCTGATAAAAATACCTATCCATATAAAACACAAATTAGCAATAAGTTTTCTAATTCAGGCAAAATTGAATGACCCTTTTTCTATAGAAGACTTATATGAAGAATTTTTTGTTGTCATAAAAAGGTTACGACAGAAATTGAAGGGATGAGCAATAAAGTTTGGACAGGACATGACGGGTCAGCTTGTTTATTTTGTAAATAAGTAGCGAGGACTGATTTGAAGATATCTCAAAACAGACCAATACGAGACATTTACTTAGCTTCAGCAGTCCTTTCTTTAGTTCATTGCTGATATTGAATACAACTGTTTTATATATGAAGTAATCCTATTAATAGATATAAATGGATTATTCCCATCTGTCCCTCTGGTTTGTCCCCCTAGGGTGTCAGATGGAAAAAACAATTTCATCTGTCCCCCCTTTTGCGAAAGTTTGTGTGTGTGTGTGTGTGTTTGTTACCACTCAACGTCTAAACGGCTCAACCAATTTCGATGAAAATTGATATGTACTGATATTCGGTGCCGGAGACGGACATTGGATACTTTTTATTCCGAAAATCGGTCTGGTTCTCTAGTTACATTAATTAGGCACATACCATTTTCCGCGCGGGCAAAGCTTATGGCGCAGCTACTATGTTGCTTAAACGTGTTCCACTCATTATAATTTTTGTTCTGATATCATAAATAAATATATGGCCATGTTCGTAGTTGTGCAGCTTTTCACAGTTAACGAGAGTCGTATTAATTTTACGGTATCGTCTAGCACGAAGCACTTTCGTACTCAACGCGTATTAACAAACACTTCGTCTATTGAAATCCGTCGAGACGTTTAGACCGCACGAAGCGACAAATACATACATACATACAATATTCACTCTCACCAAAAACATGAACCTCTTTTCTTTGGTATTCTCATAATTGCGCATCAATAATAACGAGTATTTGTGTAATAAATAATTCTAAATGATAATAATAATGGCGCCAATAAAGAATGATTATGAGTGTTTGCATCGATACAAAAGAGGGTTGATAGAGTGAAAGTACCTCCAGAACAGACAGCATCTACAGCTCTCGTAGCAAGAAAGGCTTATCTGTGCTGTGTAGCAACCAATATAGCGATTTTATTGCGTATATCCTGTGTGGCAACGTCTATTTAATTCTGCTGATGCTTATATTTATTTGTACCTATTTATTACACAATATTGTTTATTAAATATCTTTAATCCAATTTTATACAAAAATACTTAAAATTTGATCTACTTTTATTTTACATAATTTTAAAGAAAATATTTTATCTTATACCTATCATAACACTATTACTAGCACTTATACCGCCTGTGATACAAGATTTTCTTAGTACCTATGTATTTATTTTACCACATGTAAATTGAATAAATGATTTGATTTGATTTGATTGGACAGTGAACTCACTGTTTAATTTAGAGAGGAGACGCAGAGCAGATCGCGATGGTAAGCGAGATGGGCTGAAGGTCCGATCACCGATATAATTAATACTAAGTATTTAGAAAGCAAAAGGGTTTGTTTGTTTGAACGCGGTAATCTTTGGAACTACCAGTCGAATTTAAATAAATATTTTTTCGTTTTATAGCCCAGTTCTTAAAGAAGGTTTTAAGCTACGTAACATCACGCTATTAGCGATGGGAGCCGAGCAGTAACCAAAGATGTAACTAAACGCTGGTGAAACTGCGCGGTGTAAAGCTAG
This sequence comes from Parascotia fuliginaria, assembly GCA_963082885.1. Classification (NCBI taxonomy): domain Eukaryota; kingdom Metazoa; phylum Arthropoda; class Insecta; order Lepidoptera; family Erebidae; genus Parascotia; species Parascotia fuliginaria. The sequence goes on from OY720173.1 coordinate 116,792, forward strand.
TTCACTAGAATTATGTCAAATGTGATTGTGGTCGTACCTACATGTGTTGCTAAAACTTGGCTCCGCCAGTCGCCTAAGACTGAGAATACATCGAAGCTCACAATAGTCAGAACCCAATCATTGGGGTCGAATACGGTAAGGATTGTTATGTCTGTCCGTGTCCAATCCTTCGCTACCTTTTTCTAAACCACGCCACGGATTTCAGTTTTCATTATTATTTACAAAATTTCTTTCAAGGAAAGAAAGATTTAAAAGTATAATACATACATTATAATAGAGAAAAGGCGAGAATTTGAACGATTTATAATGATGTAGTAAAAAGCGTATATGTATCACATGCGAAGCAAGATCTAGTTTATATATAAATTATTATACGGAGGTAACACAAATTTTCAGAGAATTAGATTAGAAATTAAATATGTAGCACACAATTTAGTAAGAAGTTGTCTTGCTGCGCGTTGCCGCGTTGTTCTCACCGTGATGGCGTCAGTTACGCGAATGAACATATTTAATTTTCAGAAAAAACTTCATTTGTTCTCACTTACACTAAATTTTCTTTACCACTCTGAGGTTTGCTGATAATAATAATAAATAATACCAGCCTGTTTTACTGTCCCACTGCAGGGCAAAGGCCTCTTCCCATATAGAGAAGGTATGAGCATTAATCACCACGCTTGCTCAAGGCGGATTGGCAATTTCAGACTTTTAAATCCAGGTTTCCTCACGATGTTTTCCTTCACCGTCAGTCAGAAATGTCTAAGATAAACTTAGAAAGTACATATGATTTGAAAAATCACTTTGGTACTTGCCCGAATTTGAACCCACTACCTCGTGTTTACGAATCGGGTGCCTTATCCAAAGGGCCATTTCGACTCTCGGTTTGCTGATAAAAAACTCAAAAATAAAAACATACAATATTTGAAAACGCCAAAATCTCCTAAATCCTAAAATCCAAACCTTAGATCTATATGAAAAGATAGATTCTTCCTACAATCGGAATATCATGGACTGCGACGAAAAAGTCACTGAAGAAGATATCGACGCCATTAAGATTTAACATTAGTATCTAAAGTATTGTATATAAAGTTCATTTTGTACATGAGTTCGGGCAGGGCCCGGGCCAAGGGCGATCGGTGGCAACTTTTCAATATGTTTGCGTAAATACACGCGACAATGAACTCTGAGACGTTTGAGTTGAGATTTCAATAAACATCTACAGATTACAACTTTATATAACTTGTATATACCTACGAGTAATCACTGAGCTCTGAGGGATGGCATTACATAATATACATATTACTGTGGGGTAAAAAGACGACGTGGCACTCAGTTGGAAAGTATAAGTTAAGTATTGTAATATATTTTCATCATAGCAAATAAAAATTGGAGAAATAAGGCGTTGACAAAATGGTATGGAAATGTATGAGAGACATTTTATCTGTACCGCCATCATAAGCTTTGATTTCCAGAGAGGCTCAACGAATAATAGGGGCAATGCAATGACAATTACTGTATCAAAACTGTTATTTTTCAGCATTGTAAAACACTCCGTGTATTCACAGTTTGTACAAAAATACATATAGTTTTAATTATATTATTATTATTAATATTCTACCACATTCACACAGCGCCATCTAGCCCCAAATTAAGCAATTATATTTGCTTGTGTTATGGGTACTAAACAACTGATAAACTACTTATATATTTTTTTTTTTTGTAAGTACATACATATTATAGATAAATTACACCCAGACACAGAACAAACAATCATGCTCATCACACAAAGATTTGTCCTGGGTGGGAATCGAACCCACGACCTCCGGCTTAGCAGTCAGGGTCACTAACCACTAGACCAACAGGCCAGTCTTCAATTAAATAATATGTTATTTATTTGATAATCAATTTACTTTTAATTTTGTCATCATCCTTATTGAAACCCTCTAGCTCCTGAAGGTCGCCGCTATGAGTTCTTCACGTATCTTATTAGCGAACATCCTAATCTACACTTTGCGATCCGAATTCAAAAGCTGATCCCATCGGTAATTTGTTTGACGTGCCTTGTTATCTTTTATAGAAATGAGATAATTGTGGCTATAAAATAAAATTCTTACTCTTTGCTCGCTTGTACCGAGAATCGAACCCATTAAACTTGAAATAATAAACATTAAGTATTAACGATAGCGATGACTTTGCTCTTCTATGCATTATATTTGACAGTTACAGCTGAAAGATCATGAAATTTAATATTTTTTTTTTTATTGCCTACAGTGGCAGACGAGCCAACAGCCCACCTGATGGTAAGTGGTAACTGTCGCTCATAGACTTCTGCAATGCCAGGGGCTCTGAGAAGCCGCTGCCTACCGTGACATTAATGCTCTCTTTAAACCTCGTTTGAAGAAGGACATGTCATAGCGCTCGGGAAACACCGCAGCTGGTAGTTCGTTCCAGAGCCTGCACGTACGTGGGAGAAATGAACGCTGAAAACGAACCGTGCTAGACGAGATCGTGTCCAGGTAGTATGGATGAATTTGTACTCATTTTAATAAAATTTTATTAAATTTAAAAGTACCTACTTACTAGTAGCTACGTACATTACCCATATTACTTATTAATATTATTTCTACAGAAATTGATATTTTTCAATGTACCCTGTCAAAATTCATGGATGTTGCTCAAAAATGTATAGTATTGGATAAATAGGTATATTTATTTAGTAATTAGTTATATTGTTTTAAATTTTAGGTTTTTTATAATATCGTATTGGCTTTTTAATCTGTAATGATATTGTAAATACTTTTTCAATAAATAAATATTAGAAAAGTTTCACGTTATCGCGTGGTTAGTGCTCAACCTAGTGTCAGGATTTGTTCAGGTCGTTCATAATTTATTATAGTGGCATCCGACTTAACGACTGTCGCCGCTTTGTTAGAGCTGAGGACCATTTTTGAACCACACAGGGTTGTAAGAATTTTTAATAATAATAGTTGTCACAAAACGATCTTACATACCTATTTAATATTAGTACCTATACATGTAGATATTAGAATTACCTTTGTGTGAATATAAAATTTATGTTTTCTTTCTTTCTTTTATTGTCAAAAGCGTATATTGTCTTTATCTATACATATAATAAAATTGGAGTATCTGTTTGTAATATTGAAATAACCGTTTTTTACTACATGTGTATGAATATATATAAGGTACATACACCAAAATAAAATTTTACAATTCTTGTCTGTCTGTCTGTTCCGGCTAATCTCTGAAATGGCTGGACAGATTTTGACGGAACTTTTATTGGCAGGTAGCTGATGTAATAAGGAGTACCTAACTTAGGCTACGTTTATTATAGAAAAATTCTTTTATTTTAGAAAAATAAAGTAAGACTGTTAGGCGGAACAAAGTTCGCCGGGTCAGCTAGTATTTTATACAATTGTTGTATACTCGTACATAACATCTCGTGCCTTAAAATCTTCATCAAATAATGTAGATGTATAGTAATTTACACTCAACGTGTTGATCAAACTCGTTGGTGTTGTAAAGAGTCCGCCACCTCACTACGACCATCAAACCGTGAGGCAAGCGTTATGAGTATGACCGTAGCAAAATTCTTCCATTCGCGAAAGACACGCATCCGGCAGGTGCACGTCAATAGACTACTCATATACAATGTAATGTTAATACGCGGGCACAAAAGACACAGACTTGATGTATGTAAGAGAAACAGCACGTCAAAGTCAAAGTCAACTCATTTATTTATATTTAGATCAATGTGTAACACTTTTGAACGTCATGATCTAAAAACATGTCAAGCAATGTATCCTCCGCGAATTCGCTGACAAGTATAGAGCCTTGTGAAGAAATTTTAAGAATCTCGGCCCTTTTATACGCCGGATAATTTCAATTTTTGGTACAGTTTAAGTGTATTCCTCATACTTGGTTTAGTTCCTGGTGTATGCAAGATATGTTCTCTTCTTACAAACTATATTTTCGATGTCACATAGTTTGGATTCACGTGCCAGTCGTTCTTTATAATAGAAGATGCGGGACACATTTTATATTGTCGTACTGAGCATTACACAACAAATATGGTAAAGCTCGATAATAGAAGTAGAATATTTTATTTGGATTATTATAGAGAAGTGTGCCAAGTGGCGCTCTCACTCACCGAACGAAACACATTAGCATGAAAACTAATATTCTAACGTCGATCTTTTATGAGAGGGTAGTACTTCCCCGGTCGATCCAGCTAATTCATGGTGAAACCAGCGTGGATCTACTACCTTACAATTTGTTACAGTTACGCCAAATATTACCCAGTGTGTGTGAAATACAACGTATGTAGTGCTATATAACAGCCACCGTTGTCGGCGCCCGCAAAGATTGGCTCACGCCATCGACAGTGACAGTGACACGCCGTGATCGTTGTAATCATTATTTTATTGACATCAATTCCTCATGCGAAAAAAGTAGGTAAATTAAAAAGCCAACTTTTTGCCATGTTTGCCTAAAAAGACTTATAGTAGGTAAATGCATCAACAGACACAAAATGTTTGAAACATTCCTACTAATGGTATTCTGGTATTGGGTAATAAATATCCCCCGAGGAGGGTGACGACGTGTCCGGCGCGGTCCGAATATTTCCAACAGCGAATTTAATTGGGATGACACATTGAGATTGTTTGTTTCAATTTGTCATTATAATACGAGATACAAAACATTGTAATATTTAGTCATCGCTCCATTAAATAAATATCCCGATGCTGTAAATGGCTCGTTGCCTACTGGACACATAAAGATCTTGTATATTGTCAACAATATGTGACGTTGGTATGTAATGCGTCAATTACATATTACACAAATATTCAGTGAACTCACTGACATGTCATAATTTAGTGTAAGATTTGAGCGTCGCGCGAGTTATGTTTGATATAATTTGTCGTACATTGTGACCGCGTTAGTTGCACACATCTATGAGTAATCACAGTCATCAATCCTTTCTATCATTACGAGTAATACTATGTAGACTACTGTAACTGCCCGGTACTGTCGCTCGTGACGACTACTCGCTACACGGACTGTTTAATGTAACAAAGTAATATCGGACGTGTGACATGCCGTCACAGAACTAAAACTAATTTGGGACATTACATAAGGCTTCTTTTATTATAGAGCGGCTATTTTTAAAGTTTGTGCGACAATATTGAAGCTCGAGTGTACGTCCTATAATAGTTTAGATTGTTGTAAGTTCGATGTATATGTGAAGAGTACTGAAGAAGTGCTCTACCTGTGTTATCGAAGGTAGTGGCGAGGCGAGAACGGCGTGTCGGCGTGCTTGAACGTTGCGGCTGCGGCGCGGCGTGCGTGCGGCAGGGCGGCGGTGCGTGCGGTATCGCACAACTTTGGTGAAAGTTTTCCCGCGCCGAACTTCCAAACTTGTGGTTAGAGTAGCACTGAACTGAACTGAGCGCAAGTGTGCACTACACTGGAGGTCACTACACAGTCGGAGATGCTGGTGCACGTCGGAGTTGGCGGTGCGCGGAGCCGTGGTCGTGTCAAGCGAGAGTGTCCGCGGTGCGGTGTGAGTGTGTCGCTCGCGCGGCGGCGGTCGGTTCGGCAGTGGCGCCGCGAGCGCTCCGCCCGCCACGATCCCTGCTTTCCGCGCCTCCTTACCGCCCCCCGCGCCGGCCCGCCTTCGCCCGATGCTCCGCCTTCAGCACCACCAACCGTCACTGCCAGCAGCAGCAGCCGCACCAACACCTCACATAAAACAGTAACAGCGACGAACCTGAGACTACCTCCGTACGACACTGTAAAAAGTGTGTGCTGCTGCTGAGTCAAAGGTTGCGGGTTTCATTCCCACGCGGGATAAAGTTTATGTCGTCCATAGATATTTTTTGTTCATTTGGGTGTAGTGTCCACAGCTCAGTGCCCAGTGATCCGTAAAGAAGCAGTACTGAGGTAGTCTTTTGATCAAGTTCAGTAGTGATTTCGATCTAAGCGTAATCTAGTGTTAAAAGAAGCTCTGAGTAGCTGTGATTGAGATTCAAACATTAATGTCACTGCGGATGAGCTCATGTAGATTTAGTTCTAATTGTGTTAGCCATTAACAGTTACATACAACTGGTGAACGTGTTAGTTATCATTAAACAGTGCATGACGTACACATAGGTAGGTACTGGTAATGGGATGCACGTGGGGCTATTTTATACATATTGCACAATCGTCCGCGTCCGATCTATCAATACACGCGGTGATTGATGAACCAACTACTACATACTACACTATGTGTGTGGGCAAAATGTCTTCATATTGCAATATTTCTTTTTGAAGAGAGACAAAGCCCTCGCAAGCTGCTCGTTTCTTTAGCAATTAGATAACAAACAATCATACGTCTCACCTTACTTCAAGTGACAAAATTAACGAAAATAAAAACAAAAAGTCTTTGTCGACCGTGAAAGTGAACAAAAAAGAAGGGGCGTGAGATAATTGTGCCTACCCGGCGTTCACTCATTAAACAATATGAATTCTATGATAAAGTAAATACTTCTCGGTCGAAATAATTCATTTGGAAACCAGCGAGCTACAACAATGTGGACTGCGTATCGCGAGAGACTTTCCAAACAATAAAAAGGCTTAGTCCTCGCTACGAATATCTGTGAAATTCGCAGATAAGGCATTTGTGCCCGCATGTATTATATGGCTATACACTTGGAGTATTTATCACTATGAGACCGTTAAGATTTGTTACGTAAATAACATAACAGTTCGATTAAATAAATAAATAAATAACTTATTACCTCATATCCCTACACTCACACTTTGCTGTCCACTATTACAAGCACATTAACTACGCACTCGCACAGTTACGCGTGTGCGAGCTGCCGCGAAACAGTTTACGGTTTGTAGGTATTTTTATGTACGCAGAGCAAATAAAGCTGACGAAGTGCCTAATACTAAACTTGTCACTTACGCACGATCGCACTTCCAGAGTAGTTTGTAACAACATAACAACTACACATTGTTCACAGCTAGTTAGTTTTATAGTAGCTCTAGATAAGGTTTATTACACCACAGACATAAAATTCAAGTGCAAAGTCACGCTCCACCTGAACAGACCTAGCGCTCTGCTAAATGATCGTGTTAATAAATAATCATATTAACTTCACTCTTTAAAATATATTACATTCTGTCAACTTCTGGCATCGTGGTCCTTGTCAAGGCGACTTAAAAGACCGGCGTTGAAAAGTAGGCCGGTAAAGTAAAGAGTTGTAGCTTAATTACAATGTGCAACATGCAAATTACAAATGAAACACGTCAGCCATTTGTTTGCCCAAATAGCGCTATCTCCGATGTTCCCCGAGCACCGAGTACCGAGTGTGTGCAGTGTACGGGCCAGTGGAACGACTACAACAGTGTTGGTATAATTCAATTACGCTGTGAACTGCTATTAATTTGACTCACAATGGCTCGTGTTACTGCCTTGATTACCTTGTTGTTTGAACTGTACGGCTGCTTTTTGAATACACACATACTATAATCTCTGTATATAACCATTTAGGTAACTCGTGTTGCGGAACGATTTCTCGGGCAACTACTCAAAGGGACCGTTTGTTTACTAACTCAACTTCTCTCACAGTCACTTCCCTACCTTCATGACTTTTTGTAACTTTGCATCTTAGTATCTATTTAAAATGCGAATGTAAATATCAATTAAAAGTCACAAATAACGTATATTCAAGTCAAACTCCACAAATCAACAGTGGCAGTATCTTTGAACGAAGTAATTTGATAGGTGTGCGTCATCCGAATCCATCATGAATATTATTTACCAACAATTGCTTATATAAATTATAATTTTTTGACGAGTTTCGCACAAGATTGAATTATACAAAGCCCCACGGCCATGTTTTGATATCACACTTTCTGCTGGCGTGTTCATTTTTACACCTTACAAATTAATATATTATGTAGACCTGGTGTTGCTTACGTCTATAAGTTATGGCAACTGCTATTTGACTGGGTTCACAAGTTTGTTATGCAATACTTAAAAAAAAACAACATATTCTAATAAATCGTCAACTCGTTAATAGTCTTACTTCTCTCCATTTGTCATGATTCGCTGAGTTTGCTCTTCCTACTTTAAGTCGATCTGAAGTTTAAGTTTGGCAAACAAGGCAGACACGCATAACATTAAGAGCACGTTACTTTTGCCCATTATATAACTCGTTACGAGACCTTATCACTCGATATGGTCGTGGCAGAGGTTTGGATGACGCCGGTCACATTGCGGAAGTGTTCGCTATAATCAATCTTACTAACCTTATTATTCCCAAGCGGACAAGGTGACCTCAATAGAATCAACTTGTAGACACATCGGAAAGGACAAATTATCCGTCCTTACCCTCACCCGGCAGACCTTCGACGACTAATGAAACTATTATATTTAAATGTTACACCAGCCTCACATAATCTAATCAGAGTTCTCTAAACAAACTAAATATTTACACAATTTGGACGTAGTTAAGTGGAGAAGTGCGAAGACTCCGTCTGCTCACTAATAACGCCAATTACAGTTGGAAGTATTGAGGCCAGAGAGCGAGGGATTAACTATGAATAAGAAGACTGGAAAGTTGCACACACCACCACTACTCAAAACTCTTTCTTCGTTAAAGAATCTAAAATTTCTAACAAATGAATGAAGCTGGGAGTAACAACTACAATCACCTTGTTGTTAGCAAAATAAATTCACTTATCAAAATACCTACATAGAAATATAAATGTAGGTCAAAGAATTGTTTGCTTCCTAAACGATCACAATTTGGTATTTATTACCTATCGAACGTCAGCCTAAACAAATCTTAACAAAACTTCTTGAAGACCTACTTTTCAATCATTCGTTTTGTTTTGGTTGGATCTTCAAACAACAAATAATTTTTCGGTCGACGTACTCCCACTGTACAAATGTTTTAGTATCATTGTAAAAGTTTGAAACTACAATAAGTAAATACAAAAATAATAAAATAAAGCGTGAACACAAAACAGTTTTTAGTTTAACAAGTTTTTCATGAAACTGGTGTTAGTCCTCCGCCGGGACAGCCGCGCTGCGCTACTCCCGAGCTGTTAACGTAACTTAGCACTAAAATAAAAACTATTTGTAAACAAACCAACATTTAGTAAGTTATGACGTTAGTTGTATTATTTGTATTTGTCGAGTGTCGTGTTGAAACTGAAGCCAACCAGCATCAATCGGATGCAGAACTCGGTCAACAGTCGGACTGCGAGAAATCTTTAAAGTAATTTTGTACCACCTTTCAAATATTGAATTTCTTTCCTACTATTTTTAGATACCTCCGAGAAGTACAAAATATCTTTGAAGGCTCGTTGCTAGTCGAACAACTGATTTTTGAGGGACGAGTTCGTTTAATCACTTAAATTCAACTGAAAGGCCAGACGGAGGTTTCTTCAAAGTTTTCAATTTTGGGCCGGGCATAAAAATCACGAGCATTTCTCTTTGCTTTGGTATATCTACCCTGCATATGCAGGCTGCAGCTCAAAATGTTGATTATAAGGAGTCACAAAATATTAATTCTGCTCTACTTCAAAATTATACACCCCGGAACAATTTAACAACAAAACATAGATTTCGACGTACCTTTAAACTTACTTAAATACTTAAAACTTTGCAATGTTAAAATTAAAATACTACGCGCGCTTTTTTCATACGTAATAAAGTATAAATCATTTCAAACTTTTTTGAATATAATTACAGTTTCATAAATAGAAATGTAGTGTGCATCACAAGTACGTTAACTCGTTTTTGGTTGAAACCAAATTGAAAAATTATGTTCTCTGTTACAAAATTATTTAACACGGCTAACTAGCAACCCTCTAAAGTTATGCGATTCAGTAGGAGATTGATCTAGAAGTTATTATTTCGGTAATCTTACATTACTCGTGGTTGAGGTATCTTCCCAATGCACCTTGATTGCTCTCGCCACACTTATTTAAGCCTAACCTTACCCTCTCCTCTGATTAGGGTTTATTATGAATAAAATATTATTGGTATACTTTGAGGAAGCTACATTATACGTCGTGTTTGGTGTAAGAAAGGGTCAAATCGGGGTCACTATTCATTAATGTGATCAGGGTATGTTTTGTACGAGGGATGTAATAGTAGCTGTTGTAAGTCGTTCACTATCATTATTGTGGACAAAATCACTCGTCTACATAATAAAATGTCATGACAGTAGTTTCTTAATCACAATAATTCAATGCGCTTCTAATCAAGGCGCTCGGTGCCATGACAGCGTAAATTTTAATGTTTAACAAGTTTTCGTTCTTAAAAATAATTTTAAACAAAAATAAACCGACTTCAAACGGGAAGGAAACTAAAAAGTTAAAAATAAATTTACTTAGCAGAAAGTAATTCGTATTTTGATTTAGTTAATCAGAAATGATTAAACAAGTATTTTATAATTTTGAAGTTGGTGCCAAGCAAATACTATAAAAACCTTACTTACTACAACGTACGAGAAAGCTTCTCCTTTTTTTGAAGTCGGTTAAAACAATACTAGAAGCGGCTGTTCATTGTCAAACATGTTATACGATAATATGAAATCTAATCATTATAGCTACAGGTTTATTTAACATATAACTAAATATAACCAGAAGTAGCACCTCCCCAACTACTTTCAGGCGACAAACTTAAGACTCCACGTGGGCGGCATTACGAGTACGACACTACTGAAACAATAAGAACAAGCAAAGTGACGTCACGTACGTAGCACTATATTAGTAGCTCCCGTATTCGGTGACTAGTAAACTTCGGAGGTACCTACTTGTTGCTTACTCGACGGCTGCACCTATAAACCGAGAATGGAACAAATAGCTGCATTTATTTATTTCAGTAACCTTAAAAACATTTAATTTGTTTTCAGTTAGTTTCTGTTACCAATTATAGATTGTAGTCAAGCGTGGGCAATATAACGTACAATGTGTATAATTCCAAATCATATTTATAAAGGTCACTTTGTTACTCGAGTGCTCAACAAAATATCTAATGAGACACATATTACCTACTGTCAAAAAAGGTACGATAAGTTTTTATCTCTAGTTATAATTTTTTGTAATATATTTATTACAAGAAAGTATATTCAGCAATCAAACAACATTGCGAAATGGTAAATAAACCAAATTGACATTGTACAACACAACAATTGACAACGTTAACATTTTTATAAAGAGGAACCATATTTTTTTTTTAAAAAGGCTATCGTTTCTATCGCGGGAAATTTTATCGACATTGAATAAGAATACCTAAAGGTACACAGACTCGAAACTATTATGAATGGATCACACAATGTTTTGTTTTGGTGTTGTCTATGGTTAGAGTATGCCACTATTAGCGGGTTATCAATGCCGCACGACTGAGCAGCTGTGAGCGCAGCGCGACATAATGGAGGGAGGCTAATGGTTAGGTGCACTGTGCCCAATAGTAGGCCTCATTACGTCGCGATAACGAGCGCCCGCACAAATTGAATACACACCAGCAACGACACTCGCTCACTCGCTGCACTTGGCTCTGCTCATTTAAAGACCAAAACTAATGAGTTTGTTTGTTGGAACGCGCTAATCTTTGAAACTCCGAACATTTAGTCGTAGTAGGCAAGTATCTTAGTTTCAGAACGGTTAGTAAACTTTGTGTGGAAGGACATTGACTGCCTCTGTGGCGCAATGTGGCGCAATGTGGTGGTGGGTTAAAAATAAATAAATATTTGTGCCGAGTCTGGGTGTACTTTGTATCCGTTAATTGTATGTTTGTAAAGTCCCACGCGACACAGGGATTGCAGACACAATACGATTCAGTCTGCCTGCGTATCATTTATATTCGGCTATTCAGTTTTTCGTTTTATATTTTATTCTCGTCTGAGTATATTATTAGTTTTCATACGAATTATAGTGTTTTGTTTACGATTCCATTTGATAGTTAAAGATCGCTTAACGCCAGCGTTAACGTCAGTATATCATAATATTATTATACGTCGAGACAAGCGAGGTGACGACACCGCAACACTCGCCTCGGTGAGACGTGCGCTGACAGCGAACGGCCACGGGACGGTTTAATTAATATATGAGCGAGTGTGCGACGGAGCCGGGCCGCCGACCGCCTTGATAGCTCACTAAAAGTTTCTAAAATGCCATGAATGTGCGTCGCGATACGCGCCCGGCGCCGCTATCAATCTTGTTACAGCTAATCCGCCGTTTAATAACATAACTTTGCTAAGAGAGTACGCAAGAGCGCCCCGCCCGCGCCTCGCCCGCGTCCCGCACACTCAGAGTCGTGTTACTGTGACTTACTTTTTATCCAAAAAATATTGAGATTGACATTTGCACATTATAATAAAATGAAATACTGAAACAAGATGTCTGTTTTTTTGTTAACAACGTGTGAGTCCACACGACCTTCGCGACCTGCGTAGCAGCACACGGACGATATGACGAGTCGTTCGTTCAGAAACTCAAAGATATAGACTGCACAAGACATACGTTAGTTCATGTAAAAATTACATAATTATACCTACAAAGACAGATTGCCCAACAGTAAGTATTTTAGTTTGGTGCTAAGTTCTGTCAATCATGTCGCTTTATCAAATTTTGTAACAAATTCAATCACCAAGTGAACGACAACCAAATACGTGCTCGTTGACAAATCAAACAATAACACAAAAAATAAATACAAGAATCTTCACAGTATTGCTATATTGTAATGTTAACTTATTTTCGGGACAATGGCAAAAAAATGTTCGTTCTTGGCTTTGTCCTATTTTCCAAATCAAATTTAGATACCTACACTTTGTAAAAGAAATGTACTTAGTCAGTAAGCCAAGTTTCTGGGCGATATTTTCTGCTACAACTGATAAGTGTTATCTGCAAAAAGCTTTGTATATCACTGGTAAGATCTGAAACATTTAGATAATAGTCACAAAAACATTTGTTTTCGACTCGGTAGCGCAGACGCGTAGGTGTTTTATTCTAAAAGTGTTAGGTGTTTGGCATCGGTCTATTGTTTGCCATATATCGACTATCGAGTCTCTTAGTGACGTAGTACGTCGTGTACAAACTGTAATAAAGTAATTAGCCGTGAATAGGAAAGTGATGCGGGCTCGACGGAACCGGCATCCGACAATATTGAATACAACCGCCTACACGTAAATAACAATAAGTTGGTAGTAAAGTACGAAGATGTTTTTTACGTAAGGACCTGGCGCGGCGGTGTCGGCATTAAACCGCAGCAAACGAAAAACTTGTCTCATTAGCCGCACCGTGAGGTCGACACAGTCCGTCGAGACAGTGTAATGGCACCCCGGAGCGTCATTACGCGCACTTCACCCCGTCACCTGGACCTTGGACACTCCAGCCTCGTATATAAATGTATCAACAATGTGTGTTACTGCATACTCGATGGTCATGTAATATGCATGTGCGACACGATGTCGCACTTGTTGCTGTAACCATCATAACATCGTAACTAACTGCAGGTAGTTCTCCCAACTCTCTACCGTTGCACTGTACTCAAACTCAAAATCATTTATTCACTTTGGTGAAATAAATCACACTTATGATCTACAAAATTACAAAAACAAAATGTCAGCCATTAAACCTACAGTCAGTTCGCAGACGAGGTAGGGTCATGAGAAGAACTGGCAAGAAACTCAGGCCACTCATTTTAATTGCTGTACTCTCGCTTACGTGAGAGAGCGGCTTGTAGCGGCGACATCGGCATGCGGCCGCTTGCGCCGGTCTAATAATACGCACGAACACTACTCGAGCTGATAATAGTGAGCTCTTAAATAATAGCGGCGCGCACCTGCTCTGCACTCTATATATAAGTGTACCAATATAAACGTACGTATGATGTTATTTATCATGTTCATGCTGTATATTGGACCACTTAAATATATATTAATCTCAAATAAATAGTTCATTTGCACAACTAAATATACGGCGGCTGAGAGCTATACGTGTATACAAGTGCGACAGTGACCTGGCATGAAGGTCGCGCGACCACGTGTCGTCAGCTGAGTCGTTCGGCTGTTGGGCGCGCTTCGCTGACTGCGGTTCATTAGTGCGATGGCATTCTTCCACCGCAGCTGCTCTGCGGCAACGTCACGCCTGCGACGGACGCTGTCTCCGGCAGAATCTACCAACGATCAAATTAATCGATCAATTCGTTTAAGATCTTATTGAAGCGGGCTTTATCGGGACGTTAATACGGGTTTGGAAATCTTATTCTCAACCGTTCTTAAAGATTCTATGTAACAATTCAATTTGTATGCCGACTGTTGTTCCGACGGATTAAAAACACTTTTTTGCAATATAAAACTTATAAGGTTTTCGCTTTGTGATAGAACTATGAAAACTTTAAGTTTCTCCCATTTAATAAATGCATCTGAGGCATAAACTTTTCTCTCAGATTTGAACAGAGCCGTTGCCGACTGTTGATAATAAGGCTGCAGTTCACTGTGAATAGGTTCGTAGTGTATAAAGAAATTAGATATGGCTCTGCCTTACTAAGAAAAATTTAGTACATGTTTGAAGTAAGTAGGACAACGCCTCTAGAGAGTATAACGTAATGTGTGCTTTTTCAAAGATTGTATGAGACATGGGCAGAAAGCACTTCTAATGTTAGACGTATTCTTTAAAACGTTAACAAACAGTAAAATGTTAAATCAACCTTACCTATTGTCAATCTATTGGCGAGTATATCAGTCGCACAATAAGCAAATGATAATAAACATTGTGGTTTTAACTTTAAACAGCTCTTGTTTGATCTTCCCATAGTCATGTATAGTTAGTTACTTCTACACGCGGCTCTTTTTACGTGAAAATATAAATAAAATTGTTGCTTTCATTTGTCGATCCACGACTCTCCACAGCAAGGACATTGGCTTCCCAGTTTTGCCCACAAAAGATTATTAAACAAGCAAACTTTATGGAAATATGGATTAGGCTTTATACACTGAGGATAATAAGTATTAGGTACAAAAGAGCTCGCCGACAGTACCATTATTAACTCACGGCGCCGTCCCACTCGCTATTGAAGTCGAACATTAGTGAGCTTTAAAACGATGTCAAAGTTATAGCACCTAATTTAAATTAAATTTGTTGAATGACGAGCAGATTACATTGTAAATGAAACTTTTATAGCTGAACCGTGACAGTAAAGGGCTTACAACTAGTTAGAACCTTATATTCTAATAATAGACTGGTAAAGGCTTCACACAATTGTTAATGAAAGTTATTATGTATAAAGCGAGAACGTCTCTTCAAATGATTATACGAGTGGATCTTTTTTTTTTATTATAGCGTACCAAAGTGACTTCACCCTGCCTGATGGCACGCAGTCAGTGGAATCCAGAAATGGCGGCCACTATACCAAAAGTCATCGTCTTAAACTGCTGGTATGGTGACCTCCACTATGGCGGCTGGGAATGAGGTTAGGGGAAGGAAATTAGGGAGGTGAGGAAAGAGGAAAGAGGGGGAAATTGGGCCTCCGGCGCTCTCACTCACCGAACGAAATGCAGTAGTACGGATACTACTACTCTTAAGTCGATCTTCTATGAGAGGGTAGTACTTCCCCGGACGATCCGACCCATTCATGCTGAAATCAGCGTGGATCTACTACCGTACTACTGCTACGTACGGGTACTTACGTATCAAATTATTGGCAAATGATATCTCATTCTCGAGTTAATCTTATTAATACTGTTTCTTATTGACTTGATATTAGCTAAGTGCCTAATAATGATATTATAATGCGTGAAATGGCAACAGTTGCACAAGTTACTGTCAAGCTTTGTGAAAAACTTTTAATGAGATTAGTCGGCTGTCTGGAGCTGTTCGGAGCATCTAGGGTAAAGATAACTGCTGCAATGCAAGAGCATTGATGCTGGCGTACCACAAGGCTTTATGTTATCTATAAACAATATGCTCCGCCGATGACGGTAAGGGTGATGCGCGATACACGAACTAACTTCGGACTCAACTTCTCTCTAAAGTAGTTTTCGAATGGCATATGAAGAACTTAGTTTATTTGAAAACTATAAAACACAAGTGTGTGCATGTATTGTGAACAAATACAATACTACAAATACAAGTATTTGTTTACAATACATGCACTTGGATTTGCTCTGCGCCTTGTCCAAATGGCCAAAGTCCACTTCTTCAGTCGGTGTAAGCAAAAAATTAAATAAAAGGTTCTAAACCCGAGATAATTGAATGATTTGCGTCGTAAAGCAGCACCTTGAATGTCAAAGCTGAGCGGAGGCGCCGAGTCGCGCTAGTTGTCACGGTAAAGCGATCAGAATACCTTCGGGGAGAAGCTCACGGAATATTTATTAAGACGACAAAAAAGTTTCTTCGTAATTTATGTAATATTTCAAGACATTTAAAAGATATATATATATATATTCGTGCAAATATTTAATTTCGTGGTTCGTGTCGCATTTTCTTTTGTAATAAAATATTGGAATGTACCGAATTTCATCGTCAGTGGCATTCATCTTCAATAACAATTGAAATTACAGAAGAGTAATTTTATATTTTATTATTTTAATTTATTATTCTTATAAAGGGACAATTTAGCGCGATTGTCTCGTACATGGTCGGTAATCGTGGCTATAACTTACACTCATCGACCGGCACGATAACTCACGTGTGGCCTGCGACCGACAACATCACCTCGCTCATTAAATAACCCTTGTACAGCTACTTACAGCATGCGACATAATTAGGTATCACTAACACCATTATATATCGTTTTCCATGAAGTTTTCGAAGCATCATATCAGGTCGTTAATATCCCACTGCAGGGAAAGCCGTCTGCTCATACAGAATTACAGAGTAGGCGTGGGCATAGAACCCCACGTTGCTTAATGCAGGTTGGCAATTTCAAACCTAAGTCCAAACTTGGTCACGATATTTTTACTACCGTACTTCAGTAATATCCAAAATAAACTTAGAAAATAAATAAGAATTTGAAAAAGGTCAAACACTTTAATAATAAGTAAAACCTACTATTGTCTCTATTTATGATAGTACAGGTCAAGTCCTGAGTGCAATTATATTTATGTCGATATAATTATAAAGATTTAAATATGAGCAATGTGTTGACGACATGTAGCACCATATCACTAACTTTAATCTACTTTATTAAAAAAATTACTAACTTTTTCACCCGCATCTTTGCTTACTGCTCTGCTCCCGTGGCCAGTAGCGTGATGTTACATAACCTATAATCTTTCTCAAGAACTGGGCTATCATACGTAAAAAGAATTATTCAAATCCAACCGGTAGTGCCAGAGATTAACCCGTACAAACAAACAATTCCGCTTTATATAATAGTATAAATACTGGTAAGCGCTATAGTAGTGATGATGGCTGGCCCGTGCGTCATGCTCGTGAACGGGTGCTACTTGGGATGACTGGTCAATCTTGGCATGGCATACTTTTAATATTCAATCCAGTATTACCTTGTCGTGCAATGTGACCAGGAGGTGCGTTTACCAGTTTAATTAAAACACGTAGTCAAATTACCATACTAGATGAAACTAAATAATTGAAATCCTCTCTTTTCTTTCTTTAATCTTAGTATTATATTAATTGGTTAATTTGTAATAATTACTTTGTATGGTTCTTTGGTTGCGTTGAGTGTTTAAATTGTAACTCATTCAAATAACTGTAATTATCTAGCGATTGAAAAGAGTGGCGTGAGTTTCTTGCCAGTTCTTCTCACAGCTCTACTTCGTCAGCGAACTGGCTGTAGGTCAATTGGCTGACAAAATGTAACGTTGACTTTTCATAAGCATCATACTTTATGATCAAAATGAAATAAATGCTTTGACTTTGACTTTGATATTGTAGAAGCTTAAATGTTCTCAATACAGAAAGTTGGTAAAGGTTGTGGTCGCGTCATAATATTCCAACTAAGAACATAAGGCGCTTTGATAGAGCAGTTTGTCTCCAGTTTCGGTCACAGCTTACCTTGGTGAACAATACGAAGATAATTATGAACGAACAAGTGACAAAAGCCGGCCGCTCCACTGATCACTCTCAATCAAATAACCTTGTTTCCCACAAATGTTTTCTCTTTTATAACGACGGGGGCTATCGTTACGTTTTTCCTGTAAATATTTCAGATTTAACGCTCTGCAAACTTCGGAAATTAGAGGTGGAAATGGTATTATTTTTTACAATATGAAAATAAATGGAAATCTACGTGACATGGAAATGTAATAGATTTTTCGGTGGTACTGTGTATAGTTGCGGATTTGATTCCCGCTCAGTGCAAATATTTGTGTGCATAAACATGTCTATTTGCATTGGTCTGGGTGTTTCTATGTATAATATGTATGTATTTACAAAAAAGTATTTAAGTATGTATATCCGCATTCTAGGACCCATAACACAAGCTATATATGCTTAATTTGGGTCTAGATAGATGGCTTTGTGTAGTTGTTGAGATAAAATTATTATTATTTATTTATTTTTATGTGAAGTCGAATTAACCCAGTGGATAAGGCATCCACTTCGTAAAAACGAGGTAGTAGGTTCGAATCCAGGCAAGTACCAATGTGGTTTTTAAATCATATTATGTACTTCTAAGTTTATCTTGGACATATCTGACTGACGGTGAAAGAAAACATCGTGAGGAAACCTGTACTTAAAAGTCTGAAATTGCCAATCCGCTTTGAGCGCATGTGGTGAATACTCAAAGCATTTATTTCATTTTGATCATAAAGTATGATGCTTATAAAAAGTCAACATTACATTTTGTCAGCCAATTGACCTACAGCCAGTTCGCTGACGAAGTAGAACTGTGAGAAGAACTGGCAAGAAACTCACGCCACTCTTTTCAATCGCCAGATAATTACAGTTTTTTGTATGAGTTACAATTTAAACATTCAACGCAACCAAAGAACCATACAAAGTAATTATTACAAATTAACCAATTAATATAATTACTAAGATTAAACACAGAATAGAGAGGATTACAATTATTTAGTTTCATCTAGTATGGTAATTTGACCACGTATTTTAATTAAATTGGTAAATGCACATCCTGATGGTGATTAATGCTCATGCCTTCTTTATATGAGAAGAGGCCATTGCCCTGCAGTAGGACAGTAAACAGGCTGGTATCATTATTATTATTACATAGTTGTTGTTTGTTTGCCCTCACGAACTTAATTATCAATAACAAGTATTATTGACTTGTACACGGTACTTACGCTCACTATCACAACGTTCAGTAATTACTGTTTGTTTCAATAAAGGCTGATTCATGCGAAACACAACAACACAGAAACAACACGCGTCTGTTCAGTCACAGTACTAGCGCCGTGTAAGATTACATTAATGCTACGCTCACTTGCTACGTCGTAGGCATGTGCTACGAGAGCTTTGCTACGAAACTTTGTAACTTAGGCATAGTTGGACACAAGGCGCTAATAGCTCATTGCGCTCACTGATCGGTAACCGGTCAGCAGGTTAAGCAACATAGCAAGCGTCTGGCTCTTGGATGGGTGACCGTATAGTGGTATTTGATCTTAGGTCATGTCGGATGCCTCTATAATAAATTAAGGGCGACGAGCAAATTCTGACACTAGGTTGACCACTTACCATTTGATAAGGAGAAGTGTATAACTCAAACAAAATTATATTGTTAGATCAGTCATGTGTACGTAATATGGATGCCTCGGTATTCCGGACGAGGTGCACATCTAACCGGCCTTGGTGACTGATATCGGCGCTCACTTCCCGACAGAGCGCGCTTTAGTCGAGCAGGCAACATTTGGCGATAACTTCGTGTATGGTAACGAATTTTATTTAGATAAAAATTTTATGCACTAAATGTATATCGGAGAGCTTAATGCCAAATGGCATTCTCAACCAACCAACTTTAGGTGACGCAGAGTTTTTTAAAAAGTCAATTAAAACTAGTATAGTAACTTTGGTTTCTTCTTCGTTCCTCATCGTTATAATATTTAAATATATTTTAGTCAAATGTATATGTAAGCTAACAAATTATTGATATAGTATACATATCATAAGAATGTCATCGCGTCACATATTTTTCGCTTTAAAACGTGTAGTTGTGGCGTATACTTAATCACCCACGTTTCGGTTTTATTTCGATGTTGGTTTTCATTAAGCATACGAGTCTGTTGCCGGGTAGAATTTCGGACACCGAGTTTTCAAGGATAGGTTTTTTAAGGACTCACCCAATACCCAACCCACACCTGGGTTACACCTAACTTCCGTAGGACCGAACCTCTCTTTCACATCCAAGGCAGTCCTTCAGTCAATCCTTAATATAGTTCTGCGTACAAAAAGAGCAGCTTGTTGCTAGTAACCTATTGTAATGTTCACGGTTTATAATGCGCACTGCATTGACTGTTCGATGAGGGCAATAATCAATATAATTTATATGATGAAATGTTGTTCATATTTACAATAAAGTATATATTTCTGGATATATACAACTAGATTTTATATTGGTGGTATGTTGCATAATCATCTCGTTTTAATTCTATGTAAAAAGTCAGACTTCTTCGGCACCCAGGGAAGGAACAGATATATTTTATTTGTAAATCCTTTTGATTTGATTTTTAATTAAATTCCTTGTAGTATTATTGAGCACTTTCCAGGATTCCCGTATTCCATAGCTTGATGGTAGCAAGGCTTCTATTCATCGCTGTTAATCCTGGCTTATACACGACAGGAGTCACAGGTATGGGTGCTTGTGAGATTACGACGTGTATCGATTGTACCATACATGTAATCATAATCGATATAATGAAACATGATAAATAACAAAAGTAAGCATTAAATTTCAAATGTTTATTCTTGTTATATGATTGTTTATATAAACAACAACCCTATAAATATTTAGATATGATCAGACATGATACCAGTATACGTAAAGTGACGTCATATACGCGTCATTTATTTTTGTTTCGTTTTCAGTGTTTAATGTTTGTATCGTGTGCGTCATGCAATAACTTTAGTGAGTTTTGTGCACACACTGTCACAATCTCAACTGTTGCGTAATAATTGTAAACGTAATAATAATTTGTAAACAGATAATATTTTATTGTATGACATCTAAGTAAACATGTCATACAATTAGATTAATCGAAATCATTTATTTTCAAAATATAACTATTATAAGATTAATTACATCAAAATAGCTTAAATCTAATTTTAATTAAATAACTCGCCCCTGGTGCAAAGGTGCCCATAACACTGGTTGCTGGCTTACCGCGTTCCCGCGCTGAATGGCAATGGCCAACCTTTGCACCAGGAACGACCCGGAGCGGGAGTCACCACACACATTATTGAGTCTGCGCCCTAATTCTCTCTTTTTTTTTTTTATATTAGCCTACCAAAGTGACTCTACCCCGCCTGATGGTAAGCAGTCAGTGGAATTCAGAAGTGGTGGCCACCTTACCAAAAGCCATCGTTTTAAACTGCTGGTATGGTGGCCTCCACTATGGCGGCTGGGAATGGGGTTAGGGGAAGGGAGTGAAGGAGGTGAGGAAATAGGAAAGGGGGAAAATTGGGCCTCCGGCACTCTCACTCACCGAACGAAACGCAGTAGTACGAATACTACTACTCTTAAGTCGATCTTCTATGAGAGGGCAGTACTTCCCCGGACGATCCGGCCCATTCATGCTGAAACCAGCTTGGATCTACTACCGTAACTCGTTCTCGAACGAAGTTCTTTGCCTCTGTGCCTCAACTGCCCACGGTCTCTACTGCTAAGGGTACAAAATTGTATATAGGCTCTAATGCCGAATACTTAAGCTTCTTTTTTAAAGAGGCATCTTCCGCAGCGGCTCACGGGAAGCGGACGGTCCGACTCAGGTGGCTGCCGGCAACGGTGCTGACACATGTGGCGTCCCAAATTAGACACTTACCATTTTTCCAAGGTACCAGAGTCAGCCCGTCCGGCCTATTCTCATCAGATCTGCTCAGGCCTGGAGGCTCGAGCATGCACGGGATGTTGGCCGATACGAGGGCTCTACGAACTATGTCGTTAAGAGCGTGATGCCGTGGAAACTTGCCTGAGCGGCGACGACAACTCAAAGCATGATGGCCATCGGCCTCCACCATAGAACCGCAGGTGCATACATGGAGTTCACACACCCTGCAGCCCAGGCGGAAGGCCACCACCACCTGCAAAGAGTCATCGTCAAGTAAGATGCCCAGGTGAGGCGACGGCAGTGCGGTAACTAAATTTATATGTACAAGCTTTCCGCGGCGCAGTTTTACTCGCGGCTTAGCTTACTGTTCTGCTCCCGTCGCCAGTAGCGTGATGTTACATAGCCTATAACCTTCCTCAAGAACTGGGCTATCATACACAAAAAGATTTTTTAAATCCGACTGCTACTTCCTGAGATTAGCGCGTTCAAACATACAAACAAACAAACTCTTTCGCTTTATCTAATAAGTATAGATATAAGTTTATAATAGTGGTCTGAAATAGAGCCATAACAAATTAATTACACAAAAAGGTTATAATTGGATACATACATAGTTATTCATCTCTCAAAGTATTGAAACGGGTATAATCTGTCTGTAAAGAGGGTATAAGCTGACTGCCAAACTTATATTAATTTAAAACTATTGTGGGACTCGCGGTGACGTAAGGGAGGACACATACCGACTGCTATGAGTACCTACACCTTTATTAACATCGATACGACGACCGTTACACTTAAATTATATTTGCTATGATGTTTATTTTTAAAGTACATATTTTTATTTTTACAGATAAGGAGCTTTGTTAGTATGTCAATGGGAATAAAAAGTAAGTGTTTTACGCAACTCCATACTATTATATAAGGCGGGAGAGTTTATTTGTTTGTTTGAACGTGCTAATCTCTGGAACCATCTCTCGAATTTGAATAACTCTTTTTACGTTTGATAGCCCAGTTCGTGAGGAAGGTTATTGGCTATGTAACATCACGATATTGGCAACTTAGAGGAGTAAAAAAAGACGCGGGTGAAACTGCGCCGCGGAAAGCAAGTATGAAAAATAAAAACAAACTAGAATCCATATAAAAACATAATTCAATACAAGACAAACAAAACAATAAAAGTGATAAAAACTTTAAAATAATATTCTTTTTTTGTTTAAGGACATGAGATGTACTTAGTAGAGGTATATCACATGTCCTTGGAGCAATGACCCAAGGTAGCGGCCGCAGACAGATAAGGGCTTACTTGCTAGGGTTTACAGGACCAGAGACACCACAGAAACCACAAAATATAATACTGAATTTTACTTTCAAATGTTTTTAAATTGATTCTCTACGTCCCTTAATGTCTGTAGTAAAAAGCGTTACTTACTTACTAGTTTAATGATAAATGTAATTAAATAAACGGTATTAATCACTTTGTCTTCATTCTTGAAGTTAAATGTTTTTGCATAGGTATTAGGGAAAGGATATCATCCCCAACTTAAGTTGTAAGAGTACACACGATAGTGTGAAATACAGTTTAATTCCATAATAGTAAATTAACAGCACGTTGTAGATGCAAGTGGAAGCAGCGATGGTAGGTTGCACTGACGAGTTTCCATCAATTTCATTTAGTAATATTCTAATACAAATATTTATTTTGTTCATAAGAAGTCATTTGTTCACTAACAAAACGTTCAAAGCTATAATACTCGTAGGTAACTTATCTCAAATGTGTTTGTTTGTAAATAAAGCGGATGTGAATGAATAAAGTGATAAAGTATGAGCCTCTGCCCGCATAGATATGAGCTCAGATAGTAGAGGTGAAGCTCTGCCTCGCCGGGTCGACCGAGCCTTCATATGTCACGTTAGCGGCCAGCGTAATATAACGAGTATAATAACTCTGTGTTACATGTGTCTACCATGTAATTACATAATATATTCAACTTAATAGAGATATGTGAGATTAAATATTTATAATGTTTAATATAAAATGTCTAAGTCATGATTAATAACCTATTAGTCGAAAAATACGACTGTATTATGAATTTAAAAATAATAAAAATAAAAATCATATTGGCAATGTATGTAATGTATGTATGTGCCGCTACAATGACATATTATAGTAAACGTAGACAGTAAGTAATAACTACTGCCCACACCCTGTCTGCACAGTTAAATTAGTCGCCGTCCCAGCCTATTATTTTCGCGCTGTAGGGTGAAGGCCACTTCTCACGCAGAAAACACATGAATATTGACCACCACGATTGCTCAACAAGTACATCGGAGACGATTATTTTAACCACTAGGCTATCACGACTTCGCGTTTGGCTTTATTTAAATATCGTTTCAAAAAAGATATTACACAGCATTCACCATTATCCTACAGAAGGTATTAGTAGGCGCAGAGACGAAGCGGTGTGTTAATTTATTGATTTAAACTTTTCTATAAAATGTATTGTCTCAAAATCGTTATTTATGAGGAGCGTTTATTTAGAACACTTCGCAGCTGTTGTCAGGTTGTTCTCTCCTCTCTCTCCTCATCTACACAATTACTTTATAAACAAGTTTATTGTTAAACACAACACCGCTTCCAATTTGCCTCAGGTGATTCTCACACCGCGCCGCTGCGCGTGCGAGTTCTTCAACGGACACAATGTCCACAACTCCTAACTTAGAAATAAATAAATGCGAGTTTAGTATCACTTTATCGTATTCGCGTTTCACTTAGATGCGGCAAGATTGTTCGAGGCATAAAAAACAACAAACCACAAAGAAGAAACGTAAGTAATTAGTCCTTGCTTTGGTAAACTTATTAAGTTTATGTAGAAAAGGTCAATCTCAAATTCATACCTCTCGGGAAATTTGCACCGATAAACAATTTGATTGAATAAATGCTCTTCCTTTTTGTAATGCGGATGTAACACGGCTAAACTTACCAGGTTTCTGATTGAGTCCAGTTCTTGTATATGGGATCCACTTAATACAAGTTATATACCGAAATCAATTTATTTTATAATATCTAAATAGAATGTTTGGTAATGTTAGTTATAAGATCTTTTGACACCGCAAGCAGGCACCGTGTTTATAGTCTGTACTCACAAGTCGAGATCAACTTTTCTCATATTCACATTTGTGCGACATTTTCCACAATTATATAATTCTGTAAATCGATTTAAAGTGGTCTCTGCATAAACTACGTCCGAATTCGAAAAAGAACGACTCGGCGAGTGGTTGCGACTTGTGCACTAAGTTAAAACGAAAAACTTTGTTTGAAAAGTGTTCCAATAAATATAATGTTGCAAGGTTTATTACGGATTAGTTTGTACAATATTATTTTCAATTTGTTAATGATTTGCGACTATTTGGTTACTATAGACGTAAATGTACAACACTTGTAGTTTGGTTTTAATAATTTTGTTTTAAGTTATTTCAAAATAAAATCGATCTAAATCAGATTACATGTGATTGGTTCCGAGATATAAGGCCGTTGTTTGCTTCTCTAAAATAAAGAAACAAAAACCAATTTAATTTGGCAGCACAACGAGGACGCGGCGATAGTACCAGCGGTAGTGACTACCGACCATCGTGACTCCAATTAAATCCGCATTGGAATGTTTTTAGAAAAAAATCTTCTGTGTGTCTGACACATTTGTAATGTTGATGGCACTGTGACCTGTGTGAAGCGTGACAATGTCAAAGCGTCAAACAGTCGACATCTCACTTGACACTTAGCTCTTTTATTGCCCCGTTTTGTTGTTTATTGAACGACTGCAGTGAGAGATAATCCTATTAATATTATAAACGCGAAAGTTTGTATGTGTTTGTGTTGGTTACTTTTTCTCCCGAAAATCGGTCTGGTTCCTGAGGGATACAACAAAATAAATTTTACGCGCGGGCGAAGCAATGGGGCGCAGCTAGTTACATATATAACAATGATTAATATCTGTCTACAAACTTTGTCTAAGTATAAGAGAGCTATTAAAGATGCTCGTGATAAAACTAAACACTTAAGAACAACGTAATGTTGGAGTAAATGGCGTCAGGGCCGCAGTACTCGATAAATAAATGGCTTAGTTGTGTCGTGTAAGTTTTGAGCAACAGCCAGCGAATGTCACAGCCAGCAACAGGCACTCTATCTACATTAAGATCTGAAACAATGCGCCGCAAGCTCATTAAAAGTTGCGACTCATCAGCGCTCCGAACACACCCACATTATCAAACAGTATGAGTTCGCGATAGTTCATCTATCATTTTGTCAGCAACACTGTCTAACTACATTAAACGATTATAATTAAATTATGATTTATTATATATCGTATTATTTCTGTTAATTCTCTTGTTAAGTCTAAACACATACATTACAATACACTGTATACATTTGTAACCTAAGTGTTTTTTAAAGGTACGCATGATGACGTCGAATGATTGCAATCATATCACATCAAAAAGCGGCAAATTTCACAAGAGTATAGCATCATGTGATAAGACTGCCTTCACTGCGATCGCTAACCTGTCTGCTAAGCTTAGTGATTATAATAAAGCACTCCATCCGCAAATATATTACTTTAAAAAGATCGTACTTCATTTTTGGACGACTGTTGTGAACAATCACTTTTTGACTTGCAGAATTTAGATACATACATAGGTACATTGCTTCCGTCTTTATCCCCTAAGGGGAAGGCAGAGGTGTTTAACCATTCAGTTTTCGTCATTATTTTTATTTTAGGTTCCATGTAACAGGGGGTGAGCCTGTTGCCATTTATCGGGCACAATTTCAACTGAGAAATTTTAGACAGAAAAACCCAATATCACTTTAACCGACTCGGGGATCGAAAGCGAGACCTCTGCGTGGTAATCCGTGCACAGTACCCCGAACCACAGAGTCAGAATTTATGTAAATAAATAATAATACAAATTGTTATCGTTCCTTTTAAATATTTTACAGATTTTTAGAGATGGCAGCGTGATTTGTTCTCTTGGTGGTCGTGACTCACGGCTCTCTCACTTAGAACACAGTTCACGTGCGCTATTTGTTAGCAAGTTATCCGTTCGAAGCGCGCTGTCTTCATTAAAATATCACTCGCGATGGAGTGACAACCGCGACATGCTGTACTAACTTTATTTATATCACGTGACGAAATATAAGTTGAAACTTAGACGAACTCATTTGCGACAGATATTTGTAAACTAATAATTAAACTAACTTTCCGCGGCGCGGTTTCACCCGCGCATAATATGGTTTGTTGTATCCTTCGGGAAACAGACCGATTTTCGGGATAAAAAGTAGGCTATGTCCGTTTCAGGCACCGAATCTATGTACATACAAACACACACACAAACTTTCCCATTTATAATATTAGTAGAATAAACATTATTGAGTGGTGCCTTTTTATATAAATTTGAATTACCTCTTAAATCTCTAACAATGAACCATCTCGCCGCGAACAGCTCTCCATAAACCATTCGACTCTACATAAGTAATTGTGCCGGTATAAATCAGGAAGGGTTGCTCACTAATTCTGTGTTTCCTACACAAGGAACACGCCACAGGACACGCCGCGTGTATCTACAGGAAGATTTTTTAATCTCCATCCAAATAATTGTTATATTGTTTGACTTTTTGTTTGTCTGCCTCCGTGGTGCAGTGGGAGCGCAAGCGGCTGCTGTGCACGAGGTTAAGGGTTCTCGATCCTCATACGGGACAAAACTTTGTGTGATAAGTATTTGTTCCGAGTCTGGGTGTACTTTGTGTCCGTATGTATGTTTGTAAAGTCCCTCGCGACACAGGGCTTGTTTTCTAGTGCGGGAGTTGTCTTTGAAAATAATTGTGTTATTTCGTAAACATCATGATATTTCTTCCGAGAAACATAATCTATTCCACTTATATTTTCAAAAAAATCGAGTCTTTAAATGGTACCTAATACGTCAAAACAATAGGATGTTCATTAAAATATCTTCGTATATATATGTTTGTGTGGCAGAGCACAGTAGAAAGGTTTCGATAATGGTGAGTAATATACATTATCGGTACGTTTATACAAGTAGTGTCGAGTGTCAGCCGCAGTCACTCGGTACGAAATGTAATGTCAATGTTTGTTAGTCGTGGCGTCTGGGTGTTTGTTACTCTATCACGTATAGCTTCGATACTCGTGGATATACATTATAGTTATAAGTGTGTGATAAGTATTGCAGCGATATGCAAATACTGTTAGTGTTCGATATAGATACGTTACGAAGGTAACTGCCGGCCCCAGTGAAAGACTCTGAGGCTCAGCAGATCAAGATTACACTTCAATGATGAACAACAAAATTTGTACAAGGGTCTCTTTCTTTTGTTTACAAGGTGCGTGGTAAGATCGTATAATTTTCGTCATTACTTCATTTGATCTCAATTAAAGCGCAAATTTCTCAACATTAATAGTAATAATAATAACCATTTATTTCAGGCATCTAGAGTCCATAAAATTTCAATACATAAATAACAAAAAAACTATAAACTAATACATATTTTATATAATTTAAAATTAAAAACTACTGTACACGAGAGGTCGGCGTCGTGATATGCTGCGGGGTGTCAAGTAGCCGGCCGCGGAAACGGCGATATAAGTCATCCTTCGGCCAGAACTCCTCCTTGAGGAAGGTCTCTAACTGTGGAGTTGGACAAACAGTAAGGTATTAAAATACTTTTGTGTAAAATTGATAGTTTTTATTTTGAGAATTATATTTTCTCAAACAAATAATAATGGTAGAGATACTGCACACATCACCAAGTCAAGCAAGCAAAAAAAGCGGCACGGCCGTACCATCCTTTTCTTGAAGCATTTCGGGCCATTTTCGACTACTTAATTTATTTTGATGATATCTATTGTACTCTTAGTAAAAACAGAGGGTACATTGTAAAATATACTGAGCTTTGTATAAAACACAAAACAGAGGAATAAAGAAGATTTATAATTAGAACTGGTTACGAGTCGGCCGCGGCCCTCCTTCACAGTAATTGCGTAATTTAAATCCCATCGGTTAATTTATTGCGAACTCCCGCGATTTTTATCATTTCTACTAAAAATACTAATTGACAATAAATACATCAGGGATAATGTGGAACAATTGATTCGTGGAGTGAAAACCTACAAAAAAGTGTTTTTATTGCGTCAACGTACATTACATTAAGTTCGTTTAAAACTTTAAGATTTCTTCATATTTGTGTACTAAAATAGTGATAGTGTATCAAAAAGTTTAATAATATCTAGATAAAAGACTAAATAGAATAACAAAACAGTGAACTAGTGGCGAAATTTAAAAAAAACTTTGATATTTACATAAAAACATCCGTTTTTATTCAAATTTTACGACTGTGAGGCCCCCCTGCGGAGAGTAGCGTGAC
The DNA here is from genome assembly GCA_963082885.1 of Parascotia fuliginaria. Taxonomy (NCBI): domain Eukaryota; kingdom Metazoa; phylum Arthropoda; class Insecta; order Lepidoptera; family Erebidae; genus Parascotia; species Parascotia fuliginaria. The sequence goes on from OY720173.1 coordinate 146,204, forward strand.
AGCGCCATCTATCTGTAAAGCACTGAACTGACCGCATAGTTAGTGCTCTTATCGATTCTTAGTTCGTAGTTCCGCTACTCACCAAGAGATGGCGTCTGAGTGCTCAGGCTGTAAACAATTTATTAAAGACCTTCACCTGAGATGTTCCAAATGCGCGAACTATTACGATCTACAGTGTGCCAATATACTCCTGAGTCACTTCTCACTCTCAATGACGTCACAGCAAAAGGATAACTGGATCTGCCAGGAATGTAGGTGTAAAAAGCCCGCTGTTATTAACAGCGATACAATAGCAAGTCCTACGATACCCCAACGAACGGACGGAGATGTGAGTCGCCCACAAGTTACTAAGACTGGAGGCAGATATAATCTTGACCCAGGCAATGTCACCTTAAGGAAGAAAGCATCTGGGAGTCTATCTATAGGTCAGAGCTCTGGCTCTAGTACACCACAGCGTATCTGTAGTAAGGTGACAGAGGAGGAGTGCTCGCTTAGCACTCTACTTGAGGAATTGCGTGCTTTTCGTGAAGAAAGCGATAGCAGACACAGAGCACAAAACATGACCATGCACGAAATGTCAGAAAATATCAAAACTATTAAGTCTTCCATCAATGACTTACATATTAGATATAATGAACTTAGGACAGACGTCGATGAGTTGCTGGGCACTATGGACATTGCGGCGAGCGCTCAAAGTGCTGTTCAATTACATTGCGACAATAATACGAAGCGCATAGAAGAACTTGGAATGATGGAGTCGTTATTCAGCTGCGAACTGGGAGAGACTAAACAAAGAATAGAGAAAATTGAAAAGTACATTATTGAGTGTAAAACTTCTATACAGAATAGTACATTTGAAAACATTAATATTACACAACCCCAGTATCCACCTAGTCCAGTACTTCAGCATGCTACTCAGGAAACGAGGGCACAGGAACTACCTGAGGCGTCCACATCCTCGCTTCAATCGCATCCGCTAGCATCACCATTACATCGGCCCACAATTGGTAACACGCAGCCATTGGGTAAGAGTAATACTTACAGTTCACGGGTGTTCATGACAGGCAAGTCACAGCAACGCCACCGTAAGCCTATTGTACGTGCTACCGGAGAGGCCGACAGTGAATTAAGGACACTGCATCCTGTCAGGCACATCCATGCCTGGAACTTCCACCCTGAAGTTACTGAGGATAGTATACGTTCTTACCTACTTAAAAAGCATCCCGACAATGAATATACTGTCGAGAAACCCAGCCTTTTACACTCGCGTCATAACTGTTTTATAGTCAGCGTCCCTGCACACCTCTTTGACTATTACTTAGCGCCTGAGAATTGGCCAAAGAACATTGCATTACAAGAATGGTATAAATATAAGACAACTAATAAACCTCGCACAGAAAAGACGTTTTTTCGTGCGGAAAACTAAAGAACTGAATATGATTTTCTACCAAAATGTACGTGGATTAAAGTCCAGGCGTGCGGCAGTAAAAAACCTACTATACACGTTTCCTGGTCAGCTCCTGGCACTCACAGAGACACGCCTGGATGACAGCGTGTTTGATTCAGAAGTGTTCCCAAATAACTACACAGTGCTACGATGCGACAGAACAGGCCGAAGTGGCGGAGGTGTACTACTTGCTGCTCGGCCCCCGTACACCCTGTCACGATTAAACTGTAAGTCTAGTATGTCAGATGAGATTGTGTGCGCTAATGTGTCCAATGGTCGTGTGCAGTTTACCTGTTGTGTTGTATACCTAGCTCCTAACATGCCCGACTCTAGATACTATAGAATGTTTAATTGTATAAGGAGTGTACTAGACATTAATAGAAAATTACCAGTTATCATATTAGGAGATTTTAATCTTTATTCTACTAGTGCTGCTGTGCGTTCCGACTTTGAATTGTTTCTTTCCGAATGTAATCTCTGTCAAAAAAACACAGTAACAAACGATTTAGGACGTATGTTAGATTTGTTATTAGTGAGCCCCACTGTGGTGGGGGTTTCTGTCTCGGTGTGTCCAGGGATTGTCACAGATGAAATGCATCATAAACCTCTTGACATTGTATTAAACATTACCACTCCATACATACGTAATGTAAACAAAGCACGCAGACCACATCATTCAAATGTCTCATTTGCGTCTTCTGAGCTAAACTTTCGTAAAGCTGACTTTAAACAGTTATATACTAAATTATCAAACATTGACTGGGGGGAAGTATACACATGTACAAATGTTAATGATGCTGTAAATAAATTTTACAATTTAATACAAAACGTAGTTTCTGAAGTAGTTCCTTTAAAAAAGTCTAAACCGACCTATATGCGCTACCCAGAATGGTTCTCTCCTTCTACCATCGAACTAAATAAGTTTAAAAATAACTACCACAGAATGTACAAACAGACCAATAATGAATTATATAATGCTTTATTTATTTACTATAGGCGCTTAATAAAAACTCATATGAAATTAGAATATACCAATTACATTAACCGTATTCAGTATAGCATCGGACGGGATCCTAAGACTTTTTGGGCATTTGTAAAGAGCAATCGCGAGAGTAATGAGCGGGCTAATTTTGGAGACATGTCAAATACACAAGTGGCTGATAATTTTTCTAAATACTTCAGCAGTGTTTTTCTACCTTCCTTTCCGGCCTTAGATGCTGAAAATGCAATTTTGCAGTCTGGCACGTGTCATGCTTCAACTTGGCATGTTACTATTAACTGCATAAGTGAAACTGATATTTACAAGGTTATGTCTGCACTTGCTCCTAAATTTACACAGGGTCCAGATGATATACCACAGGTAATCGTTAGAGACTGCTGCAGCGTATTTACTAAGCCGCTGTATTTTATATTTAACCTTTCACTAGGCACGGAAGTGTACCCTACGGCCTGGAAGATGTCAAAAGTCATTCCGATTCACAAGAGTGGCCAGAAGAGTGATATAGAGAACTACCGTCCTATAGCTGTCCTTTCTGTGTTTGGGAAGGTATTTGAGTCTCTTTTAAATACGCAAATTTACCAACAATTACGCGGGTGGTTTGCTGATGAACAACATGGCTTTTTACCACAACGCTCAACTACATCAAACTTATTGAATATTGTAACACATCTCAACAGAAATCTTAATGGCAAGCAACAAGTGGACGTAGCATATTTTGATTTTCAGAAAGCTTTTGACAGGGTGGATAATGATGTACTCTTACAGAAAATGGCAACTGCCGGGTTCTCTAGACCTTTGCTTAGATATTTTGCTAACTACCTTATTGATCGCAAACAATATGTGAAGTACAACGATGCGAAATCACAGTTATACCTAGTAACATCTGGTATAGGCCAAGGCAGCAGTTTAGGCCCGTTACTCTTCTTAATTTTCATTAACGACCTTCCAGAACAAGTCACCCACTCTACAATACTTATGTTCGCTGATGACGTAAAGCTCGCCCTTCCTATACGTAGCACCTCTGACACAGCTAAACTCCAGCAAGACATCAATGGAATTTACGATTGGAGTGCAAAAAACAACATTAATCTTAATGTTGGTAAATGTGCAATTATGTCCTATACAAATGCAATGCAACTAATACCGTGTACGTATACCCTAAATAGCGAATCCTTAAACAGAGTTTCAACAATAAGAGATTTAGGAACCACCTTTGATTCGCACCTTACGTTCAAACCACATATAATCAAAACTTGTAGTGCATCATGTAGGAATTTAGGCTTTGTCATGCGCCAGACGAAGGAATTCAACAATCGTCACTCTATATCTGTGCTTTACAATGCATACGTTCGAAGCGTCCTAGAAAATAACTGTACAATATGGAGCCCTCATGAAAAAAACTACACATTACTGCTTGAGAAGACACAAAAAGCTTTTATTCGTTATCTTTACCTCAAAATTCATGGGTATTACCCATATATGTACCCTACTCCATTTGTGCTTGGTATGGTTAGCTACCAGAGCTTGGAGGTAAGACGAAATCTCGCACTAATTAAATATTTTATTAATTTAGTGCGGGGGTCACTCTACAACCCATCTCTACTATTACATGTATCGATTAATGTGCCTCTGCTAATAAGAAATGCACTCCGGCCGCGCAAGCGTCCCCTATTACATGTACCTAATGCTTCAACTGTCGCCCTGCTAAATAGTCCCCTTTACGTAGCCATTAAACATATAAATAATGTTTTGTTATATGACGAAACACTAGACCTGTTCAGTGACACTGAGACGAGACTCCTGACCGCCAGTGGGCGCTATTTTGAGTCAATAGCAACCCCAAGCACTATACATGTTTGACGCACAGTCACTATCTATCTGTCTTATTTTAAGTTAAAGTTATTGTTATTTCATGTGTTGTTTGTGTTTAAATGTAATTTTAAGTTGAATGTATTATTGTAATTATTGTACTTACCTATAGCTTAAGCGTGTGGATTGTACTGTTAGCTTAAGTTGGTTAATAAATAAATAAATAAATAAATAAATTTCAATGTTTACTTATATATGTATATTAATAAGCATAGTTTAGCAAGTCTTCCTTTAGATTTGTTAATTGTTGACGATTATTATGAATATTATTTCATAAATATAAGCAGGTCGTTACAAAACGTAAATTATACACTTTGTGTACACAAAAGATACTAGGGACTTGTTTTAATAGACTTTACGTATGTATACAATTATACAAGTACAAGGTAGTTACAAGATGTAATTCAACATCGTATTAGTTAATTCGACCTTATTTGTAACTAAACTAAATATGAATATGAAAAACTAGCCATATACAATTTCACTTTTACATTGGTTAAGACACATTATTTGAACTTATAAATTTTAAATGATTTGATACAACAGTCATCCATCATACTTAATCATAATCGTCGTATGTTAAACGACGATTATCCACTCTAGTTAATACATGTATGCCTATATCGCACGACAGCTTAAACGTTTAGTGTGTAGATCGTTGCGTGGTATACGCTATGAACACATCAACACGGTAAACAGTCAGAGTAGACGCGGCGCGGTTTGATCCAATGTCAATGTTATTACAAAACACAAACAATACACATTATACGTACATGTGTACTTAATTTAAATTGTTGTACACGTACTGAACTGTGTAGTAGTTGGTTAGTTGTGCGCTCCCAATAAGTACCGGGTGTAAGACGCTGACTCGCGCAATATTTGTTGTTTGCCTTTGCAGAAACTAGAAGCTATTAAACTTTATAGTTAGTTAATGAAACGGTCAAGATGCGTGTCGCAACTTCCTTTTTCTAATTAAAATCTCTGATTACACGATCTTGTCTCGTTTTCAACCGTATTGTGTCGCTCCCGTTACTCAAGTTTAATTTTATAATGTAAAGTAACGTTAGCGATCCAGAAGCGGGTTACTTCTGCGAGTAATATGAACAAACAGGTCTTGTCGCCGGCGGTCGTAAATAGCAATGAGCGCAAATAGATTTGGGCCGAATACACGAACATACTTATTGTAAATCAGTGGCCTGCGCGGCCCTAAGTCAACAGCGATACGTGCGGCAGGTCGGGGGTACAGGTGATCGCACTCAACTATTATAACTACTCATAAATGTTTACTGTCGGTCCTCACTCGAATATTGTATAACTACAAATCTAGTGAGTGGTTATATGAGTATAATAAACTCGGACGGTAACAGAATAATCGCACAATATTGCACCAAATATTCGTAATAAATACTGACACGAACCTCTTATTACATTTACGTGTATGTGATGATAACAGTAAATCTACCACACTTACGTCTCATTATATTACATTATTGCATGAGGGTGTAGTTTATAGTAGAACTTACCACAGTGTAATCCAAAATAGATCAAATATACAGTTTGTTTAAAGTGCCACTATGGAAAGATTACTATACGTTATTTCTTTATCATTTTCTTTAGTATAATATTATAATTTCGCTCATCATAGGTATCAACAGCGACTAACAATCAGTATACAAAGGCACGTATATACATTTAGAGGTATGCGTTCAGCATTATTGTGCTTCTTACAATTGTATGTGTCCCACAGGGCTCCATTCTTGGTCCTTTTCTATTTTTGGTGTATGTAAATGATTTGCCGTACTTTGTACAGGATTTCTGCGATATAGTGCTATTTGCAGACGATACGTCTCTTATTTTTAAAGTTAACCGTAAAGACCCTAATTTCGACGTTGTAAATGGTTCGCTCGCGCAAGTCCTGAACTGGTTCACGGTAAACAATCTTCTACTTAATTCCAAGAAGACAAAATGTATAAAATTTTCTATGCCAAATGTCAAAAGTGCAGGTATGAACCTGGTTTTAAATAATGAGTCAGTTTCAATCGTAGAGTCCACAGTTTTCTTGGGCTTAACTTTAGATTGCAAACTTCAGTGGGAAGCCCATATTTCGTGTCTCGCAGGTAAACTCAGCTCAGCGGCTTTTGCTATCAGGAAAGTTAGGCAACTTACTGATGTGGAAACCGCCAGACTAGTCTACTTTAGTTATTTTCACAGTGTTATGTCTTACGGCATATTGTTGTGGGGTAGGGCTGCTGACATTGAAACCGTTTTTATTATTCAAAAACGAGCTATACGTTATATCTACAACCTAGGTTCACGAGACTCCCTGAGAGAGCGATTCAAAGAGATAGGTATATTGACAGTTGCATCTCAATAAATATATGCTAATGTTGTTTATGTTAAGAGTAACATTAGTCTATATACTAGGAATTGCGATGTGCATGAGATTAACACCAGGGGTAAGCATAAACTGGTTGGCTCACACTATCGCTTACATAAAGTCCATAATTCGTTTACGGGACTTGGTGTACGTTTATTTAATAAATTACCTATCGACATAATGGATAAACCCTTAGACAAATTTAAACAAATTGTCAAAAAACATTTAATACTTAAGAGTTACTACACTGTTAATGAGTATCTGAACGATAAAAGTCATGGGATGCTCGCTTGACGAAGGAGTAAATTAATTTTACTCTTAATTTTAATGACATTATACTTTTAAGGACATATTTTTGTTAATTATTGTATGAATGACATTTTTTATGATTATTATGAATGTCATGCTTTATCAAATAATTTTTTGACATTAATTTATTGATACATTTTGACATAATTTATAAAATGATATTTTTTTTGTATTAATTTTAAATGACATGATGCCCGAGCCATATTTGAACAGTTAAGTACACATTTTGTATTGTTTTGTTAAAATTGTATACTTAGTATTGTTAAATTTTTTTACACTGTGATTTGTGAAATAGAGGTACATTGTGAACTCCTGTGGTAAATTAAGTTCATCTTACTTTATACTTATACCAAAAATTAACAGTTTATATAATATCTACATAGAAACATTTATCACAGTTCACATGTTGCCTTTACCTTTTGTAGTAATATGCAAATTGAGGCAGCCTGTAAAGCACACATTTTACTTTTTAATTTTTCTTTACAACATAGAAAGCTGTAAGTAATTAAGTATCTATAGAGTTAAGTGTATTGCCTGCGTCACTTTGCATGCTACTTGAAACTGTAACTTACAAAAATTGTAATAACCTGGCGATTAAAAAGAGTGGCTTGAGTTTCTTGCCAGTTCTTCTCATGGCTCTACTTCGTCAGCGAACTGGCTGTAGGTTAATTTGCTGACATTTTGTAAACTTTGACGTTCATAAGTGTTAATTTAATTAACTTAAATGAATAAACATATGAAATATATGTTTTATTTATATGAAATATATATTTCATTTCATTTCATTTCATTTATGTGCATATACAGAGTGTATACGACGATTTGATATTAAATGAAAAGGCAGCTTTTACTAATCCGTATAATGATTTCAAATTATTCACGAAAGTGATTTGACGAAAAACAAAAAATTTAAATTTTCTAACAAAATAAATAATACTTTAGTATTAACCAGGTAATACACCATTTATTATGACAAGTGCACTGACCTGTAATGAGCAGCAACGTTGATCCTTCGACGTGGATTATGACTTAAATCAGTGACCGTTTGACGCACTTACAATCGGTTCAGCCGTTTAGGCGCTGAGTGGTAACAAACACACACACAACACTCATACACACACAAACTTTCGCATTTATAATATTAATAGGATTTGTAAATTAAGCGTTTCTGCAAGACGAGACAGTTTAGAGATTGAAGATATTGCGGGCTTGTTCACTTAAATCGTTTATAGTTTTTAACTTCATTCAGTTAAATCATAAATGTTCACTTGTAACAAAACGAGTCGAAACAAAAGCAACCAATAAAAGTAAAAGAAACAATTGGTGACTTTGATTGGGGTTCGTGTAAGCGTGCGATGCAATTCATTCGAAGTTCCACAACATGTGTATGTGTATTTTTATTTCATCTGTGAAGTGCCGCACATTCTCGGAGCGACATCGGAACGTATCACTGCAAGGAGGTGGATGTAACCTCCCTCTTCCCCCTCACTCGCCGCCTCGACTGATGAGATTACACTGATTACAATTACCCTTTGTTTTGATAGTTCTTGAGCCTGTGGCAATACGATCTAATAGCGGGGATCTAATACCAAATGCCTTCTCAAATAAAACGGAATTTGAAGTGATGTTCATTAAAAATACATTGCTCCGTACACCTAAGTAAGATGGGTTGTATTAGGTTAATCCGGTACTAGAGCGCATTTCCCCCCCAACGGGGTTCTCGCCTTGTCGCGGCGGGGGCGCTTAGTAGCCGTGGTTACCAAGGACCACGGTGAACCAAGAGGAACCCCAAGGAGGCGCCGCTCCTCTGGGCTTTGCCAGTAAGCCCACGATGGAGCGGCTCTGGTGGGTTGCGGTGCTGTTTGGGCGGCACAGCAACTAGGTCGGGCTGCAGTGTTGCTTCGGCGACACTGCGGCTGAGGAGTGGCGGGGCCGCGGCGGGAGAGAAGTGCCGGTATAACGGTGCGCCGCTCTCCCTACCTTCCGCGGCCTCGGCGGGGCCGCAACCGCCAGATTGCGGACGCGGTGGGGCCGCAGGGGAAGGGGAGTGTCGGTATTGCGATGCGCCGTTCTCCCTATCCTCTGCGGCCGAGTTGGCCTGCGGGCGGCGATCGGGCAGTCGCCGCCCGAACAGCACGGGCCCGAGACGGCAGTGCGCGTGTTCCGCACGCGCCTCTCGAAGGAGGGGGGGCTAGGCCCCTAAATCGGACGGGGCCCGCTCGCGGTGAGCGGGCCATGGCCCGTCGGGGTCGCGGATGAATGCGCAAGCGACTCCCGTGACCCCGACACTCTGGCTCTATGCGGGCCGCGCTTTGAGTGCGGTCGGAGAGCTATCCACAACAATATAGGTATCAGGTCAATGTGAAGTATGTAGTATCTAGTTCTTGCATGATACTCGGGTCGAAAATCATGTGATTTACAAAAATACCAGGTGGTGGTACGTGATATTCGACTACGTGTACATACGAATATCATCTCTAAGTTATTGATATAGAGTCGGAAATCGTGTAATTTTCCAAAATACTAGGCGAATCAAGTATTTCAAAAACTAGAATAGGAGCGGCCTAGTCCTGTAAAATACCTAGTGCACGGATCTGATCTAGTAAATACGCCTCATCTTCACACCTAAGTCAGTGTGACTGTGAGTACCTCCCGCTCTGGCGCAGGTCTGCGTGTAATTGAATACAGCGATAGCTCGTAACTCGCGGCTGCTGTCTACCTACATTTACGTGGTGATTCAATATTGATGGTATTCTTCACTTACTGTACAACAGTGTATTCAGTTTTAATGTTGTTACTCGTGGTCGGTGCGATCCATAACTGTAGAAGCTCAGCTCACATAAAATCAAAGGCTGTAAGTGTAACTCGTAAACGCGGCGTCATAAAGAAGCCACATAAACTAAGATCAACCGACGATCTCGATACGTAAATATACGCGTCCGTTTGTATCATGGCTGTGATTATACACACTACACTCTACCTACTGACCAGTACCAGTACTGGATGCAGTGGAGACGTAGTGTATCCACGGTTCAGTTGATACTCATTGTTTATTTAAATTACTTAAAAAAAACTAAAACAAAGGATAATCCATTGAGTTCTCAGTAGTCGTATAATATGTTAAGAGTCTCGTGCAAGTATGGGGCGAGGTCGAGATCGTTCGATATTCGTTCACTTAAATAGAGATTGAAAAAGTGCGGCCATATATCTGCGCGATACGCGGCATGTACTTGCGAAGAGTATTTGTCACCGCGACGCCGCGCGCGACGCGGCACGTCACGTGCGTCGCCTCGGGGGATTTCATATCCAATTCCTCGCGTCACTGTTTACTATAACAATATTTTTTGTGTTAGAGAGCGCGTCCCACGCGTCGTCTCAGCCGCGTACTATTGTAACTACACACAAAGTTGTTGTTTGTTCGCCCGCGGCTCTCGCAAAAACAATTTGTGCAAACGATACGCAACTTTGATCGTCGTATACCTTCTTGTATTGGAAGCACAAAGTAACAAGGCTCGGGTGGCTGCTATCAACAAGTTTGGGACAGTATCAACTCGGTAGACAGATGTAGGTATATCGACAGCGATCTGCGCAGTCAATCTCACAACACTTGGCATAAGATGCACTTGTGCACTGTGACTGGTGTTTGTGAGTTCATTGTGGTGTACTAACTACTAAATTAGCATATAAAGCCGCTCCGTGCTGCATGCTCGCACACATAGCGCTGAGATTAGTTCCAGACAGACACTACGAGCTGGAATGCGCTCAATTAAGCCTCACGATGAACCTCTAACAGTGGTCATAAAACGTGATATTAACTACATAAATTGTCGTCACTTAACACCTCGTTAAGTTGCATTCATATTCAGGTTTATGTGTGGCCGGTGTGCCACTTCTAGCGCCGAGGGGCGAGAGGGGGAGGGGGGAGGAGACGAGGTGATAAAGAACATGTGCGCACTATTAAATGGTTTATTGCTTGTTATGTTCGGTGCTCGCATAAAACAATTTGTTTGCTAAAATACGCTAAACACGAGTATCTTTACACAAAGGCTTTCACGCGCGCCTCGTTCGATAATAACATTTCATTATAGCAGTAAAGGAGGATTAATTAGATAGTTAAAGTGGATTACGAGGCGCTAGTCTCGTATAAACGCCTCGCCTTGCGGCTCGAGACGTGTACATAAGCTGTCGTGTCATCGGAACGATGACGTATTGTCTTATAGTGTCTCTTAGTGTAAGTGTTAGGAGATAAATCATATTTCGTCGAGCGCAGTGCTCATCACAGAATGATACAGAATGATTCGAAAGGCCCACAACACAATTTATCTGTACCTGTGAACTCAAAACTTTATAAGAAAAGTAATGGATGTCGATGTAAGTGAGTTGCAGCGAGGCGAACAGTCGAGTCGACCCCGGAGCTCCGCGCGGATCAACAGACATTTATAATGAACGGTTGCTAAACTTTCCTGGTTAATAATTCCGTAGCAGCACCCCGGCCAGTAGCTAACTCGTGGCGCTCGTAGCACTCGCTACGAGCGACTTGAGTTATACAAAATGTCATTTTCGCAAGCAAATAATTTTGAAAAATGCCTACTTTCCAAATTTATCTATCTGTGAGACTGTTCTGTGAGCAATCCATTTCAAGCCAACGCGGCAGACAATCTCGTGCTTTCTGCACAAGCATGATTACGCTTCTTGTACAACAACGCCCTTAAACTAACATTTAGTAGTTACAATATTCTTGTTGTGCTAACTAAACAAGACTCAATGATGATTTACAATTCATTGGCAACTTGTTATTCTGTGATAAATATGCTGATGAGGAAACATAATGTTATTAAGAAGGCACCGGCGACTTTCGGCTTTACTATTTATTGTGGGAACTGTAAGCAAAGCGTAAAATTGGAAAACTTGAATAATACTTAAACAATTAAATTACCAACGCTGGTGTAGAGGCCAGATACACTATGTGTACTAGGTGCTGACTGGGTCTTGTTTGTTGGAAAGAGAGATTACAAAATAAGTCATACCTGGACCCACCGGTGGGTGAAGCCAGTGCGTGCACACTGCTGGTGTGACACAGCTGGTTGTGTACTACTCAAATATTGTGTCAACATTATTTATTACAAAAAACGTGTATATTAATTGTATAATCTATATTATACATCTACCTCGCTTAATCTCTGCATCGCCCAATAGGTTAGCTGGTAGTTGCCTTAAGTCAAAGTCAAAGTCAAAGTATTTATTTCATTTTGATCATAAAGTATAATGCTTATGAAAAGTCAACATTACATTAAGTCAGCCAATTGACCTACAGCCAGTTCGCTGACGAGGTAGAGCTGTGAGAAGAACTGGCAAGAAACTCATGCCACTCTTTTCAATCGCCAGATAATTACAGTTATTTGTATGAGTTACAATTTAAACACTCAACGCAACCAAAAATCATACAAAGTAATTATTACAAATTAACCAATTAATATAATTACTAAAATTAAAGAAAGAAAAGAGAGGATTTCAATTATTTAGTTGCATCTAGTATGGTAATTTGAATATTAAATGTATGCCATGCCAAGATTGACCAGTCATCCCAAGTAGCACCCGTTCACGAGCATCACGCACGGGCCAGCCATCATCACCCTCGCCATATTAGTGGGAAGGTGATGACCCGGCCAATACGACACCACAAGCAATGACATTTTAGTGAGCATGACAAAGCAGGGCATGGGTGGTAAAAGAACCATAATAAAATGTATTATGCCTTACGAACTCATAATGATCATGATATGCATCCACTTCACATTAAACTTTTACTACAATAGTCAACATAATTACAATAATAGTTAATACAATTACTATAATAATAATCAATATACGATAATAATAGTTAATATAAGTACAATAATAATAATAGTCAATATAACTACAACAATAACAATCAATATAACATTAATCTTGCATTAAACGAGCAACTATGCCCATGCTGCGTTATCATTTAAATAATCTATACATAGTCATTAACACTGCCTTTATATATATGTTTTGTATACATACATAGCTTTACGCCTTTTATCAACGATACCTAAAGATACTTCCTTTCCATCAATTTAGGAATAAATTCAAAAAATGGTTTTGGAAAAAATGTTTTACTCTGTAAATGATTTATTATTAATGAATTAATTTGACTAATTGAATGAATTAATTTAACTTATTTGACCAATTATTGTTATTATTATTTTTTATTTTTATTTTTTATTTTTATTTTTATTTATTCAGGAAAACTAACAATTGTATAACACATCTTAAAATTTAACATTAGATATAAAACAACTTAGGTAGTTACACAACCAACACCGTTTTCCACATGATAATTCATATTAGATTAGACACAGGTTACATCTAATTTGGTTTAAAACAAAGAGACTTTGTATTTAATTATTACAAATTTTGAATATGAAACTTACGTTAAATACTTACAAATATTTTTAATTTTTAAATACTTTATTATCTCTATATTATGTAATTGACATTGCCTATGTAATTCATACTAATTGAGCTATTTAAAAAGATTTGTTCGTACGTGGACAAATTGTTAATATCTAATTCTTTGCATTATTTTACTTATTCAATTTCACATGCCACAATAAAGCTAAAATGACGAACTTAAAAATTGTAATAACAAATGTATCTACTCTATTTTACGTGAAATAAATGATTATTATTATCCCCTAAGGGGTAGGCAGAGGTGTTTAACCACCCACGTTTTGCCATTATATTTTAGGTCCCATGTATCAGCGGGCGAGCCTGTTGCCATTTACCGAGCACCCGAGACCTCTGCGTGGTAATCCGTAGACAGTACCACAGAACCACAGAGGTTATCTTTTGTGTATGAAGTTTAAATATATAAAAAAAATGTACAGCTATGTCAATCCGGTATACGCCGTTTTAATAAAAATAACAAATACAACACGACTGAGACAACACTTGTTTATAATCAAAAGTTATAAATGATCGAGTGGTTTTAGGTGTATGAGCGTTGTCCGCGGGGAGTCCAGGAAAACACGTGCCCAAAAGTTACGATGGCATTTTGAACATTTTGTCCAATATATTTCTCATCCAGAAATAAAATGATTTATCATTTCATTCATTAAATAAACCCTGTTCCATACAATATTATTATGTACTAGCTTGCCGCGGCGCGGTTTCACCCGTGTCTTTGCTTACTGCTCTGCTCCCGTCGCCATTAGCGTAATGTTACATAGTCTATAACCTTCCTCGAGAACTGGGCTATCATATGCAAAAAGATTTTTTTTATTTCGACAGGTAGTTCTAGAGATTAGAGCGTTCAAACAAACTTTTCCGCTATATATAATAATAAATAGATTATAGTAGATCATAATAATTTTATTGATATTAACTTTTAATAATTATGTAGTGCACAATAAAGAATATTCTTTCCTACTTTCGAGAATGTTTTAAATTAACATGTTGTATGTACGGCAGTGGCGAAGCGTCCATATAACACGATTCCTGCCGGCTTCCCTTTTAAAATATGCCCTGACCTCCTTATACCTATCACTGCTTGAGTGTCTACTCAAAGTCTAACTGGCCTTCCGAAACTCAAAGTATTTTAGTCCCACCGGCTTCCCTCCTCGGACAAGTGACTCTTCGCTACTGATGTACGGGTAAGTAATCTATAATATAAAAATGAATCGCTGAATGTGTTGCTAAGCGCAAATCTCGAGAGCAGCTGAACCGATTTCGCTAATTCTTTTTTTATAATATTCCTTGAAGTACGAGAATGGTTCTTACGGAGAGATAAATTTTAAAAATTGCCTGTAAAAAGAACACTTTTTATATCCTCATACAAAAGTATCTTTATTTATCACAAAATGTTTAAAAAATATTCATCCGTGCGAAGCAGGGGCGAGCCGCTAGTTAAGAAGAACAAAATTTAATTCCATACACACAGCTACATCCAAATTGATCTTTTAAATGAATATGTAAGTGTGTGATATGATTTGTCATCCAACTACAAATGTTAGATTGCCAATTTTCTCCCTCGTTAGCTTTGTGAGAGCCTCCGTGGCAAATGTCAAACTGCTAGATGATAAAATAGGATTGCTTTTAACGATAACACATTTACATACTTTCTTTTTCCTTTATACAGTGAAATTACTTTAGAAGCTATAACTGCGGTTAATCGTTGGATATAGCCGGTAAAAAAAAGATTTATCTACTTTATATGGAAAAGTACATCTTGCGATAATCGGTAATTTAAAACTTTTACAGTTCACTCGGTATATTTTAGGCGACTTTA
Organism: Parascotia fuliginaria; assembly: GCA_963082885.1. Classification (NCBI taxonomy): domain Eukaryota; kingdom Metazoa; phylum Arthropoda; class Insecta; order Lepidoptera; family Erebidae; genus Parascotia; species Parascotia fuliginaria. The sequence continues at coordinate 161,520 of OY720173.1, forward strand.
GATTATATAGAAAACTAGCTGTTGCCCGCAGCTCCGCCCGCGTGAATGTCGGTTATTTATACATAGACGATTTTTTATACAAACTTTCATCCTCTATTTCAACCCATATAAGCCATTTTTCGAAATAAAAGAGCTTATGTTGTTCCCTAAGGTCTAATCTCTATCTATACCAAATTTCATTAAAATCTTAATATTATGAATGCGAAAGTAACTCTGTCTGTCTGTCTGTTTGTTACGCTTTCACACCTAAACCACTGTACACTTTTTAATGAAATTTGGTATGGAGGTAGATTAGATCTTGGGAAACAAAACAATTTATCTTTTATTACAAAAATGGCTTATAAGGGTTGAAATAGGGGATGAAAGTTTGTATGAAAAATCGTCAATGTAAACAGAGATATAACCGACATTCACGCGGGCAGAGTTGCGTGCAACAGCTAGTAACCAATAAGTATACGCAATATTTTAAGTTTGTTATGTTAGGATACTTTACAAACAAGTTTCAAGTAAACAAAGTTGGGGCAGTACTCGGAGGTTTACATAACAGTACGTATGAACTAAGTTTGTTCTCGAAAGTTCCTCCTATCTATAATAGTTTATGAGGGTTCAGTTTCACTTACTTGTGTGATTTGTTTCAATACTACAAGTAGTACTTATGTGCCGCTAAATAAAACTACTTTGTGGTTCGATGGTACTTATAGTACTATTGATTATTATTATAGTAATTATATTGACTATTATTGTAATTATGTTCACTATTGTAGTAAAAGTTTAATGTGAAGTGGATGCATATTATGATCATTATGAGTTCGTAAGGCATAATACATTTTATTAGGGTTCTTTTACCACCCATGCCCTGCATTGTCATGCTCACTAAAATGTCATTGCTTGTGGTGTCGTATTGGCCGGATCATCACCTTCCCTCTAATATGGCGAGGGTGATGATGGCTGGATGATGATTAGTATTATATTAATTAGTTAATTTGTAATAATTACTTTGTATGGTTCTTTGGTTGCGTTGAGTGTTTAAATTGTAACTCATTCAAATAACTGTAATTATCTGGCGATTGAAAAGAGTGGCGTGAGTTTCTTGCCAGTTCTTCTCACAGCTCTACCTCGTCAGCGAACTGGCTGTAGGTCAATTGGCTGACAAAATGTAATGTTGACTTTTCATAAGCATCATACTTTATGATCAAAATGAAATAAATGCTTTGACTTTGACTAGACTGTGTACAGTCCGCGCAAGGGTCGCGGGTTCGATTCCCGTTTAGTGCATGAACATGACTATTTGCATCAGTCTCGGTGTTTCTATGTATAATAATGTATGTATTTTCAAAAATAAACAAATTATGTTTAAATAATATATTAATATATGCATACTTTGGATCTACATAGATAGCGTTTTTTACTTGAATATATTTTAAATGAAAGACAACAAAAAGAAAATTATTTGTTTTTATGAGCAATAGGCATATTTATATCACATTCAGCACAAAATACGAGTAGCTTGTCGATAGCGTACGATTTACCGCGACTCGCTACGGGCCGCTACGTGCTACACACAAGAATGAATCGCGTCAAAATGAACCGCTACGCCGTAGACACGTACTTACTGACACAAATTAGTGACGAATTGAAATGTCTCGTTTCGTGACTTTTGTGACTATTTTACAACTTAAAATATTGTAAGTTATTTGTTGTTTAAGATTTTGTGACGTATATATTATAAGTAAAGGTAAGTAATAAATCACGACCGCGTTACACAGTAAAATACAATTAGTTAACAACAACGATAAACAAACAATATCAGCGTCGCTGGGTGTCGCGGCGACGTTCATAACAATAATTGTCGCAGAACACGACGATAAGCCAGAGTTATTAAATAATTATAATAATCATAATTTTTAACAAACAATTAGCGGAGCGAGGTGAGGCTTCAAAGGTGGGCGGTGGAGGGGAGAGGGGTACGGGGTGAACAAGAACCACCCCCTACATCCCATCTAACGACACTCTCCAAAATATTTATCAAAAGGAAATATAGAAATGAAGTATGTCAAAGCGCCCGAGACTCGTCATTTTTGTAGCTCAATGTAGTCACATTTGCCGCACACAGCGTGACGACTCAGTGACGTCGCCGGCGTGCTGACGTAACGTCATTGTGGGGTCACGCTTTACTACAGCACGCGGCTACGTTTGCACTATTCAAGTAAACTGTTACCTACTGCTTAACCAACTAACTTGTAACATATCAATACATATAAATGTATTGATATCAACAATAATACGAGTGTTCTCTTAGCGGACATGATTAGGTATTGATTTTATATAGCACTAGGCGCCCGCCCTCGCTTCGCTTCGGTATCAAAAGTTTAATTCGCCCTCACAACAAACGGCCTACGGAAAATATCTAATATTGAAGGGCGCTTAAAATATTGAAATTTTGAAATTGACTGAAAAATATGTTAAACATAATAAAATATAGCTATATAAACATAATATAAAGGTAAAAGAATTTCTTAAATCAGTAAATCTTGAGTTAAATCGGAACAAACAAACATACAACAACTAACTAATCTAATGTTTTTTCTTTATAATATTAGTTTAGAAAATGAAAAATGCAGAGCGTGCACGTCTGAGCATCCATCACTTCATTACTTCACCATGATATAGACAAAAACAAGCTCCACACACTAGTAGTAGATGATGAAGAATGTCCTTGTATGGTAGAGTACCTATCTTTAAAATATTTGTAACTAAAAATTGGAATATTCGCAAAACTACGAAAACAAGCTTCCTCTCAATACCTCGCAACGTTTGATATCGAATAAAGTTTATTTGTGACAATCGTCACACTAATTATTGTGACAACTGCTACCGGGTGGTGTTTGAGGTCAAAACAATTGATTCTTTAATAAATTATAACGTGTGTTGTTTGATAGTTTGTAAGTGCAAAACTTGTGTCGCTGCTGGTGTTGTATACACTTTAACTAAGTATACGTGTGCTGAAAATAGTATAAGTTATGTAGATGTATGTATGAGGCACAGATTCGGCCGTGTGCACTCGCCCATACATATTGACAGCGGCGGCAAGACGCAACAACGTGCACAACGCCGCCCGCTGCCCGATCACTGCACACGACATGCATAAGTTACTGACGGCCGTGGCGCCGTCCGGCCACCGCGGAAAATTAAAATAATAATAATAATAATATTCTACCACATTCACACAGCGCCATCTAGCCCCAAATTAAGCAATTATATTTGCTTGTGTTATGGGTACTAAACAACTGATATACTACTTATATACATTTTTTTTTGTAAATACATACATATAGTAGGTACATATAGATAAATTACACCCAGACACAGAACAAACAAACATGCTCATCACACAAAGATATGTCCTGGGTGGGAATCGAACCCACGACCTCCGGCTTAGCAGTCAGGGTCACTAACCACTAGACCAGAACAGAGAGGCCAGTCATAAAACAGAATCACCACGTCCAATGCAATATTATTTCCAATACATTTAAAATTGTTAAATGAAAAATTTAATATAAGTAAAATATATGAATTAAGTTTATAATAAAAAGAGTACTTTCATTTATTCCACTAAACAAGTACAATGTTAGAAATTTAGCTGACAATGGCTTTAGGCATTTTTTTTCAAACTAGCTTTGTGCGGCGCGGTTTTACCAGCGTCTTTGTTTACTGCTCTGCTCCCGTAGCCAGTACCGTGATGTTACATAGCCCATAACCTTCCTCAAGAACTGGGCTATCATATGCAAAAAGAATTTTTGAAATCGCGCAATTAGCGCGTTCAAACAAACTCTCCCGTTTTATGTAATAGTATAAAATAAATATTAACGCCTGGCTTTTCGATAAATGAAAAGGAGTTTTTTTAAGCTGTATTGATAAATCGTAAATTTTACATCACTTTTTAATAATATAATTTTCAGAGAATAAATTAATTAAGTACATTGCATGACAATGTAACTGAGAAAAAACTAGATGCTCGTTACCCATTCATTGTTACTGTGACATTGAGTACTTGACAGCAATGTCAAGAGCTGCATCTTTTGGTAGACTGTTCAGCAAACAGAACTATGTTATCGCTGCGTAGTGCTGAGTACACACATACTCGTAGGCCTGCTACAAAAAAACATGCGAGTTTTCATTTTAAACACGTGTTACAATTTATGCAGTAACGAAATTAAATCTGAAAGTTTTGTAAGCGGCGCCATTTCGTGGTGCACCACTGAAAAGTTCTCATTATGCCTGTACAGCGCCACCGCGTTCATGTAGCACAATTTTTACATGTATAACCCAAAACTTTTTAAAATAAAGCTTATATTAGGCGAGTGGCGTCAGAGAGCGAGAGGCGGGCGCAATCCAGCCTCGCTCTAACTGAGATTAACGAGAGTGAAAGTAAAAGTGCGCCCCTTGGCGGCCATGGCGCGGACCTTAGGAATTTGTTAATTAAACATTGTGTCGCTGTGCATTTGTTTATAGACGACAAATGAGAATAGTTGTCAAGTTGTCACGCGGCCGGCGCCGACGATCACACTGCGCCTATACTACGTAAACATATTAGCAAGTCCATGCGTAATTATTCGGTTTCTTATTATTATTCTGATTATTTTATCGACCGTATCGTATCGTACGATAATATTACTAACTACACTTTCCCATCTTTTATGGACAAAATGGTAAAGTGTAGTTTATAAAGATAAGTGGGAATTTGGGCTTTCCGAGAGCGACATCGAGATTAGAACGAAATGGAGGAGATGGATAAGGGAGGCTGACCCACCACCTTGTGGGACACACAGACAGGAAGAGACAGAGATTATATTTACTTTTTGCAGTAGGTACCTATTTCTTTCCGTTGGTAAGTAAGATTGAAACGAATAATTGACCTATTTGATGGTAAGTAGTAACCGTCACTCGTCTACCTCTGCTAGTCAATCCATCTCTGCCGATGCCACTATGTACGAAAAGAAAAACAAGTTACTCACACCCAAAGACAATACCTGATTCTGTTACAGGGTTTTTATTCCTTTTTTAAATCTACAAAAATATACAGATAATATAATGTACTGGCATGTTGCTGGCTGTAGTATGATATAATCTGTTGACAGCGCGAACTCTCTACGTCGACCGCAGCCAGCCCGAGCTATACTAAATGTAATTATTAATTAGTAAAAGTTAGTAGGCAAGCATCGAGCCTCGCACCAGGCAAGCCCCGCGCCGGATGCGCACCGAGCCGTACTAACTTAAGAGCTCGTTTTAACTAATGCTCGGAACTTTTCAACTCTCCCTCGAGTTACGCACAATGTTTTAGATCTAGTTATATACTTTCTATTGCTTCCTGTTGCCTATTATACACCAGCTCGACTCTTTATATATATATATATGTATATACTAGAGGACCGGTCTCGCGTAGCTTCGGTACCAAAAGTTTCATTCGGTCTCACAACAAACTACTACGGCAATTAAGGTGATTTTCCACCAGAGTGGCGAGACGAGGCGAGGCGAGGAGAGAATTGAAATCGCACTGCCCTTTTCCACTAAAAATCTTTACAGGCTATATGTATAACCCAATGCGATAAGTAGCAACAATCAACAATAAGCCTATCGCGAGAAGCGTGTTTCTGTTGCAAAGTCAATTTATACTCTATGTGCGAAGTAATACGGTTCATTTTTACAAATATTTCAAATCTCTCCTCGCCTCGTCAATCCACACTGTTTCCACCAAAGATGCGCTAGGAGAGAATTGAAAATTTGCCATACAAATTTCAATTCTCTCCTCGCCTCGCCTCGTCTCGCCACTCTGGTTGAAAATCACCTTTATTATTATTTAGATTAAAATATTGAAATTCTGAAAATGACTGAAAAATATATTACACATAATAAAATATAACCTATGTTACCCGCTCAATTTATTGATTTCTAAGATAAAAGAATTTTTCAAATCGATTATTTAGTTTTTTAGTTAAATCGTTTCAAACAAACATATGAAAATCTAAACTTTTCTATTTATAATATTAGTTTAGATTTGGATTGTCGAGGTTCAAACTAAATGATGTAGGCTTTGCCTGCCGCTGTGATAAGGCAACACTGTATGTTACTTGTTGACTAACATCCCCTATTTCTTATTTTTTTTACTATGTGAGATATATGAATCATTAAAAAAAATTCCTAACGTTGTTTTTATTGTAGTATTCAGTAAGGCGAAACCTCTCTTCAGAGAAATATCAAAATACTCCAATTGTACAACGACATTGCATTCTTAGGAGCGCGCTAATGGATCGCGGAAAACATTAATCTCCTTTTGGGCTTTATCGCAGTCGAGTAAAAAAACAAATTTGTGAGTGAAAAGAAAAATAAATTGATGACTGAGATATGAGTGGCGCGTGGCGTAAGCGTCTTATTATTCCACAGCATCTCTGTCGATTGGTAGCGAGCCAAAAAGTCCCTCCAAACCTTCGCAAAAAACGTGGCAGCCGCTTTCATTTTTACACATTAATCCTAAAAAATAAATTCATTCAAACAAAAAACTTTGAAAAAATGGAATGTGTACAACTGCGAACATTGATGGCTATATAGGCGTAATATTATGTCCATGGGTGACTATTAAAGTGTCTTAATTACATTTGTAGTTTGGCTTTACGTATTATCTATGGGCTACAGGTATGTCTTACTTATTTGATAAATGACGTATCCACTCCCACTTCTTGTACTTTGTTCTATATTTTATTTTTTGTATACAACTATGATGGTAAACAAGCATACGGTCCACCTGATGAAAAGCTGTGTTTTCCAAGCATTGCAGAAATAATAATGTTTATAAAGCACAATCAAACCGTTGCCGAAGGAAAATACCGTATAAAGGAACCGGACAGAGGGGGTATTTGAGTTGCTGGCGCTCTCACTCACCGAGCGAAACACATTAGCATGAAAACTAATATTCTTACGTCGATTTTCTATGAGAGGGTAGTACCTACTGCCGCGGTCGATGCAGCCCATACATGCTGAAACCAGCGAGGATCTACTACAAACAGACAGAGAAAGTCCCAGTGAACCGAATAGAAGCTGTGATCAATATGTTACATTTACAAAATTGAATAGGCGTACAAACAGAAGTTTGTAGCTGCGAAAGTGACGACGAGTGACACAACCTACCCACACAACAGCTCACGCGGCACTGCCTCCCGCCGCCCGCGCGCACCTAGCACGCGGCAGAACTCACTCACTAAAAAAACACAAATAGAAATTAACAGCTATTTTTTATGAACAAAGTTCTCTCTAAAATATGTTCGTTTAAGTTCCTTCTGAGAATTCAATGTCGCTTACTACATAGTAATAAATTTTTATCTGTTTATGTTGAAAATTACTTCTAATATAGTTTTCATAATTAATAATTAAATAAGTAGTAATTTGATGTACACAATAAAGTAACAATAATAAAGCTTTGATTAACAGTGAAACTGAATGCTGAATGTCGATACTGTGGCCTTTAATACTCTTCAGAGCCTCCTTTGGTTTGCCTTTAGAAATTGGCTGATTGAAGTGCCAAGAGAACCTAAATGTGGCCCTACTAAAACCAGCTTTGATCGAAGCCTGTGATTATAATATGACTAAAGCAAAACTAGGCAACCCGAAACTTCTAACGTATAATTGTCAAACAATATAATTGCAAAACTCAAACTCAAAGCATTTATTTTATTTTGATCATAATATGATGCTTATGAAAAGTCAAAATTACATGAAGTCAGCTAATTAACCTACAACCAGTTCGCTGACGAGGTAGAGCTGTGAGAAGAACTGGCAAGAAACTTACGCCACTCTTTTCAATCGCCAGATAATTACAGTTTTTTGTATGAGTTACAATTTTAACACTCAAGGCAACCAAAGAACCATACAAAGTAATTATTACAAATCTACCAATTAATATAATTACCAAGATTAAAAACAAAGAGAGTATTTCAATTATTTAGTCTTGAATACAGATTCAATATGGCGACATAACTTTGTGCTTGAGGTAATAATTATATGATTTCTATCGGCTTCTGAATATAGAATAAAGGTCTGTCGATAATAATATATAACGTGTATTATAGTTATTACAGTCTGCACTATTCAGGGTTGCTATGTACTATGTAGTAAACCAATTAATTAGGTACTCCGCCCGGCGCCCACACTATATAGGTATACACAGCGCTGTTTCTATTCTATCACACTATTACTTTGATCGATAGTTACTTCGTTTGATGAACTTGTTCACAGACGATTATACTGTTGTTTAATTTCTTTCCTCTCCATACACGACGCGAGGAGGTACACAATACGTGTACCCGTAACAATCACGTTTAGTTTATGTGCCTATACAAGTTTAGTGGCGGTCGCCGTGCGTCTGTCATTGACACCGACATGCCGTATTGCTATCATTAAGTACACTGAACGGTGATTTATTGTGAGTGCGGGGCGCCCCGTCGCGTCCTCTCATCGATTCTGTTGACACCTCGATCGGGCCGGCACTACAAACACTGTAAACAACACCACTTGTTTGAAGCAATATTATATTGATATTGATATCAGTACTGGCAGTTGTGAACCTCCCTCGGCAAACATTCACGAGAGACTCTGGGTCTCGAAACGGTGCGAGGACGCCGGGATGGATGCGAATAGATCCAGTACAAACATGTTCACAATAGCCGACTTGTTTGTGTCTATTGGGACACCGATTTATGAGTGTTTGCCAAGTTAACCGAGAACCAGGCTCGCGACTCACGGCCACACCAAACACTTGAACTGACACTAATGTGACTATACACATAACCAGATATTATGTGATACACATTTTTAATTAGTAAGTAAAATATCATTTTGGATAAACTTATAAGTTTTTCTAGAACTCGATTGTCTCGTAACAACGTGATATTAAACGATACTTTTAACGGTTGTTACCATTTACACTCCGCATACTACAAAAAAAAAATCCAGTAAACCACGTTAAAAAATTTGGTTTATACCATATATGGCAGAGATACTAGAGTTTCATTTATCTGTACTTAACGGCTTAGCTTAGTACTTATATTTTACTTAGCGCCACAAAAATGTTTTATTTTTCAATATAATCTTCTAAAGCCTCTGTGCACTTAGCCGTTCGATTTTAACCCTTATGTCATCCCTGATATTAAATATAAAATCCACAACCGGCTTGACAAAATCCGATTTCTGATTTCTGTTCACCAAAATTTCTTGCTAGTGCCAGATTTGGCGATTAAAGTAGCTGTGAAAGATAATATAATCTAACTTGTTGAATTTGCCCTAATACAAAAGCACGAATACTTTTAAGGTATTGTCTCCATTAAATATTTTGTGTTATCGTTCACCATCGTTCAGTGAGAAATTTACGATTGATGAAAACGTTCCCAACTCTTGCTGTATATACATTCAGATTCTTATGATCGACCGACACTCAACTTGCCGATAAGTTCCACAATTCTTTAAGTAAGACGTGACTCAATAATCTAGAGCAATTGTCACATCACAATTTATTATCACGTTCGATAGCGCAGTAGTTTAACGTAAATAAAAAAAAAAAAAAAATAGTAGTGCGGGCGACTACTGTCATACTGTACAAGACCAACCTACAAAGGTTGGAAAACTCATTGTCATTTTACTGCATAACAAACAACAAACAAAATTTTAAAACTTGCAAAAATGCCGAGAATAATCATGCAAAAAGAAAAGCTCGTTGTGTCAACGGCTACAGAAAAGAAAAATGCTGTTCTAAAACAGCTCTTTCCTAATGAACTTTTGATAACTACTCTTTTCAGGACGAGGAACAAATTTAATATAACGAGTGTCTGTTAATTTTGAAATTTTGTATGAAACTTCGCCTACACCCACCTGGCCCGCACACCGTGGCCTGACGCGGAGCAGATTATCCTCCGTCAAATCATTGTCATTTCACGTGTCTTATAGAAAGTTTAAGATTTTACAAAAGAAGGTTGACAGGTCTCCGTTTAGTAATTAGTTAATTAGCTTCAAAACAATGAAATAATAATTGAATAATTAAGTGTAATATGCTTCTCATTACTTTACATTACAGGCAGCATAAGTTGCATGTCGTACCTCTTGTTTTGCTATCGAGTGTAGGTGGGCGTTCGATCGGAAACTATTTCTGTAAATTATAAATAGCCCTCGAAGTCAGACTGTCTGCGAACCCGTACTTGGTTGAACTGTCCACTACTCACGCTAAATTAATATTTTACTTATTTTATGCTTAGTGGTCATAATTATTATTGCAACATTATAAAACAAACCGTGCATTGGCGGCCGAATCAATTGATTTGCGCCGGGGGGCTCCAACTGAGTATAGTGAACCTGCCTAGGAAAGGCAGTAAACGGTTTTTGGCTAAAATATTGATTTCTAAAGCGGAAGAGTTTGTTTGTCTGCACGCGCTAATCTCTCGAACTACCAGTCGGATTTTAAAAATTCGTGGGTGAAACCGCGCCGCGAGATGCTGGTATAAAATATGTATTGTGACGAAGAACAGCTGAAGTAACAACGAGCGCGTATGACGGCGCCGCTGACGTGTAAACGCTTACAAACTGACGACACTTAGCAATAGCCGACGCCACTCTGCCTGCACCCACTCGACGACGGGCCCCAGCTATGTAGCTATGTTCTTTTGTTACCCAAAGAGGCAACCTCGTCTTATAACCTTTTTTACAAAAATCAAAACCTCTTCCTTGAGGTATTTCCAGCCTATATCACTTGATGTTTCAAGTACATTTCACACTCGAACTGCAGCCGTCCCACGAGGACATTACCTCAATAACAAGACGACGTGTTTCTTTACCTTATATACAGATATAGGAATATGTTATCAATGGGACATGGGACGCAAATAGCCATTACTGAAATGTACATAAATTATGTAGTTACTACGCACAAATGACGTAAAAAACTTGATTTTAAAAAAGGGACACCATGCCAAGCGGAGTTCTTGAGGTGACCCTACGTACTACTGCGCCGCCGACGCACTTAATTTATAAGCTTGACGTGAAATTTATTTGTTTACCTGAACAAATACAGAATGCTTAATCATACTTTAATTGTCCACGTTTTATTCTGACACTTATTAAAGTATTGTTTAGTGACCTCTAGACGCTCTCTTCAACTAATTTATAAGAAACTTTTTTAGGTGGTAGTTGAAGTCAACTTCTTACTAGAGTATATCGGTCTCATAGTCCCACAACAACAACGAGAGGTATCATGGTCGGCAGAGCGTATCAACATAACACTGTATGTCTGTGTGTACGTACGGTGCGGGGTGAGCAGTCGGTGGAGACTGGTGCTGCGGAAGTAGCGTCAAATGAAAAAACTTATATCGTTGTTGTTGTTACGGCGCGACATCGGACAAGTTGGTGCCGCCGTTACCATTGCGGTCGCGTGCTCGCAAATAAATTGCTTATTATAAAGTTTATTTTGTTGAAATACGTTACATTGTACGTCCCACACAACACACAATGTGTTTCTTCGCTCCAAAACATATTAAAGCACGAAACAGTAACTCGGTAGGCACTTTAGGCAGAAATTGATTGTTACCAAGTTGGAGTTTATAACTGTTTTGTTTGATGCTCGCTCGTTTGGCTGCGCATTACTTACAGATGCTCACAGTATTTTTTCATTAGTGTAAGAGGGAATATTTAGTCATTGACGAAGCGACCGAGACGAACAAAGAGGCGGCCGCAGCCTCGCTGATGTATCTACGCGACGTGCGGAATGTTAATGGAAGCCACCAGTAATTAGTGCGCCGCGAAGCGCGTAGCAATGCTCTACGAGTGCTACGACGTAGCGCACACCTACAATTAAAATATCATTATTGCTGTAATCATTCATAGTTTAATGTTTTATTTGTATTGTTTAAGGGCTTTAAGTACTTTTAATCAATATAATACATAAATACGTTAATTGTTTATGTACCTCAATAATAGCCCGACACTAACTACTATCTTGTTTTGCCTACATGTATGTCATTACCTCCTAGTGCTACAGACCACACAGTCATAAACTCAAACACAATGATATACGTATGTTCAAATTTATCAAATATATGATAGACATTTCTTGAGACGAACGAGAGAACTACGAGTACTTCATAAGTTAAAACGCTATAGGTATATAAGTTTACCCAACAAATAATAATTATTGAAAGTTATCGCATAAAAAAGTTGTGTAAAGCTGCAGGCTCGTAAATATGAAATAAAAACGAGTTTAAACGTAATCAGCGGGCGCAGGTCGCGGTAACAACAAAGTTTAGTGGTTTGTTGCCGCAACTACCGCCCTCTCTTCTCCCCCCTCCCCCTCCTCCCTCCGCTACTGCTCAATCAACTAAACAGAAATGAAAATTGTTAAATCGAAAGTTTTTGAATATTTAATTTTCACTTTAGCAAAACTGCCAAAAAGGAAAACGAGTAGAAATTATATTTAAACTTGTTCGTTGTCTTTACAACGTTATTAATATTAATTCTCTTATTTCATTGTGATAGAACGGACCATCATTAGCCGTGTGGTGTGTAGTATATTAAACAACTTTATTATTAATCACGAGTGTCATAAAAAGCGACTAACCCCCAGTTTCTGAAAGGCTGATCAACGAAAAATTAACTAATCATCTATTAAATCTCATGTGATTAGTTAATTTATATAATTTACATGAGATTTAACAGATGATTAGTTAATTTTTCGTTGATCAGCCTTTCAGAAACTGGAGATAAGTACAAAAAAATTACCAAACAATCTGCAGTCACATCAAATCGCAACACTAGTGTGACTGAACATTTTATTTTACTGCATCGTTGTGATGATGTATTTTAAAGTACGACTATCACAGTTTCATAGGAAAATGACATCAGGAATATTCAAAATACCTCTGCAATTAACAGCAATTGTTAGATATCAACACTACAATTTAATTAGCACTGATCATTGAAGCTATGAGCAGTTCATTACTAAACGCTAGCGTATCATATCGTGTCATCGCGAGGCCATCACTCTTCATTAGTACTGGTGGCAGTCGCACCGATGCAGTGACACGACACATGACTCGCGCTATTGTGTAAAGAGTGGGAAGACGCAGCGTGGGCAGACTTCTCACAAGGTGAACTGACGAACTTGTAAAGGTGGCGGGCAACCGATGGATGCGGACGATTCAAGATTTGGTGACTTGATGACCTTTGTCCAGCAGTGTAAAGCCTCCAAATATTAAGTGCCCTATGACTAATGATGAATGTCTGACAAACCAGCACTTGTTAAGAAAAAGATGAGGCAATATTTAGGCTATTTTATAATAATAATAATAATAATATTCTACCACATTCACACAACGCCATCTAGCACCAAATTAAGCAATTATATTTGCTTGTACTATGGGTACTAAACAACTGATAAACTACATATATACATTTTTATTTTTGTTAATACTTAAATATTATAGATAAATTTCACCCAGACACAGAATAAACAATCATGCTCATCACACAAAGGTTTATCCTGGGCTGGCCACGACCTCCGGCTTAGCAGTCAAGGTCACTAACCACTAGACCAACAGGCCAGTCAAAAAATACATATAAATGTAAATAGTCGCCTGTCTAATAAATAAATGAGCTTCCCGGGAGTCCCAGAATCAGAAAACTTCTAACATATCCTCAATATGACACATAGTACGTATGAGAAAAACACAAGTAATGGTGAACATTTGAGTTTTTTTTTATACAACTTGGGTGGCAAACAAACATACGATCCACATGATGGTAAGTGGTCATCGTAACCTATAGACATGGCTGTGTTTTTCAAGCATCGCAGAATTAATAATGCTTAGAAAATACAACCAAGCCGTTGACGACTACGGAGAGGGAGATGAGGAAGGAAAGGGGTATTTAGGCTGCCGGCGCTCTCACTCTCCGAGCGAAACACATCAGTATGAAAACTAATATTCTTACGTTGATCTTCTATGAGAGGGTAGTACTTCCCCGGTCGATCCGACACAATCATGCTGAAACTAGCGTGGATCTATTACCGTCAAAAGTTTAAAAGTTTTAAAAGAGTTATGTGGTAACGGATTGTCCTGGACTCCACTAAAATGAAAGAATCATGTAGGTGTGTATGACCTCTGGCGTCTGACCCTGTCACTTACAGCAACTAACAAAAAGTGTTATAAGTAAAATATCCCAGACTTATACTTTTTATTTTCACTTATTGTTAACTTAATCCCACGTAATAATACTATCCCGTTTATTTTAAAACCTTTAAACTAATCTCTAGAAAAGTGGTTGTTTTATATTCATAACACACGAGCAGCTGACCTCGGCATCGACGACGTGTAAAATAGACGATAAATGTTAGAACGTAGTGTCAATAACAGACATAGTCTCGCACTAATAGTTACTAGTAAGCTACGTAGTACGGAGTGATGATTGAGGGGTTGCTCAGAGCGACGAAGGGACAGCGTTGTTGATATTACACACCGACATAAATTCGTTTACATATCACGTGGGCGACTGTTGACAAGCTTGCGGTTAGCGGACTAGTACTACTTGTGTAAACATGCCCGGGCTGGCTGGCTTATGTAATACTAGCTGCGCCCCACGGCTTCGCCCCCCCGAATAATATGTTTTGTATCCCTCGGGAATCAGACCGATTTTCGGGATAAAAAGTAGTCTATGTCTGTCTCTGGCACCGATTCTATCTACATACAAATTAACATCGAAATCAGTTCAGCCGTTTGCACACACTCACACACACTCACACATAAACATTTGCATTTATAATATTAATAGAATTTTTTCCGTCAACAAAAAAAAAGATAATTTCTGTAATGTCTTCACTGAGCTATAACGCTTCAACACTTTTTTGAACCTCATCTACTTTTATAAATTCTTTCATAAAATATTCTCCGAGAGTTTAAAACTTCAGTTTTCCACGAACAAGATTAAAGTAGAAACTCAATTGTAGTTGGTCGCGCAGACTTGTGCACAGCGCGCACTTGAACTTGTTACATAAGCCAACGTTCATTAACTTAACGGTTAACTTACATTGATCTTTGCTGTAACTTACCCACCACGGGCTCAGTCGTCTCGTGTGCGAGTGTGACACGTGAGGCGGGTCACGTGGTGACGTCACTCGTACGTCATTCACGCGCTAGTGCGTCACTACACTGAGAGTTTAATAAAGCTTCATTGAGTAAGAGTAATAAAGGTTAATGAAGCGCTTAATTTGTTTGTTATTATTTATGAACTAATTCCAAACGATTACCAATTATTCATCGAGAACTAATTAACTTTTACCTGAGTGTATTTAATTATATTGCAGACGCTTTGTACTCGTATCGTCGTCAAACATTATTTTGTTCCCTTCAAACATTATTTACAATTATAATTACAAAATATGAGTTTCATTACATTCATCACAGCGTTGACGCAAAATTGTTACAAAATATTTACAAAACACACGCGCGCGCGCATTTATTAGATTTTAGTTGTTATGTTATATTGCATAAAACCAGCTGTTTAAAAAGCGGAGAAAAACAGACTACTCTTTTTTACGTGGAAAACGCATAGCGCGTACACACCCGCCCGGCTAGCAGCGGGTGGTTATGTCGGACTCTGCGATTGCAAATAATAAGCGACCAGCATACCGACTAAAACCCACGGTGTTCCTTTAGACGGTCAAATGTGCCGGAGTTACGGGAATCGCTGCCATTCATACGCAACCCCAATAGACCCCGTCCGATTTGGAAGGTTGACACCTCCTCACGAGAACGCAAGCGTGCGAACGAACACGTGCGCGCCGCCGACTCAAGCCTGTATAGTCGAGTGACGACTGCAATCGCCATCCACAGGCAGCACCCAGCGGCAAAAGCACGCATGCCTCCACGGGTAATTTTTTATAGAGGTTTTCTTCCTAGCGGCCCTCCCCCCGAAAGTGGCGGCCCCTCGTTCCTGACATGAGTTGGGTTTACGAGTTGAAGGGTCTAGCAGCAACCCTTCCCTCCTCGTAATTTAGAGAGGGCAGCAATCGTTCCCGACTCTCTTAGGAAAGTCAGGCTTACGAGTTGGCAGGGCAGTGTCAGGAGGACTGACATAAGTCAGGCTCCGTTATAGCCCCGCCGCACACAGACTCTCCACTATGCCCTCTGCTGTTCAGAGGGACATGCGGAGAGATCCCGACAGGTTTCCTCCTGGTTCCTAAGCCCCCACGCCTTGGCAAGGCGGAAATCCCTCGTGGGGGAAGAACTGACTCCTGTAACACAAGTGACAACCTAGCACAGGAATCAAGGCTCTAATATTGCTAAGTTCACTGTTTTATGTCAATAACAATTCATTTTATTTTTATTTATAAATAAAATGTTGCCGATGCCGATAAATGAATAGGTCCCGTCGCTAGGCAACGCCGCCGGTTAACCGATGTTTACGAGCCGGAGGTTTTAATGCGTTTTATTATACCTGTATTATTACAATAACATAGTATGATTATTAACAGTCAGGTGAACCAGAATAAAATAAATATATGTAGTCAGTAAACCGTGTAAACGTTACCGCTCACCGGCGCGTCACAGCGCGACGACAATGCACTGCAACTAAATGTTATAAACGTGTAGGTATATCTAGTGCGTCCGTCACACACTGCCAACTAATTGAACAATTATACAATGAATTATACACGGCGAACTAATTGGATTGTATTTCAATTACGTTAGTATGCTTGGACTGTGAAGTAGACGCACAATCACTGAGCGAATTACAATACATAACTGAGTTAATACTAATCAACTCGTGAATTATATATCTACTATAATTTGTAACAAAGTAAACTAAGTATATATATTATGTATAGCAGCTGCTTAATCTATTAATTTTAATCTTTAATGACCAATTGTTAGTGGTTGAAATCGAATTGGTATCGACATACCTATCAAGAAAACTGGTTCATCGAGCTCAAGGTTTATCATTACTAGCTATCCGCAGCGAAGTTTCACCCGCGTTAATTTACACCTTTGCTTACTGCTCTGCTCTCGTCGCCAATAGCGTGATGTTACATAGACTATAACCTTCCTCAAGAACTGGGCTATCAAACTCAAAAATAATTATTCAAATCTAACTGGTAGTTTAAGAGATTAGCTCAAACAAACAAACTCTTCTTATATAATAGTATAGATATAGTTACGATATTTATTCTCTATTCTCTCTTACAAAGCACCAATTCGAAGCAATCTCATCATTGCAGCCGGTCATGGCATCGAACCTCAAATTGCTGTCGTCTATACGTTTTTCTTTTCAAAAACTGTAAGCCCATTTAATTTACTTTAGTATATTTAATGAACGTACCTATAGTCCTATCGTTCCTCACATCGGATACTCCAGTTTGTCTGGAGACTTCTCATATTATAAGAATGCATAATCTAAGTGAGCTGCTTACCAACAAGTGAGTTTGAACCAAATAAATAAGTTATTTAACAACATGAACATTTTAATGAATAATAAGTACAGAGCGAATAACACGAATTGAAATTCATAACCGATACCAAAGCGATACAATGTTTGAAGAGCTCACCGCTGTACCCCGCCCGAGCGATCGACGCGCTCACAAATGTTATTAAGTAAATCAATATATTGTAATTACATCACGATCTCATTGAATCCGAACAGATTAGCAGCAGACGAACCACTCCACACTCTACACTCGCGGAATCACCCACATATTATTGGCTCACGAGTGCCGAGGAACTAATATCGATCACGTACACTATCTATCTATACATATAATAAAAATGTAACCGATCGCTGTCTGTACATGGAAGTTATATGAGAAAAAAGACTATTGGGACCTATATCAACGCAAATAGAACCCAAAACAATGATTGTTACAATTTTTGTCTGTTTGTCTGTGCATTTGTTCACGCTAATCTCAAAAACGGCTTATCCGATTTAGATATGGTTTTCACTAATACATTGTGGTAAGCTTCACTTAACATTTAGTGTTTGTTTCATGTCAATCGGTTCATAAATAAAAAAGTTATGCCAATTTAAAGAATCACGTCGAACATTTTCTGATAGAAACAGAGACTTTAACAGGTTACGGAATAGCTAATAGTGTTTTTATTTTTCGGTTTCCTCTCATTCTAAACAATCTTGCGTTTAGTTTTAAATGAGTCCAGTTTCCAGTGAGCCTATGTTTCGCGATGACAATTAATAAAACCCAAGGTCAGACACAACAAAAAGTTGTGGGCTAAGTATTAGCTGTTTTTCGCACGGTCAGCTCTATGTCGCTCTATCACGTGTTAGCATTCCTAGCAGCCTGTATGCTTTGATCCCCAATGGCTATACGTCTAATCCATACATCCATACACCCATACATATTATATAAGGCTTTGTCCTGACTGACTGACTGACTAACAGACAACGCACAGCCTAAACTGCTGGTCGTAGTGACTTCAAATTCGGAGGGTGTGTTTGTCTAAATGGTAAAAGGTTACACACAATACAATTTTTAAATTTTGTTTTGGAATACTTTTATTTAAATAAAAAAAAATCTTATAATTTTATTTTAACAGGGGTGGATTTAGAGGGGTGAAATATTCTATACAAAGATCTTTAGCTTTTGAAGCTAACGACTTGAAATTTACAGGGAGGGGGAGGGAGGGATAGGAGGGAGGAAAAAGAGGAATTGAGGAGAAGGAGGAAGGGAGGGGAAAGTGAGAGGGAAGTGATGCGGGAGTGAGAGGAAAGTGATGGGGAAGTGAGGGGGAAGTGAAGAGGAAGTGTGGGGAAAATGCGGGAGAAGTGAGGGGAAAGTCAGGAAGAAGTCAGAGGGAAGTCAGGGGAAAGCCAGGGAGAAGTGAGGGAGAAGTGAAGGGAAAGTGAGGGGAATGTTAGAGGAAAGTAAGAGGAAAGTGAGGGGAAGTGAGGGGAGGTGAGGGGAAAGTGATGGAGAAGAAACGGGGAAGTGAGAAAGAAGTGAGGGGGAAGTGAGGGGGAAGTGAGGGGGAATTGAGGGAGAAGTGAAGGTGCAGTGAGGGGGAAGTGAGAGGGAAGTGAGGGGGGAGTGAGGGGAAGTGAGGGGGAGTGAGGGTTAAGTGAGGGATGAATGAGGGGAAAATGAGAGGAAAGTGAGGGAGACAGTAGAGGAAGGGAGAGGGAAGGAACGCGGAAAGAAAGGAGTTCTCGAATGGTGGAAAAAGGAAGGGGAAGGGATAGGAAGCGATAGGAAGGGAGAGGAAAGGAGGAAAAAAAAGGAGAAGGAAGGGAGAAGGAGGGGAAAACGAGGAGGCAAGGTAGAGGGAAGTGGAGGAAAGGGCAAGAGATGCTGGAGGAGGGGCAAGGGATGCTGAAGGAGGTGAAGAGGAGAAGGGGGAGGGGAGGAGAGGAAGGAGGAAACTGTGGAGAGTGGAGAAAAAGTGCAATAGGGAAGAAGGGGAAGGGGAAAGTTATTGTAGTGAAAATTTGCCTTTGTGTATTGTATATTGTTTTTACGAGGGATATCTTTAGGTAGGTGAAAGAGGATTTGTGTGAATGGGAGATTAAAAATAGTATAAATAACATTACACAATATAAAAATGCTATCTATATACATAAAAGCAAAAGGTCACTCACTCACTTATCACGAAATCTCAGAAACAACAAGTGCTAGGAATCTCAAACTTTGCATTGTCGTTCCTATTAGGATATAGGTGCTCACTTAGACGGAATTTTGCGAAATCCATCTCCTAAGGGGGTATAAAGGGGTGGCAAAGTTTGTATGAAATTTCTATAGTTTTTATAGTAGGATTACCAAATTACTAGAAAGTACTCTTTTTTTATTATTCAGCAACCCTTCCTTATTAAATGGGCAAATAAGAGTCACAAGTTTGTGTGAAAGTGGTTTGTCAGTTTTAGCGGTAGCGGGCTTAAACTGGATTCGCCAAAGAGACGGATAATACTGATACAATGTACGATTGCCATAAAATCAGGCACGCAATATTCTCATAGAGGCACCCATCTGAATTTTCACGCGAACGAAGTCGCGGGCAACAGCTAGTAATAATAATATAATTGTTCCAAAAAGTAAATACAAGTATAGTTTTACATGGTCACTAGTCTTCACATTAGAATTCCCTGTGTCATGGAAACTTATATCTTTTTCGTGTTAGTTGCTTAAGTAAGAACAAAAAGAAAGGCAAACTTATTACTTATTATTATAAATTTACTATTTTTTTTGTAACATTTGACTGTGTGTGTGTGTGGGTGTATATTCGTATAGGATAGTGTGTAATAATGACACATACAGTGTCAACAATATCAATCGCAGTCACAGATTTAATTATTTCTTGTACACTTTACCTTTGTTAATGCCAAAAACTGTCGCGTAATTTTCTAAAATACCGCTCTTTGAACGCTTTGTACACATTAAACTGAGACATCTAGCAATGTGCGAGTACATACAACGAAGTGGCTGAAACTGCAGCTACATCGCATTGGCATTACGTTACACAGAGAGTTGTGCAGATATTTTGGGGTGCCATCACCTCTGGTATATATGCGGCGGTAGGCGAGGGAGGATACATGTGACGTCACATGTCTAAGTGCCGTGAAATTACAACAGCGGGTGTCACAGCGAGCTCTCAACGGGGAATTATAGCGCTGTGTAATAGTTACATTATATCTATCAGCGAAGCAACACTACATAATGAATGGGCAATTAGGCGCTCTCGATTAATAAGTGAGCACCTACCCGCCGTATTAACACTTAATACAATGAATAAGTTATACAAAAGCCGCTATTA
The DNA here is from genome assembly GCA_963082885.1 of Parascotia fuliginaria. NCBI lineage: Eukaryota > Metazoa > Arthropoda > Insecta > Lepidoptera > Erebidae > Parascotia > Parascotia fuliginaria. Next base: position 182,354 of record OY720173.1, read on the forward strand.
AAACATAATAGTGTGCGGGCGCCTAATCCCAGCACGAGGCGACGGCGACGTCAACACTCAACAAAAAGGGCTCTCACTTTTAATTTAATTTTAAAAGTAGACATTTTCATTTAAAATTTTTGCTTACAAATATATTTCATGATTTTATCATTAAATAAGGATATTAGATTTAAAATTTTAGTTAATATTTTTAGGTAACGTTAAAATTCTAATTAAAATTGTTTCAAGTAGCTCTGAATTTAATAATGGTTATACAGTTGTGTTTTTGTAGTGTCACCTACATCAATGTGAACACAAAGTGTATCACTAATCAGGCCCAAAAAAATCGATCAATAGATAAAATTACAAGTTGTTGGAGACCATACAAAAAGTGTTGATTAAAGCGCCGAAGAAAGTGGGAATTATTCATTGAGTCGATCGGACGTCTCGAGACCTTTGGAACAAATGATACTGATTACCACCGTTGTTCATCGCCCCCCGACGTCAACCGGCAAATTGATTTTATTTAAAGCTTTTTATACATTATCCATCGTTTGTATGTTGTTCTAATTTTATTTTTATTTCCGACAGTAGCAGAATAGCAAGGTAACGAGGTAACTGGTAACTGTCTCTCATGGACGACGAGTCCCTAGCACTGCACCTGCAATGCCAAGGGACTCTGCGAAGCCGCTGCCTGTCGTGAAGGAAGTGGGGTAGTTCAAAGGAGTGGGGCAGGTTAAGGAATTGAGAAAGGTTATAAACACAATTATTTTAGACTAATGACCCTTGCTTCGTACAAATGCACTAATATATTTTTACAACATATGTAATTACAAATATAAATGCTTTAAGGTAAGTTCCATTGCGTGGTTTAAAAATAATTTTGCGGAGAAACGAAAAACAGAGAAAAGAAAAACAGTGACGTCGCTTTATATCTACTATTTGGAGATAACAATGAAATGTTTTCAATATCACTTCGTTTCTACTTTTGTGTTCGGCCCTCCGGAAGATATACAAGGTATATAACATCAAATCGTATCACTTTGGCTTTTGATAAAAGTACCTACTTGGTTCTAGTGCGCCATAAACGCTAAAAGGATCCAAAAAATACACGTTGAAGCATTCACGGGGCTCATTTATGTTTACAGTACAGATACATACGTGTATACACATACATAGAGCCCAGGTAATGTAACCGTGGCTACATGTCGGTGTCAGAGACGGAATGTTACGACAATAATTAAGCATGTCTGTAAACGATGACATATCAACTTACAGTACTCTGTAAGTATCGGAGCTATTAACGGCAGAGGGCACGATAATCGTCGTGCAGGTGCGAGAGTCTCTGCGATAGGGAAGCCACCGATAAGGTTAATGGACGAGCGGAGCTAAGAGCCGGCGGTGCCGCGCGTGCTCGCACTACTAACTGCGTCCTTGCGTGCATGCTACAACTAAACTACACAGTAATTGCATCCAGAGACTAAATGCATCGCATACAAAAGACCTGAATATCACATGACAAACAACACTCATTTGGGTTAAGTATAAAAAATATATAAAGGAAATTACGCGACAGTTTCTGGCATTAACAAAGCTAAAGTGTGCAAGAAATAATTAAATCTGTGACGGCGATTATTCAGCGAGGAGACGCAAATAAACGGCGACGAATTACCGGCGTGTGCACCGTGCGATAATGAAATTCTTGAGCGAAGCTCCGCGGCGGCCGGTCGTGCCTGTACTGAACTAAACTCAATCAACATTTCAGTCATACTGTGTTTTTTTTACTTGAACACGTGGATGGTAATAGCCATTCTATTATCATGAGATTGAAGACATTTACTGCAGGATTCACAAAGTATTTACCGTAGTCACGCTCGGCAGAAGGAGAGGTCACTGACCGCCATCAACCACAATAAACATCGAAGTCCAACTATCAAGTGTCACCTTTTTTAATGCTCCCATGAACTTATGTGGTCCTGTCTTGTATTTAAAACAAGTCTCTTTAAGTTTTCGAACCAGCTAATAACGAACAAGGTTGGATACACCTACTGGTAAATGTATATATGCCGACAGAGATAAATGCTGTATTGTTATATATGGTACTTAATGCAAGTGTCATCTTCAATCATCAAATAAAAAATTAACGTAATGATACTGCTGATTTCATATTGTACCTAAGTCGTTGTATTAACTTTTTTTTTTTTTATAGTAGCCTACCAAAGTGACTCCACCCCGCCTGATGGTAAGCAGTCAGTGGAATCCAGAAGTTGTGGCCACCATACCAAAAGCCATCGTCTTAAACTGCTGGTATGGTGGTCTACACTATGGCGGCTGGGAATGGGGTTAGGGAAAGAGAATGAGGGAGGTAAGAAAAGGGGAAAGGGGGAAAGTTGGGCCTCCGGCGCTCTCACTCACCGAGCGAAACGCAGTAGTAGGGATACTACTACTTTTACGTCGAACTTCTATGAGAGGGTAGTACTTCCCCGGACGATCCGGCCCATTCATGCTGAAACAAGCGTGGATCTACTACCGTAGAAGTAACTATTGTTAACAGGCCCGTATAGATTGCCTTTTATCAAAACACGTTAAATCGTCGTGACATAACAGTGCACGAACAATTGTTTGTTTATTCTTCAATAGCATTCGTTTGCCAAACTGAGGACCTTTTAAAAAATAAAAAAAATCGCCATAACAGTCAATCGTGTGAAAAGATTTTACAATTCGTCGTTTGTAAACACTGCTATCTCTTACACCCGCCGAGGAGAGCGGCGGGGAGAGCGCGGGGGAGGGGAAGGGCAGGGTAAGCTTTGAAACAGTATCGTGGTAAGTAGACCGTTGTCTCGTACGTACTTGGCACAAAACACTCATTTCCTTAATACATTTCCGCGGATTCTTTTAACAATTAACAATACGGCTAAGGAGATTCACTTTACAAAATCTTAACAGCAGCATACGAGACGACCACGTGTATCACACTGCATCAACGTAATGTTACTATTGAACTGGGCGGTGGATAAACTATAGTGTAAGTAACAAAATCTGCTACTCATTGAGCTCGAAGCACGTCATTCAATGTGATGCATGACGTATACTATCACAGTAGGTATCAGGGCTACAGCTAATAATTGCAGCTTAGGTAGTGCGACCTGAAGTCAGCAAGTCAGTGAGGCACGTCAGTACAGAATGTACCCGTGGCTCTGCGACGCGACGTTTGGCAAGAAACAACAACAAATCTAACTTGTGGAACAGATAATACAGAAAGTTTGTTGGAAGTTGAGCGCGATTGTCACAGTTTTATACTCGGGCAGAGGTGTTGTCTCGCCGGAGATGTATCGCAGTTTCTACTTGCTCTGTCACTTGCTAAGATACTGCTGATGTTATCTAGCGAGTTTTATCTGTTTCCTTTTTAGATACTTTAGTTTTCACACCCGGTTAATAAAGACGTTATAGCTGTAAAGATATGATTCTATAAATTAAATAAGCGCGCGGCGAGACCCGATGTAAATATTAAAACAACATCTCCCACCGGCTGAGCACGTGCCGCTCCTCCCCGCTGCTTGACCGCGCAAATTAATTAATTTTCAACAAAAAATAATTAATTTATATTCATTAGCTTTAACGATAAATTAAAATATGTACACTTTCCCTGAAAAATACAATTTCACTTAATTATTATTTTTGCTCACTAGCGCACAATTTCTCTTGAGCGACATTATTATACTAAAATATCTAAACGTTTATTATCTTTGTACAAAAAATCACGCCCCTTCTATAGCTCTATTTTGAAATGAAAGACTACAAAGTAACAGTTTTATAATGTGCTATTTCCTCGACGCTGATACGCGACATAAATTCTTTAACATCGTACAGCTTCACAAGATGCATAGCACATTGAAACGTAGTGTGTAGGTAGGCACTCAGTGGCTGTCAGTGTCGTCGGTCGACACGCCAAGTGAGCACGTAAGGCGAGGCGGGTCACGTCCCAGGGCGCGCGCGGCGTGCACTGATTCCATTTGCATAACAATTTGTTAGCTCACATTCTGTTAGTGGAGCAGACGCGCGGGACCTCGTGTCTTTTTATCTTGTAACCGAACAATAACAATGCGTCGCTTTGGAATATTATACATAGCATCGCAACTTTCTTGGTAAGGGTAGGCGGCCATGCGTGACATTCCATAAATAAATTAAATTCGAGCTTATTGCTTTCGTGAATAATAATCTAACACCGCCTATTTTCTTTTTGCTTATTTAACTACCAAAATGTGATGTTCATGTTACCATCTGCAGTCACTGGGGTTCAGGACTGGTCGTCAGCTACAGATTTTAATTGACTTAAATATGAAGTAGGTACTGAACTATTTGGTGCGTGATCTCATAGCAGTATGGATATCTAATGCCTAAGCTATTTAGATGTATAGTGCTGCATGTTATCTGTGTACGTCCATCTGCACCCTCACTGGGTGTACAGAGTACACAGGGCACTCGAGAGGGCGTCCCGTCGCAGCCTCTGACGAATACCGCACATAAATTTTTAGCCTGTCATAAACAACCGTCCAACGACAAACTTTTATAATTAATTAACTCATTATTATTATAAAAAGTAATATTGCCTTTAATACTTTGCGTAAACAGCCTCCCACGATCGAATATAAAACAACTTTATATAAAGTGGTCCAGTGAATACAAGTCTAGTTGAGTGGAGGATGTGAATAGCGTGTTAGTGTCGAGTGTCACGGTGTCACGGTGTGTCGGTGGATACAGCGTGTTCCGTGACACGCGCGACGTGTCGCCTGCACTTAGCACTCCTTGTGACACCATTGTATGTAGAACGACTGTAAGCGGCGGCGGTAAGTGGTGCGCAACACAACCAACATAATATTGTACCATACATATAGGTTATATTTACATAAACGAGTATAAATAGGTACACGCACTAATTTATCAAACGATCCAAGTTCAAAGACAAAGCTAAATGAATCATGCGAATGGGGAAATAATAATAACTTTCTAATCGTTCGACAAAGTTAGTGAATAAATCGGGCACTCCACCCTCCCACGGCCACGTCACGGAGGAGGGACCGCGCCGAGATATATTGACTTTAGTACTTTTATACCGTAGAGCCTGTAAATATACGATATGAATTATGTCGAAATATACGCTAAATAATAATATCAATGAAAGGAAACAAAGTGTTGGTATGAGCGTCGAACATAAAGCCTGTACGCAATACGCACGGAATTGTTGGAATGCGAATTTTGAATATCATTTTCAATTGGCGTTAAATTATCATGCAAATAGTGGACGTCAAACAAATACGACGCAATTAGTACAGCTCCGCACAGCCACTGCGAACACAATTGATATTACAGCTGAAATTATGTGGCATGCGGCGAGCAGTCGAGCTAACCGAGCACGAATATAAAGTAACATCATCTCGGAGCACTGCTCATCTCAAGGCGACTAATCAACGACACCGGTCCGCGACCGGTGCGTAAACAACTTGACAGAGCGACTGAATTGTCACAATAAATAATTAAATCCGCTTCATTTGACTCCCGACATCTAGGTTAACCGTTCACAATCAGAGTTTGGAGATTTGTCTTAAGGAATGGCGGGGGAGGGAAGGGTGACGAGAGGGAAATGCTTCGTTTATCGTACGAGTGGGCACGTCGGGAAGGCATTTAGAGAACGGTCGGCGGGACTGTGTTTACGTAATCTATCGGTGCGGAGTGTGCCTTCGTACGAGTGCGCGGGTCACCGGGACCTAGGGAGACGGGGCGCTGCAATAAATCATACAGCCCATCAGGTGGGTCCCTCGGCCGGGACCTAATGGACTCCCGACATATTCCACTATAGTAAAAATCAGACTCAAGTTAGAGATAAAGTGTTTCAACATTTGGCATATTCATCATTAAATTGTTTAATATTCTCTGAGGTTTTGTGGCGCGAGTGTTATCGAAACATTCCAAATGTAACTGTCAAAGTGGCGAGACCGTGAGCGTAGGCGACGTGATGCCACGTAGACTAGGTCTATCCCACACTAGCACACGTAAATCACTCGATTTATCTCAGAAACGGCCTCAATTCATCTCCGTCACAGTTATTTGCATCAAATGAAATAAACGTAACATCTTTCACAAAACAAATTTGTATATTTTCTATTTGTAACAAAGAAGCTCACTCAATTAATATCCAACCCCTAGTGAACATCTACAATGTTTGAAACTTGTAAAATCATTGTGAATCTCTATGCAAAGTGGACGGTCTCATACAAAATTCAATTGGTTTTGTAAATTAAATCAGTATCCTTAAATTAAGTAAGTACATACCTCAGTTTACTCTCTATACTCTAACTCTGAACCTTTCTGTAACAACACTGACATTGTCAAGTAGGATACTTCCAACCCATTTATGTCCTCTTTGTAACGGTGCGTATGTGTGTGTACAATACACAGTACACTAATGTACAAAAATAACAACATCACGTGTGGGTAGTTATTATAAATTAAGATGTAATTCGCGTACTTAAGCTGGATTATATAACGGATATATGACAAAGTGTGTTTTAACCGCGAGACAATTTAATAATAACACATCATACTCGAGCTGTCGACGAATTCTTTATCTCAGTTGTTCACATGTATTGACATAATGTGCTAAAATTGAAACGTGAATGAATGAACAATGTTCTGATTGAGTGGTTGTTCCCGCGAGACTTATGACTTCATGACTTATTGATGTGCCAAGTGATTATAGACAAAGTTTTGTACAAGTTGCGAAAATGTCACGCGTCAACAATACGATGTGAGTGCTCTACGAGTACATTAAATATATATATGTCGCAACATACCACCTACATAGTAAGATGTTACCTAGCTTAACGGCCAGCATTCAAACTGTCACTTGTTAATGTCATTCGTAAAAAAACATCATATCAGTTGAAGGATTCAGGAAACGTGGAAACGTCAATGTTCCTTGGTTCCCTGAACTCACTGCGTTACCAATTGGATCGTGCTCAATCTGTGATTGCATATTGAAAATACATAGCTAACTTGAATGACTGCATTATTATTCTAAGAAAATCCTTACCGCTGATAACGAGTTGACACAGACCCTCGTTATCAGAAGTGGGATAAAGGACGCCTTCTACGCCCCAAAATAAAGAAAACCGCACGTGTGAGATACAAGTCATCGGCAAGTAACAGCCAAACCTTATGCCTGTCCGAAAGTGGTTCAAGTACGACAACAATCCACATGCTTGATGCGATATTGTTTTGACTTATGTCTATCGAAACGTAACCTCAGTGGCGGTAGACTATTCATGGTGATCAATGAAGCACTAAAGGAGCGTGCATCGCGTTGGCCATCAGAAAATACCATATGGAAAATTATTTGGCCGAAACTTAAGAAGCTTTTCTAAGCCTGATATGGTTGTGTGGATACTTGGCAGCTAGCAGTTAGCTACGAGGATAATTACCACTTTGATTGGTGCGAGTGCAGGTGATTAATGCAGCTGACCAAAGGAAGGTAAATGTTTAGCGACATACGCGTCTCGCTTTATGGCCATGCTTTCCTCACACTAATAGCAGATGACTGCGAAGCGGATCGCCATAGCTGCGGTGTTAACATTAGTGTAAGCCTTGAGAATAATAAAGGGTTTCGTGAGTGTTTCACATTAGCTTTATTGTGACATTTGGAAAAGTTAATGTGACAGACGAAAGTAAAATTCAATGTCAAAAAAAAACAAGTCGTTGCTTAGATACAGTAATAGACTATGAAGTATTGAAACTTTTAAGTACTGAGCCTACAACCTACTTTTACTTTTACCGACTACCGAAGTTAAGAAGGTAATGTTTTTCTGGCGTAGTTCGATGGAAGACTTTTATGTCTAGCTTTCAATATGAAGATTTTGATTTTGATACGTGACAAAATTTAACGAGAACTGAAGCGGGTCAATATCCACTACACTGCAAGGTGTCCACGTAATGTGGCAATACTACTGACCAAGGTATTTCAGGCAGTGGAGGTACAGCACCAGCTGGAAAAGCGAGCCAGAGGCGAATCAATGTTTGGTTTGTCTGCAATCCTCCTAAGAAAGTTGTTGCATATCGGTAAGTCGCTTCTGTTTTATTGCGATTCCAGGGCCGAATGTTTCAACATGAAGGAAAATCTTTCTTTTAAATTTTCCGGCAAATTGTGTCGTAATAAGTACAGTTACTGTAACTGGTATAGTTTATTTAAAGTTACAATAATAATTAACGTCTCACGAATGAGAGAATGTGTTACGTCATGTAAACCAGCAAAACGGGTGTACAAGTGCCTGTGCGTGGTTCCGCGTATTTTATAATGATCAGCAATTAATAATGGTGGCATACAGTCCACATCTATGCTTTAAGCTATGGTAAGCTGAGCGGTAAGAACGAAAGGATCTTTATTTTAAGAGATGCAAAATTACTAGGTTTATTTAAAGTAATGGTAGTTTTGGAGGATGAGAGGTATCGAAAAGATTTGAATTCGAGTAGAACTTAAAAGTATCCTCATGATTGTGTAAATAAGGTTTGATCATCAAGTTCCCAAAGAGTTTTACATTGCATTTTGTAATCAAATTATGACCATAATGACGCCAATGCCAACTATGATTGACTGTTAGAAGTGCATTCGATGAACTTAGTTGCATTTAATGTATTGTGCCGTGGAGTATCTTATGGCTTAGATACTGGGTGATAATGGATAATGGCCGATAGACTGTGCCATGGAGTATCTGACGGACTAGATACTTACTGACTGTATGATAATGATCAAGATGGCTGATAGAGTATGCTATAGTTGGACTAAATACCGGATTCGATGAACTGAACACGTGACTGATTGTTTTCTAAGTTTCGTTAGAAGTGGCTATGTAATTAATTGTGTTCTGTAACTGATCAAATTTAAATTGTTGTTTGGGAACTTAAAGGTCGAGTTAAAATATTATCACTATCATTGTGATTGTTGTTAGTTGATTGCGTTAGTTTTTGGATTTGCTATGCAGGATAGCCGAACGGTTTACTTTGCCATGTTTTCTTTCCTTCGTAGATCCTACACCTGAGGATGGGTAAACATCGGTTTCTTCAGATCCTACACTCGAAGGCGGGTGAACATCAGAATAGCAGTGTGGTCCTTAATTGTTGATTAGAATTTCAGCACTAAGTGACATCCAAGATAAGTTTTATTAAGTTTTCTTTTGATTGTTTTCGAAATTGATTTAATTTGTAATGACTAGTAGTCATCTGATTTGACTATTAGAGTACTTTATTTTATTTTCTTAATGAGATCTAATTGACTAAAAGGTCACTAATGGGAGTGGAAACAAAGTGGTTTCGAAACATTGTTTCGAATCGCCTGGTCCTAGGCTGGTTGATGTTGGTGACGTTTATGATAAGACGCGATTTGATAGTACAAAGGCCGAACTAAATCGGTAAAAAGAAAAGAAAGAAAGAAAATACATCTTGTTTGACACAGACACAAAAGACATACAATTTTATGATGCTCTAAAATGAGGAAAGATATCAGACTAAGCCGGATCCTAAATATACAGGGTCCCTCTTATCATAGAGTTTTTAGAGGACAACAGGTGCTTAGAGCGTTTAATAGCAATCGGACTTACAAATATGCTAACGACAGACTACCTATGATACCTCTTAGCGATATCCCGAGTCTGACGAAAATGATCTTGACAACGATATTGATTTGACTATTCTCAGACTATTTAACTTTTAGCGTGACAGATTAAACCTTTGATGTTGATAGATTAGATTTGCATTCCTAGTCAGTTAAAGCCCTTGGCTAAGTAGATTCGTGTTAGTTACTAGTTAGTAAGAGCCCCTGGTTAAGGGATGCCCCTGGTTAAGGGAAGCCCCTGGTTAAGGGATGCCGCTGGTGAAGTGATGCCCCTGGTTAAGGGATGCCGCTGGTTAAGTGATGCCCCTGGTTAAGGGAAGCCCCTGGTGAAGGGAAGCCTCTGGTAAAGGGATGCCACTGGTTAAGTGAAGCCGCTGTCTTAGCGATGTCTCATGATTATGTTACCTGACCTACGATTAACGTGGTCAGGCATGGTCGAACAAAAAATATGTACCCAGATATAATTTGTTTCAGAACACTTACACGAGGACGTGTAAGGCGTAGGATGGCCGTGTCGCAACATACCACCTACATAGTAAGATGTTACCTAGCTTAACGGCCAGCATTCAAACTGTCACTTGTTAATGTCATTCGTAAAAAAACATCATATCAGTTGAAGGATTCAGGAAACGTGGAAACGTCAATGTTCCTTGGTTCCCTGAACTCACTGCGTTACCAATTGGATCGTGCTCAATCTGTGATTGCATATTGAAAATACATAGCTAACTTGAATGACTGCATTATTATTCTAAGAAAATCCTTACCGCTGATAACGAGTTGACACAGACCCTCGTTATATAGATACATTTTTAACGTATATTCGTACGTTATAACAAACAATCGCTATTAATAACATTACACTTGGGATAATTTAATTCCTTCAACTGTCAATTACGTGCTGTAATATTTAAATTTATCTGATGCAGTAATAAACCGCGTTGGTCCCGTTCTTCGCTTCCGACGAGACGACCGTTATATTTGTATACACTAATCGATTAGTTTATAAACATTTCAATACTATGATAGGCAATAATGCACTAGGCCACAGCTGATGGGTGCCCGCCTACGAGCTCCAGCAGATCTCGTACACACACAGTACGTTAAACGCAGCTGTCGGGTGATAAAAATAACCCGTTTAATTCGAAGCTTTATCTTTTAAATGCGGTAAGGAATAAGTAGGTAGGTAGGTAGCGGTCGTGGGCCATGTTAGTCGAAAATTGAACTAATTGCGGGCAACAAAGCGAACGTCCCGGGGCGGTCTCTTAACGTGACTATTATTAGAGCATAATTTGGTCGGCGAGCCGAGTCGCGCCTAAACTCACAATTACATTCAGCTGGGTGCACCCTTGTAGTGACAGTGGCAGTACAGTCGAGATACACTTTACGAGTACTTGTGAAGGTACAGTGAGTCTCTGTGCGGCCTGCTCCTCGACTGTGTTGTTACTATGCAAATGTGATGCATTTTATTCTCTTGACTTGCCTTCAATGGGGGCAATCTGTATAGTTTATACTTTATCTTATACATATCAACAACATAACAGTAACAAATAAAGTGCGAAGTGAAATGTCGCCATCGCGCGCCTACCCTTACCCGCGAACAATCACATGTCGATCACTTCATGTGACGAAATTAATTTAGTAAATACATTGTAATGCATCCAATTACGAGCTGGACCAGTTAACTGTGCAGATACATGTATTGTATTAACATAATGAAATATAGTGTGCATACACTTATATAGTTAAACGCTCGGAAGCGACTCTGCAGTGACGGCGATTAAGAAGAGCACCGGCGCGGCGGGGCACCACCATCACACAATACTACTTACTACGTGTACAACGGACTTTGATGTCTGGACTTCACAGATAATATAGAAAAAACATTTAACTAAAATACAATCACACACATTTTTCAACTTACTTAGACACAATAGATGTTTTACTGTCATTACGGCCATTTACGTTTATTGTCCAGGAAAGTGTTAGTATACCAATTAGATTGTCATTAACTAATTCTACTAAGTAATATAATAAATGTGAAAATTTGTGTGCGTCAGCGCCTAAACGGCTAAACAGATTTCGATGAAAATTGGTATATACATAGATTTAGTGCCGGAGACGAACAATGGATACTTTTTTATCTCGAAAATCGATCTGTTTCTCAAGTTGCATCAATTAAACACATACCATATGCCGCGCGGGTGAAGCCGCAAGGCGCAGTATGGCATAAATCACTTTGTAAACACTCTACACATGGTTAATAATAACATATTGAACCATAGTTTGTGATATAAGTGACGTCACGACGGAACTAGAGTCTAAGATAAATGTAGCTGTCTGAAGTATATGCCTGTAGTATTAGCCACTCAGTGTAGTAGACACAATTAATACGTACCTGTCTACAAAGTTCATTAATAATGGTCTCCTGTAGCCGTACGCACAGTGTGTGAGGGTAATCCGAGCTCGGTCACTCCCCGGGACGTGACGCCGTGACACATGACACTAATTATCACGTGATCACAGCAGGTCTCACCGGAGCGGCCGCCCACAACCACAGATACATTAACATTTGCTTACTAAACTGTATTAAATTTCAACGTTACAAACTGACTTTAAATGAGGGGCAAATGTTTATCTCTAATAATATAAAAACTCTACTCAGAGGACAATACCCTGCCGCTTAACAGGACCTAAAGACAATAGATTAGGCTCTTGCCGCTTTCACCGCTATTAAGTCTCATTTTGCGGCTTTTGTTCCTAAATCTTAATAGTGTACACAACCACGACACTATGTAGAAAAGAAAAAAACATTTTAGTTATCAGCGAAGTGGAAAAGTGAAACGAAAAGACGAAATGGCCCAGTGAATAAGGCACCCGATTCGTAAACACGAGGTAGAGGGTTCTAATCCGGACAAGTATAAATGTGATTTTCAATTTATATGTACTTTCTAAGTTTATCTTAAACATTTCTGACTGACAGTGAAGAAATACATCGTGGACTCAAAAGTCTGAAATTGCGATCATTCCGTCTGAGATTTCGATTAGTTACAACAAGTATTATATAATATGACACGTCAACCTCGGTCACACAACACGCATGTTTAGGTAAATCACGTCGCGCCCGCTACGAGCTACGGATGCTACGAATGTCGTAGCACGTTGCTACGAAATACCTCTACAAAGGACAGCAGGAGACTACGCAATTAGGCCAAGGTCAGGAGTTGCTTTTATAATTAACTCTCTTGGGTGTCGCCTTTTATCCACGAAGGGATAGGCAGTGATGTATAACCATCCACTTTTCGGATTTTTTTATTTTTTTTGTAAGTAACCCATATGAGCCAGTTCACAAAAATGTTTTTTTTCGATTAGTTCAAATTTAGGTAACAGATGGCAGCATCGTGCAGATCTGTGTAAATAAACAATGTAAGCAGTGTTGAGATGTATGAAATAACCTTGAGCCCTATAAAGTGTCTACCTTGATGTGGCAGTTTATGAAAATTAACTCATCTCAGTGAATAAAACTTGATCCTTGACTTGATTGACTTACATCCTTGGTGACGCCGTTTTCACGGACCAGGATTTCTATCCTAAGAATTTGCAAGTAATTAACTATTACTGCTACTTGTACTTAAACGGATAAGTTTTAATTATATATATATATATTTCTAACAATAAAACAGAAGGATTTAATAATAAACCACAAACCGTTTGAAAGACATTGTTTGATCACATTTAGAACACTCAAAGTAAACATGATTTTTTAGATTCATCATAGAATTTAAAAAAAAACAAATATCATAATTTTTTTACTGAAATTTACCTTTATCAATCTTGACATTAGGAACTCTTGTAACATTATCAAAAATATATATCCTTCTTACAAAATGCAATAAAATATGCTCCTTAAAGTTTTTTATTCTTGAGAGGTCGAACAGCTCAGCACAAGGCACTCAAGGCTCTCAGTATTTATTATATTTGTAACAAGAATGAGTGTGGGTGGTGAAAACAGGAAAACTAAATATTTTCCTGTTTTTCACCACCCACGCTCATATTTTTTTTTTTATCACATTCACACAGCGCCATCTAGTCCCAAATTAAGCAATTATATTTGCTTGTGTTATGGTACTAAACCACCGATATACTACTTATATGCATTTTTTTTGTAAATACATACATACCTATTATAGATAAATTACACCCAGACACAGAACAAACAATCATGCTCATCACACAAAGGTTTGTCCTGGGTGGAAATCGAACCCACGACCTCCAGCTTAGCAGTCAGAGTCACTAACCACTAGGCCAGTCAAATAAATAGCATCGACCGTTACATAAAATCAGCAGTTCCTATCTTCTAGAAGAGCTTCTAGATGCCGCTGGCCATGTGTAGTTTTTTTACTAATCAAATTAATTTCAACGAGCTCATTAGCTAAAATTAATATACCTAATAAATAAGTTAAATAACCCTTATATATTAGTAAAATTAGCAATACCTAGTAAAATTTTTATTGTTAAACATGGACATTATTTTATATTCTCTGACGCCGTTCAGTGGTGCTGGTCTCATAGACCGGATTGGTGCTAAGTTGCTGAAATGTACACTGGCTGTACTTAACGGTGGGCTACGTGCAATGATGCAGCTTCTCAAAATTACAACGCGGGTTTATGACGGGTAAAAAGTTATTCGATCTTTTCAAAACACACGGTCTCACAGACATAGTGACAGACACGTTAAAACGACTTAAAAAAAGTAAAAGGTAAAAGTTTTATCTTTATAAGACTATATTTTAGAGATCACCGTAAAAAATAATAATAAATAAATAAAATAACGTTTATGTCGGAAAAGCATCCATAACCATGTGTTTGTAACAATTATCTATGTTAGTAACAGTACCGTGTAAGATACATTATTTAGTGCGTTTCAAAATTAGTACATTTGAGGGATATCCCAAGAAGTTTTGGTCGCAGTATATTATTGCGTTTATTTCGTATATTTTCGTAATTAGAATGCGGAAAAAAAACGACATAGACCCTGCTTCGAAGCGGCTTCTCGCCGTACTAATCATGTACTCTGTGGTACTAATGGCCGTCGGCTTCTGCATCGCAATTTATAGTCATTTCAAGTCATTTAGAGTGAGGTTAGCAATCATTTTATATCTAACTAAATGAAGTAAATTTCAATAAAATTAAAAGAATAAGGTTCTTTATAGAACAAAGAGTATAGTGATATATTTTTTTTAGCAATTACGCTTTGTTTAAACGAGAACCTGCAATAAAGTTGCAACATAAATCGTAAAAATTGGTAAAACTCTTTTCTTTAATCATCAATTAAAATTATTAATAATCGAAAATCTATTCTATTATTAACCAAGAAAAGTATATAACTAATGTTTATTGTATCTAATTTAGTCAAATATATTCATATTAATGTGAGATTTAGGACTCCGAAATTGACTCTGCAAGGATTTTTCTATAAACTAGATGTGGGAGATTGATCACCACAAAGCAAGTAAAGGCGATTTTGTAAATGTGTTCTATTAAAGAACAATACGACAATTGAACTTTCTTTTCCATGTATTTAACAGTTACAAAGCATTATCTAATATGGTAAATTAGGCTTTCAAAAACTTAAAATTTCGCATAAAAACGTGAAATGGCTCTTAATATTTCATTTATAGTGAAATTGAATACCTTCGTAGCTTATTGAGCACATAAAACCGGTCGCACATGTTTGTAATAAAGTGAAATTAGGCCAATTTGTAACTGATCAAGAAAAGTTACCCTCCAAACGATCCACTACACTGTACTTATATAAAGTTCCTGGTTTAACTTTTACGATAGTGTACGTATACATAATGTTATCACTATTTATGTAAGACGCTGGTTTGGACCAGATAATAATGTTAATATAGTGACACGTCCTCAAATATTTAATTAGCGATTATCATATTATAGATATTATAGTTAATCTCATAGTTGTTTCACTATATAATTATTTATGAGGTCTAACATTCTTATGTACTTTATAGCTTAAGTTTAGATATTACTAAAGTACGGTGAAGGAAAATGTCAAGAGGAAACCTAAATTAAGTCTAAAATAAGACACAGTTATTGGCTAGCGAAGGCGTTATTTGTATAATCCATGACAATGCAGCCCTTCGTGTAAGCGAGATCATCTGCGGATGCCGTGAAAGAGCGAAACGTGTTGGCTATATGTTGGTAAGTAAATAACTCCACTATTCCATATTTATCGCGAGATCCTCCTACATTCCAGCTTGAAGACTTAAGCTTGACTTCTGTCAAAATAGACATCATATAAAGCAATGTTTTGGTCTGGTAATATAATTGTAAATAGTCGCGTCGTTATGAGAATATCTACCGAAGGATTATTGTGGCATTATTGTGGTTAAAGTATATATACGTACAAGTGTCAAACCGACACCGAGAGAAGGAGCTCCTAGCCCCCGGCAACGACACGATGGTGACGATGCAGTGTTCAAAACAGATTACATTTTATATCTCTTGAGTTTGTAACTTTCTTGAGTAATTCTGTTAGCCATGCCTCTCTGTGAACAAGTGACCTCACACTACTCTTTTCTAAAAAAGTCTCATATGAACTAAGTACAAATACAAAGGCATAGCAAGACGTCTTGTCACACCATTAACTGCACCATTAAGGCGAATTTACATAGGGCCCGCATGCGGGAAAACGTTTTCATTGACAGAGCTTTGAGAAAATGACATATGCAGACGTACGCAAGTCATTGCACGCTTTTAATCGACCGAGTTGTCGATCGATGAATTTCATTGACCGTTAGCCCACATACGAGGAGCCCTCGCATATGGGCTAACGACAGAGTAAACGCCTAGTGAAAACACGCCTTTAGGTTGCCTCTGTAAACGGACCGCCACGCGGGTTCGATTCCCGCTCGAAGCAAATATTTGTGTGCATGAACACGGCTAAATGCATTGGTCTGGATGTTTCTATGTATAATAAGAATTTACAAAAAAAAAATTAGGTATGTATATCCGCATTATAAAACCCATAACACAAGCTATAATTATATGCTTACTTTGGGTGCAGATGGCGTTGGGTGTAATTGTGGTGATATTATTAACACTGCACGTTTTCTATCGTCACTTGCTACGTTACACCAGTTATAGAAAAAAAAACTATTAACAAACTGTGGCGTGCAAACATGTCTGCTTATGTAACACCTAACCACCATAGTTATTTTAAAAGTTTAAATTGCATGTTACTAGTGCACAGAGATTAGATTTTAGTGCTTATTTTAATCTTGTTTTCTGTGATCTTTTGTATATCGCCTCTGGGCAGGAAATAAATACTTTTTCTTTCTTTTCTTTCTAACTTAATTAGGTAACTAAACTATTAACTGAAAGTATAATGATAAAGTTACTACAAGACTGTTACAATATAATTGTAAGCATGATCTGTTATTAGAATATACAATAAAGCACGAAATGAATTGGTGAGAAGTCACGGACACAATATGTGCTACCCAAATCTCCCTTGAATTGAAGGAAAAATCTATAAGAGTGTACGGCTCGCTGCCTTGTGAAAGAAAAGAAAAGAAACTGCATGTCGGAGAGATGAAAATGTTAAAATTAATGCGCGGTGGGACATGAATGGAGAAAGTTTGAATTAGGCTAAGCATGAATGTGAGCCCAGTGATAAACACGACTGTTATGATTATTCATAGTTTAAGAATGAATAAACACACAAGAAAACATGAATGAAAAGGGTAAAAATCCTATTAATACTATAAATGCAAAAGTTTTTGCGTATGTGTGTTGTCTTTCAGCGCCTAAACGACTGAAAACTAATAATAAATACAAACCAGATTTTTGTCTGTGCTTCACTTAACAAAAGAAATTGTTGGTACGGCTGAGACTCAACGCCACCATGTTTAAGACAAAGCTAATCAAAACTCAAAACATTTGTTAGGCCTGTGCCACCGCCGAGACACCGCGGGCAGGCACAAATAAAACACGGAACTCATTCAGTTGCAATTTGCATTTTGCTTATTGTCGACAACTTGTTGTTTTGACAACTTTTTCACAACTTCTGTTTTATTCACGGACACGAGTTTATTATGCATTTGTTGACTTGAGCTTCTTTCTTGATTCTAGCTTGCTTTTAAGATTGCCACTACATTTTGATGATAAAACATTATTACATTTTTTTATGTAAGTTTTAGAAACTCCTTATATTTTTTTTGTTTAATGTGACTTAAGTATTGCATTCGAAAATATTATTGAAACAGTTTGCCCCCGATAGGCACAGAATATTTATGGACACGGAATATTTAGATTGACCGTCGAATTAACTACTTTTGATACTTTTGAAATGTTATTAAACAATCAATCAAAAATTCGTCTTACCGGTGACAACGCGAACGTTATAAATATTGTATGCAAAACGAAGGCTTCATTATTATTCATTGTAAGAACCAAATTTTCACAAATACTTAATTCATGGTACAGCTGTACACGATAATATGTAAATCAATTTTCGATTCAGTTATTCGTTCATGGTTTGTTTACGTAATAATAATTAGTACCTATCGTTAATTATTTCTAGGATAATATACATCATTTAGTTAAAGTAGAAGTAGATCTTCTTCTCTCAGTTCGTTCTTTTATATAGTAAGTAAAAAAAAATTTAATATTTATAAGTCACGATTAATAGTTTACAACTAAAGTACTTTAGCAATAAATGGGTGTTATTGCGGATACCTATTGTAGACTTTGATTTTCTGAGGTAGGCTTTTGTACATAATGTATGGATACCTATCTGATTTTTATTAACCAGGCTGTTCGGGTTTTTGTTGATAAGGTCAGCAAATATATCTGTGTGAAAAGACAGGAACATCAAAATTAAAATTTGTAAAGATAGGAAATTGAAGAGAAAGTTTCCATTCCCAGAGGGCAAAGGGCGCGCGTTAATTAGAATCATTTTATAATTATTTTGTTCAACACGGAGGTGACGACGAGGGAGTTAGGGACTCTTCCAAAAATTTAGCTAACATTTTAAAACAAGAAATTCTTTCTTGAAGATAGGTTTTTTATTAAAAAATGTATTACATAGCCAAGAATGTTATATTTCATGATGTATTAAGTAAGAGTGAAGACATTGTACAAGGTCGTAGACACAAGCACATTAGTGTGAGCTCACGCCTGAGGTACACATGAGACACCATTTGCATGAGCCGCAGCGGCCGCGCCCTCTGACGCCAAAGGTCGCTTGTGACGCCGCCATGTCGCCCGACAGCGCTTCATCGACGACACAACTCATATATTTCAGTTAATCTGCCCATTCCATCATAGTTCTGATGGTGAGTATTTGTGATACTAGCGACATTAAACGTACAAACTTTTTACTTAAGTTGCAACTTTATATTCGGAAATGAAAGGATCCAAATTACCTTTCATGTCGTAATTTCACTTTTTACGGACGCTATTGTAGCTGTGTGCCCCAGAGAGTCGGTTGTTCTTTGATAACATCAGTATAAGTAGGTGCGGGCTTTATTTACCGGAGGATGATCGCCGCGCCGCGCCGCACCGCACCGCGCCGCAGGTAATCGTTGGTGAAACGAGCTGAGACAATTTGCTCAGCCACAAATCTCATTACATCTAAATGCGCTCACGAATACATAATAAACAAATTATTGCCTTCGTTGATATTTTACATTTCTAAAGCCGTATTATTTATTATCTACATAACATTAACATAATGAGGGAGGAGATTTGTTCGCAAGATTTATTTTCGTATACATCTCGTAATAAGTTTTATCTCGGCTAGGATTGTGCGCACTTCGTCTCGCCTCGTCTCGGAGGAGTATCGGTCACCTCGCCCACTACTAGATTTACGTCTTTACTTATTCAGGGAGAAGGTGCCGTTATATTACAGGCTCTAGATGCCATAACAATAAAAAACAATTTATGCGCAGTAATTTTGGAGTGAACATTGAGGGCCGCCGTTACAGTAATTACTAGTCAATCCATTTAGGCTCAATTAGCCAATTAAAAGAAGCGTTATCAAAATAGATCGACCAACGCAGAAGTGTCTGATGTGATATGAAGCGGTGTCTCGTCACTTATCAGTGGCGTGTACGTTCGAGCGGGACATAGAGCGGCGCGTTGAGAAACGCGCAATTATGACGGCCTCGTGGGACTATATCATGGGGCTGGTTCATTAGTGCGCAACTTATTCAGCTGTACGGGACCTTTTTGTGCGCGCTAACAACTGCCTATTATTGTGATTACCTTTTAAATAACGATATCTACGCACGTATTCATTATGTATTACACTTTTAACGCTTTTTAACTATTATCTAACTTAATTAATCGTTTTTCCTCAGCTTCCTCTTTCAAGGCAGACAGGCGATGGCTTGGTTGTATTACCATCGCTTTTGTTATGCTTAGAGAATGACAATCCTTTACCATAAAGTAAACCGTATGATCGTTAGAGCAATGCCAGTGTCAGTATACCAACTATTTATATATTAAATAGAAAATTCGTGTTCATCATTGAAATGTAATCTTGATCTGCTGTCGGTGTACCGCAGGGTCACTCGCTGGGGCTGGCGGTCACGTTACACATCATTAGCTAACACTATTTATATATTACTATCTCATCCGAATCATTTTATAAACACAATGTATACGTGTACATGTGAATCTACAAACAAAAACGCAACAGGCAAAAACAAACAATGTGTTACAGCGTGATCTCTGAGGGATAAAATGCCGAAGTTACTGTGCCGCTAAATAGAAAGGACACAAAGTAAGAACAAGTGACACACTATTTATATTTGGTTTTCATTAATAGCGATGTGTGTATAGAAGCCTGTATCTACCCGCGTACTCGCACAGTCGCACCTCTAACATAAACATTGTGCGAGTGTGGAGTAGTCCGTCTACCCCACACGTTTGTACAAGTCTTGTAGAAATAAAACAATGTTACCGAACACGTCCATCTGTTCTAACATCAATTTGAAACAACATCAAACGATACGAGTGGGTACACATACATCTACGCAGTTGAATAGAACCCGTCGACGCGGCTTCATTTCATTTCAAAATATTGAGATATCATTGTTGGAGGCTATTTTTCTAACAAAGGGTGATCTGTTTCCGTAGTAATAGATCGTTTGAATCACAAAGGCCATTGAGTAAAGCGTAAGAGTTTGTTTGTTTGTTTGAACCCGCTAATCTCTGGAACTTTCGTGTATGATAGTCCAGTTCTTGAGGTAGGTTAATTATTATAGGTATATAACATCATGTCGAGTTGAGTACGTCGAAATCGGAGCTGTTCACTGCGGAGTCAGTGCTAGAAGCATTTAGGTTTGGAGGTATATTGCTTTGTTAATTCACACGACGTGTGGTGCATAGCAACACGTCTCCGATACCAGCGCTCGCTCTTGAACTAATTGTATTCTCTAGGGAATACAATTAAGTATAAAATTCGTGATAGCGTATAAAATACATAATTGCCGGTGGAACCTATCTCGCCGTGAATTTTTACGACTTGGCCTTCAACATTAAGCAGCGCTACTTAAATTCTTGCATAATTATCGAATCAGTCCGGTATTATAGTGTTCACTTATTGCCTGGTCTCCTCGAGGGAGGGCTCTTAAGAAAATAAACTTACTATGAGAGATTTGTGTCCCGTCGAGCCTTATCTAAGCCGTGTATAGCATTAATATGTAGGTATACAAATGGTAATAAACAGTTCCCCGGAGAATTTATAACTCGTGCTACCCTACAAACATAACATACCACAATTTTAACGCGAATTTGTATCAAAAATATAATATAAAATACCAAGTCTACAACATGTAAAGTGAATAAAAATAATAATTGTAATACTCTCTCCAACATGTACCCATGTCACTACAACAAAAAATCTAACGACTGAGCATGAGTAAAATAAAATATCGGGTTAAAAATACCTAAAATATACGATGAAAATTGTGACTGGTCCCGGCTCTTGCTGACGGTTGATTGTTATTCCAGGCTGACTTGTGTTCCAACTTATAGCATTAATTTCATTATTGCTAGACCGGTAGTAGAACCACGCTGATTTCAGCATGAATGGGCCGGATTGTCCCGGGAAGTACTACCCTCTCACCATTAGTTTGTGTTAGACATTTCTGAATAGAATAGAAGTAGTATTATCGCCAGTCGTTACAGTATTGTTAAATGAACGTGAACTGTCGGCTAATATTATTCGTCTCGATAATAAACGACAGTCAAAATACCTTCAGTTCCTTTTTTTAACTCACTGAAGAACTTTAATCTCACCAAAACGCGTAAGTTTATAAGGATGTGTGGATGTTTGTTACTCTTTTAAGTAAAACCACTGAATGGATTATGATCAAACTTCAGAATAATATAGCTACAATAAACAATAACACATCCTATAATTTTAATATTTGTGTGACACAAAATTTGTGTATGTGTATGTGTGTTTGTTACCACTCAGCACCTAAACTGCTGAACAGATTTAGATGAAAATTAGTACTTATGTAAATAGGCTACTTTTATCCAGAAAATGTTATGCTAAAGCTAGTAGGCTATAATTTTAAAAGGTTTTAAGTTAGTACATATCTGAAATGTCACAACTCTCACGTGGAAATTAGTTTCTGTTGTCCATTTCTTTGTGATTGCGTAAGTCGATCATTTAGTGTCATATTATGACGCTCACTCTATGGAGGGTGCGACCACCATGAGTAGTGTCACGATGTGAATGGGTGTTCGATCACATTGTTAGCACTTCTGTTATTCAACGTTACAGTTCTGGGCAATCGTGCGGTATCCACACAACCTTGGGTTAATGAACCACTAATAACTTAATTGTAAGTGAGTGCAGCGATAACCCGCGGTACATTAAGATGCAGATTAATAAGTATTAATACCGACAATAGCTCCTAAGTTACTTATTCCCGTTCCCTTTGTAGAGCTTCATTCCCAGATCGACTGTCCGAAGACCGTTCAAGCTTCATTCAATTGCGAGTAATCGCGTCGGTGCCGCGTCGCTTCTGTCCGCACTTATCCGCGCATGGACACTCCACCGCACATCGCTCTCTAAGATGGATTACAAAAGGATTTTTCGTCCGATTTCACCGCGAACTAAATCAAATCGGTTCTTTATAGTACATAGAAATCGCAAGCTTAGCGACTCTTTAATCTAAGGTAAGGAAGCCGACTTATAACCATCCTAATCTAATTTAATATGATGGTGGCATCTAGAAGTTACTCACTTGTTGGTATGAGGTGACTGTGTAAGTGTAACCCTGGGTAATACATGTTAATAGATAGTGATATCGAAACTGAAGATACTAAAGACAATTCTGTCTGTTTCATATCAGACATTTATAATCTTCTTTGTGAGATGAGATAAAAAAGAAAAGGTACACTCATAAGTTTTGTAGACTATAATGATAGTAGTTCTTTGCCTATTTTGTAGCATTTTTTTTTTATACTAGCCTACCAAAGTGACTCCACCCCGCCTGATGGTAAGCAGTTAGTGGAATCCAGAAGTATACCAAAAGCCTTCCTTTTAAACTGCTGGTATGGTGGCCTCCACTATGGCGGCTGGGAATGGGGTTAGGGGAACGGAATGAGGGAGGTGAGGAAAGAGGAAAGGGGCAAATTGTGTATTTAGCTATCACCTCCCACTTATCAACTGATCATTTAGCAAATTTCAGCTACAAAGGACAACTAGTTACTTATAATATGTAGTTTTGTATGTTCTCAGTGAGTAATTGAAAAGAATAATGCCGAAAGGATCCGCCCCAGTCTTGTGACAAACGTCGTTTGCCGCTTTTAATTTTATCTATTCGTATACATACCTATAATAGGTGTATTTGTATTATTAGGCAATACATTAATAGTTCAGTATAAGAAAAAGTGGTTTCACATTTTTGTCTCGATATTTAATAAAAAATGATGTGGGGATAATTATATCAACATCACCACAGTCGTAACTTACTTATTAAAACAAATTCTGTACGATTGTGTAGGTATTTCTGACCAGAAAACTTTTAGTAGGTACCTTATTATGTCAATAATTGATATATATGTAGTGTTATAGTTATAACACTTATGTTAATCAACCGGATGAAGGTCAAGAGTCATCAACTCTATACTTTTTCATCGATATGTCATGCAGACCAAGCATCAAGTGACGTTTAGTTTAATAATATGGACATAAGATAAACCAACATAAGGTCACGTTGGACATTTTATTTGTGTTCTGTGCCACATACAAAGCAAAATACATTTATTTGGTATAAACATTCTGTAAAATATACTATTAAAATTAAAATGTGGAATAAATTTATTAAATGGTAGTCAGCGCGGCGGTCTACGGCGGCGCTTACACGCGCTGAACGCGTTCAAAGATGCGCATCTCACTGTAACTGGAGCGAGCGCGTTCCAAGCTCAAGAGCCTTGGATGAACGCGCCGCGCTGACATCTTACAATATAATTCTATTTCTAGTTATTACGAGCTTTTTATGAGCATACTAAGCGCTGGGGCGAAGGAGGGGAGGCGGAGACGCGCGTTGTGTCGCTCGTCACTGAACTTGTGAGCGACATAATGCTTTCATTTAACTAAAATATGTTTGTTATTTTTAAGGAATTCGCACCCACCTCACCGCCAGGTATTCAACTAAACAATGCTTGTGCCTAAACAATTCTATCTATTTTATCTCAAGCAGATAATAAAGTCGCCGCTCTTGGGAAATAATTGAAGAATACCCGCGTTCAGTATCAGTTTGAGGAAAACGCTCGTACCTAAATGTATGTGTGTGTACACGGATGATACGATAAAGAACGAGTCAGTAGAAGCAACAGAGCCGGATAACAAACGCTTACAGCGGATACTTCGGGGCGCTTACTTTAGATTAGATCCACACAGCTTATAGCTTAAAGAGCCGAACCGAGACTTGTATCTTGGATGTATTTCGTTACATTCTCGAGGAATTCGAGCTTTTATTGTAAGTAGTAAAGTTATAAATATATTATCAAAATGATGACGCGGAATGATCTCAGTGAAGCATTACTCCTTACATCAATCCTCCGCCGCTATTAGCTACATAGCTACGAGCGCGAGCTGCGGCACACGGACGTAAACAAATCCAATATGAATATGTATTAGATTAATGTGAGGCGAGAGACAATGAGTGCACGAATTTACAGCGGGTAGATCGGTTTATAGATCAAAAGAATGTACGACAAAGGCTTTCACGGTGAGCCACGCGAACGACGAGCGGTAATGAAACAAGAGCGAGTGCGGACGGAACCACCGCGGTATTAATGCCGATAAATTGACAATTTGACTGTTCCCCGTAGTAATCTATTCAGTGTAGATCTGAAAAGGAATTTTGTCACGATTTTAAAGTAGTTTCACTGTGTGGTTTTGGTACACTATGTGCGCACTGTACTGTATATCAAACAAATCGCAAGTGTTCACAAGTGCATCGTTAAACAGTCGAGCGCACACCTCGCAGCTTGCCTCTATTGGAATAAAGTGAAGCTGCGGGAAATAACTGTTTCAACTTGCACTACGAACAGTCCAATGATATACTTCGGTAAACTGTTGCGTATTAATTATACACGTCAGTTTTTAACATGATCTCGAACTGTTACTGTAAACTATCAAATAGTTTCGGCAGCATATTTTTAATTAAATGACTCAGGGTAGTCAGAGCGAACGACGGCGGGTGAAGAACAAATTCAAAAATAAATTTTCCGGAACTAATGGAGTATTTAAACGTGAACTAAGGTTAGAGTCGGCTGACATTTCGCCGTTGGCCGCGTATACCCCGCGTACGTCGCACCGAGACGAGCGGGTTACGTCGCTAATGTATCGAATAACTGGAGCCAAGTCGTGTCGCGCCACATATTGAACATATCAGTAACATAGAGCTCGACATCTACGTTTTGAAATGTGTGTGACGAGCTCGAGTGTTATTTTATCGGTAGCGTGTTGGTGATAAGTGTCACGCACTCCGTGTAACCTTACTCGCTTATTTCTACCAGCAGTATACGCTTTACCTAACCATGATATCTCCGTCGTCACGTCATCAAGTCTTCCATTACCAATATTTTCAACACGGCAATATTACGCTCTGTCGAGTGCTCGGCTTCAGCCGCTCTCCACGAAGGACAAACCGCACAAAAAGGGCCAACTCCCAGTGGCGGCCCTTTGTGACGGCAATTAATTCACTCACTTCATAATTTGGGCTATTTTTGTACGAGTGGTCAGCGATGCACCCTTCACACACTTGACTACATAAGAGCTCATTTATGCTCAATTTAAAATCCGTGGGTATCTCAGTGCGTATGTCGTACTTGACGTTTCGCAACGCGCTCTAACATCGATCACGCGCCACACAAATGCGCGTGATTGATTAAGTCCGATCGAGCCGCCTTCTATTAAACGAATAATGTACTCTAAGAAATATATGAGCTAGAAAATATGATGAAAGTTTCGATATATCATAACGTTAATCTCGTACGAATAATGTAACGCAATATAGTTCACTGCAAATACACAAAGGTGCTGGAGTTAAATTGTGAAATATGAAAGGAAATGCTGGCTCATTTGACGGCGGGCGACCCTCGGACTGGCGCCGCCACCAGAGAGATTTAAATCTCTGGTGGCGGCACCGTGTCACTGCGTATGTATTATCTACTTACACTATTATTTTGTACTAATATCAATTAGTACGAGAAGTGACTAAACACACTGCTTGTGTGTCGTTGAAGAACTCCATTAGTAGGCAGTGCGAACCTCGCCACGTCCATCAACAAGGTTCAGACGCCACTCGATTTAGTCTGAGTGTTACCTTACACAGTGACCACTGAACCTGAGTGTATGTCGTGATGCGTGTAACAAGTGATATTATTATATATTCAGTGGATCGTGCGTATCTGCCGATTGTATGTATTTTTAACGTTTATCTTGGCGAGAGTGTTTAACATCCGCGACACGTACGCGTGTGATATTGTCGTGCTATCCTCCTCTCCCTACCTTTCGTAACAAACACACGCCGCTATTTAGATAATATAAATAACTCATTGGGCTGAAGGACGTCACTTCCTGCTCCCCGTTACGTTTCTACATATAATTACGGTTCATTAATTTTGAGTGACAAACAAAATGTTTTATTTCATTTGTAATGTTGTCTTTTGGGGCAATGAAAAAGTAATTTTAGACATATTTATTTTTGTAAAACTCATAGTCGGTCCGCGAGAGAGATGCGACGCGACGTGGCGACAACATTATTCATAATTACACGTAGCTTTCGGCAGCCGAGGACACTGCAACATTAATATAACATATGTTATCCTTATTTCTTTCATTGAAAACGAAAATATATAATTACAACACGAATTAAATGTTTTGTAGTCGTTTGTTATTATAATGTCAACAAAGTAATAGGTATATAAATAAATATAGTGTGATAAATGTGGATAACACAAGAAGTTCATAGTGCTTCATGAACAAAGGACAAGTAGGACGTGATGAGATACACTAAGACACACTGTTACGTTTCTGTTCGTTTGCTTGTGCTACTTTTTGGTACCGGGTTGACGCAGTGTGCATATTTGACCGTCTCGTAACCACCTCATCTTTCACGAGACGCGTATATGCATAAAGTAGCATTTTCCCAAGTTACAAAATCGTGTAAAATTTTACTTTTTCCCACGTGGGACATAACTTTTTGAGATCATAAATTATATGTTTCAAGTCTGAGAGTATTTTGTATTTCATTGCATGTTTGTAAATTCCCTTAGGACACAGGACTTGTTAACTAGTATGAGCATGGGCGCTGGCAGCAGAGTACAATTACACCCCCTTGTTGAGAAAAATGCATAGAAAACATTTAATTTTTTTAATATGTTAATCTTTGAGTTGAAGACGTATAAACCAACCTCGTCAATAAATTTATTGTCATCCTACTTTTTTTGTGAACACTAAGCTTCTACAGTTTGCTTAATGAAATGCAAAGACCTCACTGAATGTCAAATGCAGACCCCTGAAAGTATTTTGGTCGGCGACATGAGAATGATATGTAATGATATTTACGATAGTAGATCCACGCTGGCTTCAAGCTGCTCCAGGCTGGCATGTATGAGCCGGATCGACCGGGTAAGTACTCTTCTCTCATAGAAGATCGACGTAAGAGTAGTAGTATCCGTACTAATGCGTTTCGTTTGGTGAGTGAGAACGCTGGAAGCTCCATTTCCTTCATTTCCTCTTTCCCCACCTCCTACATTCCCTCCCCCTAACCCCATTCCCAGCCGCTATAGTAGAGGCCACCATACTATCAGTTTAAGACGATGGCTTTTGGTATGGTGGCCACCCCTTCTGGATTCCACAGACTGCTTACCATCAGGCGGGATGGAGTCACTTTGGTAAGCTTATATAAAAACAAAATGAGAGTTATCTATAATTAATCTATAATATAAAAAATGAATCGCTGAATGTGGGCTGAACCGATTTCGCTAATTCTTTTTTTATAATATTCCTTAAAGTAGGACGATGGTTCTTACGGAGAGAAAAATTTAAAATTTTCTGAAAAAAAACACTTTTCTATATTCCCATACAAAAGTATCTTAGTTTATCCCAAAATGTTTAAAAAATCCACCCGCGCAAAGCCGGGGCGGGTCGCTAGTAGAATAATAAAATAAAACTAATAACAAAACATAACATGAGTGGCATTCGCGTTCAAGTGTAGTTAACAGCTGTACATAATGAGCGACGACGCGACGCGGCGACGTGACGACGCCGACACGACGGAGTGGCGGCCAGCCCTCGCGTGGCTATCACTCCTCGCACTCGTTCATTCGCTCTGACGATTTTATTGCCGTCAATCCATCCAGTCAGAAATTCCATTAAACATTGCGCTCGATCATAGCGAGAACTCTTCAAGAGTTTAAAAGTGATCACAACCGGTTTGTTATGAATTGATAACCTGATAAAGACTTACCCAGTTTGATTTGACTTCAATAGTTATTGTAAAACTGGGCACAAGTGAGACCTTACTAACGAGTGAACCATCGCACATAAGCCCTGCAGGGTCAGTCTCGGAGCATCCCTAAAGTTTGTATCGAGTCTCGAATCTGTGTTTAATGACAAGAACTTACGAGACGCAGGTATGGGCAACTAATATATTAACTAACTACTACCTATCTCTGTATACCAAGATTGTAAGGTTCATCACAAACAAATCAAGCAGCTCTACTATAAATGTAGTTTACACTCTTTACTCTACAACTGGTGAACCACACGCACATCGTAGCTACTGAGCCCAGTTACATCGAATTGAAAATAATTTTAGAAGTAATCCGCACACACCACGCCACGTTGACGACACTAACACTAAATAAAGAAATAAATATAGACCTAAAGTGTTAGGTACCCTCGGCTAGAACATAATATATGCCGAATAAGGGTCCTGTAAAATCTGCGTTTGAAACGAAAGTGCCATAAATAATAAAAAATCGAGTTAAATCACAGATCTTTTCTCGCAAAATGAACGGGTAAAACTATAAACAATGGGCAGTAAATCAGCAGAACGAGAGCAATAAGGGAAAGAAGGGTGTAACCATGGGGGTGGGGCGGGGCGGTACACACGAAAAAACAAACGGAATACCCACCACAGCGCACGGACAATCAAATTAATTCGGATTAAATACGGTTCGCATCATGATTTGGACTATCTCTTTGTTTCAAAGTTCTTTATAACGCTGTAACCACAACCGCCGCCATCCGCTCGCAGTTATGACATCAACCCCTACCAGCGACATATCAGCAGTAGACGCAACGGCACGCAGTGTCATTTGTCACGCCACACACCCACTAACGCCGCCACACCAGTGGGTGAGCGGGACCCCATCGAACTTACAAATAGTTACCGTATTGTTACATAAAACCAACACAAACCCAATGTTATTTCCTCCTCGGCTATAACAAAAAACTTATTTTAGAAAAGTATTTTTATTCCGCGTCGTCGAGGCTGTATTGTTGGAATTATTGGATAAGTCATGTAATATCGGTCGTGCGAAGCCGCGCCGCCGGATCATTCGGTTATATTTAATGCGGCGGTGGACAGTGCACAAAGGCCAGTTATACATTCGGTAGTGCCCACACCGATATCGATCCAACGAACGTTATTAGCGTCGGTGATCTGCACTTCTCGCTGAGTTATTTCCATTCGTTTATTTCGAAGCCACGTAAGTAGGTACTTCGCCTCACTCCAAATAAAAGTGTTCAGACATTTATCGCAATCGGATCGCTCAATAAAACCTCCCTGTTTAAAGCAATCCACGTTCAATTCCTTACGTAATAGCATTATATAAAATTCATTGTATTCGCACACTTTATATTTTATTATTAAGAAACTCGAAAATGAAGGAAGATTTATTAGTAAAGAGCAACGCCCTCGTAACACATACCCTCACTATACATATAGTGAGTTGTTGACAATAAAAATACATGCATATTCTCTGTACTTTTGTAATTGTCATACTCGTAGCACGCATATTACGCCGGCGTCGTTCACATTCGTAGCACGCTCGTAGACGTCTATATAATAATGATAGTGACTCATATAAATATTTCCACATGTAAGTAAATTATCTATATATAAAAGCGAAAGGTCACTCACTCATCACAAAATCTCAGAAACTACAAGTGCTAGGAGTCTCAAATTTTGCATAGGGGTTATTTTTAGAACATAGGTAAGTGCTCACTAAAACGGAATTTTGCGAAATTCATATCCTAAGGGGGTATAAAGAGATGACAAAGTTTGTGTGAAACTTTTATAGTTTTTATAGTACGATTACTAAAAAATACTCATTTTTTAATATTTAGAAACTACCCTTATTAAGTGGGAAAATAGGAGTCTCAAGTTTGTGTGAAATTTCGTCAGTTTTAGTGATAGCGGGTAAATAGATTTAAATGGTATTCGCCATAGAGACACATTATATTGATATTTGTTACTGATCAATGAACGATTGCCGACACGTCTGAATTTTCACGCGAACGTAGTCGCGGGCAACAGCTAGTACATAATGTCAGCAGTTATGACATCACGCTCACAAAGTTTGCGAGGGCACACATTGGCGACCTTTTTTGTTCGGTAAAAGGCGGCATATATCAAATGAACGCGTCTCATCGACGCGACGAGTGGGCGACACTACATTCTGTTTATGCCATATTCGTCAAAGTGCAGTATAATAAAACGAGGGTAAGATACTGTCGTTTAAGTTAACGTGCAGCGCATACGTAATGTGGTTCTCAACTTATCAACACCCGCCGCTAGACCTTGGACCCAGAAATTCACTCAGCAACAACGCTCTCCTACCTCAGTTCGATAAACCACGGTATACGCAATGTTACGTACTTACAAAAGATTTCATATCTCACACGGTCGAACATCGACCGCAGGCTGTTCTCGGTCACGTCATCGCCATATTTTCCGAAATGTCTATCAAAGTAGAAATTACAGTCGATTTTATGAACTATAATAAATATCTCACGGGTATATTGAATTGGTAGACTGCGGCAAATCCGCGTTGCTGTTACAAGTTACTGTTATATTATTTTTTTATATCGATAGATTACATAGTTTAGTGTTTATTAATTGACGACCTGTGTGGTTCGGTGGTGTTGTGTATGGACTGCCACGCAGAGATCGCGGGTTCGATTCCCGCTCAATCCAAATGTTTATGTGCATGAACATGTCTATTTGCATTGGTCTGGGTGTTTCTATCTATACATATAATAAAAATGTAACCGATCGCTGTCTGTACATGGAAGATATATAAGAAAAAAAAATATTGGGGCCTTTATCAACGCAAATAGAACCCAAAACAATGATTGTTACAATTTTTGTCTGTTTGTCTGTTTGTCTGTTAGTCTGTTTGTCTGTTTGTCTGTTTGTCTGTTTGTCTGTGCGTTTGTTCACGCTAATCTCAGAAACGGCTTCTCCGATTTAGATACGGTTTTCACTAATACATTGTGGTAAGCTTCACTTAACATTTAGTGTTTGTTTCATGTCAATCGGTTCATAAATAAAAAAGTTATGCCAATTTAAAGAATCACGTCGAACATTTGTTAATTTACTACGAAATCTGATAGAAACAGAGACTTTAACAGGCTACGGAATAGCTGATAGCGTTTTTATTTTTCGGATTCCGCTCATTCTAAACAATCTTCCGTTTAGTTTTAAATGAATCCAGTTTCCAGTCAGCCTATGTTTCGCGATGACAATTAATAAAGCCCAAGGTCAGACACAACTAAAAGTTGTGGGCGTGGATCTAAGTATTAGCTGTGTTTCGCCCGGTCAGCTTTATGTGGCTCTATCACGTGTTAGCATTCCTAGCAGCCTGTATGCTTTGATCCCCGATGGCTATACGTCTAATCCATACATCCATACAGCCATACATATTATATAAGGCTGTGTCCTGACTGACTGACTGACTAACAGACAACGCACAGCCTAAACTGCTGGTCGTAGCAACTTGAAATTTGGAGGGTGTGTTTGTCTAAATGTCTAGAGATTGTACTAAAAATGGGTTTTTTAAAATTTAATTCCTAAGTGTGTGAAAAGGGATAAAATCGATTATATAAATCTTCTTCATTTTTTAACTTACAGTTTTGAAATTTTATTTTGGAATACTTTTATTTAAATAAAAAATATCCTTATAATTTTATTTTAACAGGGGTGGATTTAGAGGGGTGAAATTAGGGATGAAATATTCTATACAAAGATCTTTAGCTTCTGAAGCTAGCGACTCGAAATTTACAGGGAGGGGGAGGGAAGGAAAGGAGGGAAAAGGAGGAACTGAGGAGAAGGAGGAAGGGAGGGGAAAATGAGAGGGAAGTGATGGGGAAGTGAGAGGAAAGTGATGGGGAAGTGAGGGGGAAGTTAAGAGGAAGTGTGGGGGAAATGCGGGAGAAGGGAAGGGAAAGTCAGGGAGAAGTCAGAGGGAAGTAAAGGGAAAGCCAGGGAGAAGTGAGGGGAAGTGAGAGGAAAGTGACGGAGAAGTAACGGGGAAGTGAGGGGAAGTGAGGGGGAAGTGAGGGAGAAGTGAGGGGGAAGTGAGGGGAGTGAGGGGAGATAAAAAATAGTATGAAAAACAGTATTTAAACAATATAATAATGTCTATTGGAAAAAACGTCATTCACGCGAGCGAAGCCCAAAAGGTCACTCACTCACTTATCACGAAATCTCAGAAACAACAAGTGCTAGGAATCTCAAGCTTTGCATTGTCATTCCTATTAGAATATAGGTGCTCACTTAGACGGAATTTTGCGAAATCCATCCCCTAAGGGGGTATAAAGGGGTGGCAAAGTTTGTATGAAACTTCTATAGTTTTTATAGTAGGATTACCAAATTACTAGAAAATACTCTTTTTTTAATATTCAGAAACTGAATATTAAAAAAAGAAAGAAGAAAATGGGCAAATAAGAGTCGCAAGTTTGTGTGAAAGTGGTTTGTCAGTTTTAGCGGTAAACTGGATTCACCATAGAGACGGATAATACTGATACAATGTACGATTGCCATAAAATCAGGCACGCAATATTCTCATAGAGGCACCCATCTGAATTTTCACGCGAACGAAGTCGCGGGCAACAGCTAGTGTATAATATGTATGTATTTATAAAAAAAAGTATTTAAGTATGTGTATATCCGCATTGAAGGATCAATAACACAAGCTAATAAATATGCTTACTTTGGGTCAGATGGCGTTGCGTGTAGTTGTTGCGATATTATTATTAATAATATTAGAAATTGTTCTATAGCTTAGTGAGAACTATTAAAACAACTCATCACACTAGCATAAACTGTGAGGCGAGTGGCTCCGGGACGTTAATGAGGCGCCTTGGGACACGGTCGCCATCTCACCGTTACTGGTACTTTATTGTTGCCAACAAGTGAGTTCGGCTCGTGGCCTATCGAAACTTTTAAGAAATGATCGTGGCGTAACGAGGGGCCGTAGACACGATGACTGGACACTATTGTGGGTCTGTGTGCTGCGGCCGACCGCTCTCAATAGGCGCCGGCCCGTCGCCCGCCCTGACAAGTTTTTTTGATTTTGTACCCCAAAAACATGAAATGAAACCCTGTTACCAATCAATTTTCTGTCTATGTATTACTTTTTACACTTATACATTACTAACAACTCAATAAAAAAAAAACTTTAAATATTCTAGAGTCAGGTTCGCATTTAGCAATTGTTAAAAATCGATCGATTTGCAAATCACACTCACACTATTCATTCTGACGAATAAAATTAGATTGAATGTAATAATCGCGCAGAAGTGTGGCGCATACTACCTGTCACCCAAACAGACGTTTGACATCAACACGAGCAAACAGTAGCCATTCAGATAAACTATCAACATACAAACTATTGTCGACCTAAATAGAAAATAAGAAAACAGAATACGAAACTAGCATGTATCGATTCATACACGACTGTTGGTAATAGGGGCTTATACCGATTTTTATGAGCGTAACCCACAACCCAGCCATACGATCCCTTATGTTAGTTTTATACGATAACGCGATGTGTTTGCTTAGCTTGCGGTTACAGTCTGTGCCAACAGATAATATAATGCAGCCTACTTACATTTCAATCTAATATAAATACTATCATCATTCCTCAAATTAAAAAAAAAAACATTATATTTATGTAAAGTACGTACAACAGCCGGGTGTTACGATACGCCCGGCTGTTGTAATAAACATAGAAGTCAATCAAAATCTGCCAAAAATTTACACATCAAAATATATTACGTGGAAGTCACTTAAAAACATATATCGTTGATTTATTGACGTTGTCGACAAGATGATTCATTGATGTATTCATGGTAGATGTTTTATTATTCACTCGTGCGAGCTTTGAGAATTCAACGAGGGAAACTGTTGTAGTCTATACCATATTATGAACAAAACGTTTCACTGTCTTGTAAGAAAAACAATCCGTGTCGCTTAATTTCAAAAATAAACTTGAAAAACACAACATGTAGATACCTATTCGTAGACAGAGAATACTCAAAAAATATCGATACGTAAGTGCTTAACTTTCGCCCTCTTAGTGAGAGCAAAAGTTAGAACAACATGTAAGCGTGTTACCGAGTGTGACATAAATCTTAGCTTCTCGGCTGCTCAGTCACACAGCGTGAGAGACTGAGCACGTGTTCAATCTGTGAGATATCAGTGTGTATTGGCCTGGCGAAGCCCGAATTTACTTTATATTTCATTTGCTTGACACATATTAAGCCAGATTCTTAGAAGGTTAGAGAGGAAGCTCGATTGAGACCTTGAAGAAAGTTAAAATGTTGAAGAAAAAGGGCCATGCTTTTAAATAGAAGAAAACAAAAATTGCTTTTTTATTATGTCTCTTTCATAGAATAATAGATCTAACGAATAAACAATAATGGACATCCATCAGCTAATATGATGATGACGATAATCATCAAGTATTTCGTCCTTCTTTCAGCGAGACGGTCGCTCAATGACATGAATCGTTGTAATCCACATACCACATGAGCGAATATTCGTTTACAAATTATTATTTATTACGCACAAAGATTTAGGTATGTATGTAAGGCATGAATTGCGGCCGTGCGGTTGCAAAAATAGTTGTTAGCAGTGTTATTATTGTATTAATTTGTATAATTCATGTATTTTCACGTTTGTATGGTTGTTTCTAAAGGTACTTATATACAAATAGAGGTTAATAAAAGTTTTCTCGGCTTTCTCTTAAGATTAATCATTTGAAATGAAATGAGATTTTATTCACATAAAACATGGTTTAAAAAGTGTTCATAGAAGTATTTTTTTTTTAATATTAGTCTACCAAAGTGACTCCACCCCGCCTGATGGTAAGCAGTCAGTGGAATCCAGAAGTTGTGGCCACCATACCAAAAGCCATCGTCTTAAACTGCTGGTATGGTGGTCTCCACTATGGTGGTTGGGAATGGGGTTAGGGAAAGGGAATGAGGGAGGTAAGGAAATGGGAAAGGGGGGAAGTTGGGCATATATATGTATATAATGGAGAAGTATATTTATAGTTCCAACATATTTCGCCTTGTTTAGGCATGCGAATATTGAATTAATATTTTTTTTTTTTGTGTATTTTATTATGAGATTTGAGTAGCAGTTTGCTTCGTTATAGTTAACAAAACTTAAAATTATCGAAATCAAATATTGTAGAATACAATACGAGTACCTACTACCTAAATATATAGATATTACAGCAATTTTTTCTGTAATAGAGTTCAGGTGCAGCATTATTAATCTTTACATTGATCGGATAACTGCAGCTGCTTTGATAGCAAATTAAATAAAAACACGAGTCAAGTGCAGACGTGGCACGACGACGCAGGGCGCGGTACGGTACGGCTCAGTACGGCGCGGCGGCGCGCGTCGGTGTGGAAACGAGAACAGCCTGCAGATAATTGAGCTGCTCGAGCTTTGCTTGTCTGTTATTATAATACATTCACCAATTAACCTCCACTTCGAGTTTTTATCTTATATGTTGAATAATGGAAAAGCTTTCATAAGCACATTTGTAGTGATTTCGACGTCTATCCACGTTGTAACACAAAACATCGAAAATTCAAGAAGCCTCTTTTCTATACACAACCAGCAACTTGCCCGCCCTTCCTGATAAGAATAGGAATACTTATATGTTTTTACGACTACGTAATTACAAATGTTTGGTATTCTCGGGCATTCTCTACTATGCATGTATTACCATATAAACCTTCCAGAATAAATGGCTTATTCCACAATCCCCCCTGAGCAAATCTCCCTTAGGGGGGAAAACTGAACTTTAATGTAAAGTTAGTCCGAAAATCCCCCTTATCTAAGGCTTGTTTTATCGTTACGCGTTTCGGCAGCGCCGTTGTAGCGCGCGCGTTTAGAGATTATGAGGTACCTAGTACTTGTGCGTTTAACGAAAAGCGCTGCTCAAGCGCGTGACTTTGAAACGCAAGTACTACCTTATATATCTCCGAACGCGCGCCCTTCAACGCGTAGCGATAAAACCAGCCTAAACAATCGTTTTATACTATTTACTATTTAGAGATTCTTCACGATGATATTAATAGTTTATCACCAGCTTCAGGGATTGAAAAGTCTGGAACTACTTATTATATTCGCTGGTTTGCATTAATGTACATAAACTCGTAAATTAAATAGGAATTACCCATGCACCCAACGTAAACATCGACTGGACAAGTTACTATCGTCTAACAAAATATCGGCATAAAGCATTAGTTAGTAATGTTTGTTGAGCACCGGAGACCCAATTGCTTCTTCTTACTTTTCCTTCCTTTTCCTTATTTTCTTGTTCACAATTAACAATGGCTGGATTGTGTTTTCTACAATCACTAATACGTAGGCTGTAAAACAGGCAAATCATTTTTCGCATAAGTTTTATGAAAAAGGTATTTAAGTTACTAAACATCTTTAGTTATTATAATACGAATCAATAAGTTAGCTGTTAAAATTCACAGATTAAACTAAAAGGTATGGCCAAAATTTGAACGACCTATACAAGTCCACAGAGCACATAGGTAGCATAATGATCCTGGTTTACCCCTATCGAATGTAAGACAACTTGCGCTCGGCAAGTTTTGTCATTCATTAGTGTTAACTTGGCGCCCTACAATTAATAAACAACATGAAATCCAGCCCAAGAACCCTCCAGGGTATCGCTATCATTACAGCACATATTATTAAGTAGAGGAAAATTAAATTTAGGCATTTAACAACATAATATAATAGGTAATACATATTAGGTGAATATCGCACATGTAGTGTATCAATGAGTTTGTGATCTAGGATAACGTTTTTAGCGTTTGTTTAATATGAAAACCCGCATCACAATTTGTAACATAAACACACTAACATTAACCATCGTCGCACCAAAGACGCGTTGTCAGACCGAAGCGGGATGCAACTCAGTGTGATAGCCGTCTTAAGACATTGGACTTAACTAGCAAAGTTTTAAATAATTAACTTAATACAACTAAAGTAATCTCGTCTACTTAAAGACTTATGCAATAGTTGTTTACTCTAAGGAAAATAAAGTTGTCTTTAGACGGAGGCATTACACAATATGAACATATACCAAGAATGATGAATGGTGAAATAGGTATATATTTTCTCTCCCTTGTTATTGTTACTGCATCATAAAATGCTCCTTCACCACGAACATTCACTTGTATTGTAACGTTTTTTTGTATTGCCTCGATTTATGCATTACATTACAATACTATTTTAAATTTGGAATGTTACATTACAGGCGAATTCTCGCGGTGTGGGAACTCCTGAAGACGGACATGCTATTAAGTGTCATTAACATTAATCACAATAAGAAAGGTACGAAAGAACTTTTGATCCATATTAAATAAATTGTCAACGTATTTAGATTTTCAGTATTAGGTAGGTAAATTATTATATTATATTTGTATGTGCAATATGGTTCTTGACTTATCTTCTTGTAGCATGCTCCTAGACTTATCCAAATTTTATTGAAAACACAACTATATCGATCGAAACATAAAGACCTAATGGAGTATAAGCATTATACGGATGTGGACGCTAAACCAAAGAGAGAGAGAAAAGCTAGAGGCATTTGAGATGTGGTGTTGGAGTAGGACATTAAAAAGTAGGAAACAATAGATGAATATAATTATAATAATATGGTAGTATATTACATAGGAAATCTAGTATTTTTATTAAATTAAAGCCCTCTTCCTCTCCTCTTTTCTAACTTTGCTGTGCCCGACAGGGTCCATAATGATGCCATGCAATATATCTTTAACATCTTATCTACATTGTGGAACGCAAATAAAATATTGAGTATTGAGTATTGAGTATTGGAAGGAAAATCAGTTGGACAGAAAAAATAACAAATATGAAATTACTAGAACTAGTTAAAGAGAAAGAACACTGGTTAAGAACTGTAGTTAAAAGAAGAATAAGTTGATTGGCCACTTGATACGAAACGACAACTTGTTTAAGACCATTTTAGAGGGAAATTGAAGGTAAACGAGGAAGAGGAAGACCAAGATGGAGTTTTAACCTGAAAGTCGAGTCGTATCAAGAGATCAGAAATAAAGCTAAGGACAGAGAACAATGGCGGATGCTCCACCGACTAGAGCTGAACTCTTAAATCAAGAAGAAGAAGCATGCTCAATGTATGTACATAATTTAATACCAAATTGACAAATGAATAATTAAATACTGTATTTATTATAGATTGAATGTGCACACTGCGCTACTGTCTGCTAATTTTACTTTTTATTGCTATTTTCTTTCTATAGCTGCTATTTTAAATAAAATGGTCTGACCTTGTTCATCGTAGCCATCAAGCAAACGCCGCACTGGATCAACACATAAACTTTGTGCACACAACACACTACACTCACCCTTATCCACTACACTACATCTTTGCCACAAAATAACATATACCTACGAATTAACATAGTTTTCAAAGAAAATTATCAGAGGACGTTGGCGTCGGCGAGGTGTGATAGTTGCCAGTGTAAATTTATAAATTGTTATAATTTTTTTTTGTTTTTTTTTTAATCTTAATTTAACTATTTTATTTCTAAGTAGGTCTATTTAATAACAAAAATTGAGATTGTTTTTTGTTCAATGTAAATTTCAGTCCCTTCTCTCAATAATTATTTAATTATTTTCGTGCGCTATTTTTATTTTTTTTTTACTAACATTGGCAGACGAGCAAACATCCCACGTGATGGTAAGTACTTAGTAATTATTGTGCACAAGAGAGTAAAAAAAAAAAAAAGATTTAAAAGGATCCTGTATGTAAATATTGTCATCACATAGGTAATCGTCATGTCATTGTATTGTGGTGACTATCATTCCATTTAATGTATAGGTTACATCAAAATTTTGCTGTGCTCGATTTTCATACGAGAGAAAACATCTATATACACGTTAATTGTTTGTTTGTAAGGCTTGTTGTATGCCCGAGATATCTTTTTAAAAGAATGGAACCAATTTTAAAAAATATTTCGAACAATCCTGTTAAACTCTATAGATAAAATATTTAT
Organism: Parascotia fuliginaria; assembly: GCA_963082885.1. Taxonomy (NCBI): domain Eukaryota; kingdom Metazoa; phylum Arthropoda; class Insecta; order Lepidoptera; family Erebidae; genus Parascotia; species Parascotia fuliginaria. The sequence continues at coordinate 222,142 of OY720173.1, forward strand.
GATAATCAAAGAATTTTTTGTAAGGTAAAAAATAACGCTCCATTGAAACACAATTCGTTATTCGTACCTTGTGACGCGCTTACAATTTCCAGAAACAGATTCTGGACGCACCATTACACTTAGTTATAATGACAAGTATTCTTTTTGTCTAATCACAATTTTCCACTTCAATATCTACGGCACGATCAAGAAAGACACTTACGTAATTAAAAAAAGAAATTATATACATCGTATATTTTAGATATGATTGTCAGCCCTGGCGTAGCCGTAGCTACCTATTTCTTTGGCTACGTCACACAATTAAAAAACACTTAACATTTTCTTTATTTAATTATACACTGACTTACAGCAGCGCCGCTCTGAGGATGACTGAGAACAGCAGAAAAACTACACTATCCAAGTAATTGCGGTCTTCTGTATCATGACTATGACTGTGACACAATGTTTTTTCCCAGTCTCAGGGTTTCTATTTTGATTGAATTGGGCTCAAAATATCCTCGAAGAAATCGTTGCACTCCAATACCAAAATACGTTTTCTAAAATAGTCACATATAAAATACTAGCTGCGCACCACGGCTTCGCCGGTGCCTAAAATGTGTTTTGTCGCCCTCGGGAACCAAACCGATTTTTGGGATAAAAAGTACATACCAATAGTCATTGAAATCGGTTTAGCCGTTTAGGCGCTGAGTGGCAACAAACACGCATACATACATAGACACAAACTTTCGCATTTATAATATTAATAGGGTTATAAGTATTTAAACAGTCGTGTTGATATAATAAATCTCGTTAAACCCGTCGATGTTCTCGAGCGAATTGCTATAAACTCCTCGTCACATTTAACGTGAACTGTTCAAGTAGATAACTATGTTAAACTTAATACTACAGCTTTAAATAGGCAATGGAGTGTCTCAGAACATCGGTCGATAACAAACTTACCAAGTTAACTCGCCGACTTTACAAACTTTTGTATATTTACGTACTACCTAAATATTGATTACCTACTCTTGGTGTTCGTTTGGTGACTTAGCTCATAGTGACTCGAGTTTAATTTAGTTTCTAACCAAATGTCGGTTAAACGGTGGCACGCAACACACGAGGAGATAACGCCTCATCTTCGATAATAATTAGTTACTATCGCATAAAACTCGTAAACAAAAATACCGCTGATATATAAAAACTTATTTATTACCTATCTCTACTTCTGTTAGGTCGAGCTATGATGTTATTTTCGTTTCACGAAGATACCTAGACATGAAGATAAATAATATTAAACAACACGATACTAAACGAATATAGGTACATCAAGATGTCGAATGACGTCTTAAGGGTGTCTGCTAAGTTATGGGAAATGCTGATAGTCAATAGTACACCTCGAACATTCGAGTGTGTCGCCACCACTTTATGGTCAACAAGCCTATGCGGCTCTCCGGGGAAGTTCACAACTTAGTTGACAGAACTGCACACTAAGCATTAAGTTTACGCAGCACTGTACAAAGGTCCCGATTGAGAATTTATTGCACAACGGGCCATTCGGTAAACGGATTATATTATATCAGTTCCGTTTATGTGTATCCAGTGCCGTAAATAGCCTTTTTTGCGCCCTGTGCAAGCTTCTATAATTGCGCCCTTGTTTTTTTAGATATTATAGGTAACCTAGAGCAATGCTATGTATAGGCCTACTTTATTTCATTCAGGGTGATAAAATAAAGCACAAGGAACTTGGTGTTGGTGGACCAATTATCTAATATTTTGGAAGAAAAATCTTTTTTTTTAAAGAACTGATGTGGGCAAACAAGCAGACGAGCCATCTGATGTTAAGTGGACCCTTCGCCTATTATACCACCCACTGTGTCTCACTCACTAAAACTCAATCGCAAGTTCACTAGTGCAAATGCGTTGCCCACCCTGATGCTTAAGATTTAATTTTTGGGCCACTATGGTTTTCATACTTATATAATAATTAAAAAAATCTTTATAGCGCCCGCCCGTACTCGCCCGCCGCTTAGTTTGCGACCGACCGTGTAGCCGGCCGGCGGTTTAACTCCGATAAACACTAAACACAAATACGCTCGTGCGCTGCCAAAAAAATAAGCGCGATGTTTTGTCTAATTTAATAGACGTTTTTGATTATACTGGCATGTAGGTATACGTATGTGTTGGAATCGAGCACTAGGGGCGCAGCGGGATCTTATCAGGAGCAAACCGAAAAAATAATAGTCCTGCCTGGTCTGGCCATTCTTGCGCCCCCCAGAGTCTACGCCCTGTGCCTGGGCACCGGTAGCACCGCCCTATTTACGGCACTGTGTGTATCTATGTATGCATTTTGGTACACGGCTGGCGGACGACAGCAATCTCAATTCACAGCACACGCGGTATAAATGCGGGTTAGATTCTCGCTCAGTGCAAATATTTGTGTGCATGAACATGTCTATTTGCATTGGTCTGGTTGTTTCTATGTTTAATATGTATGTATTTACAAAAAAAAAAGTTTATTATATCCGCATTATAGAACCCATATCACAAGCTATTTTAAATATGCCTACTTTGGGTCTAGATGGCATTGTGTGGATATTTGTAAAAAAAAAACTATATAAAACCATAGTCCTTTTTTATATTTTAAGAAAAAGAGTTGTTGGCTACGAAAAAAGATTGCTCCACATCTGTCGACAGTTTTCAGTCTCCACTGATATATTACTCCTCTTTCATAATTTCATAATACGTGTAAGTATTTAGTAACGTAAAAGTGTTACTAATGAACGAGTTGTTTGTATATAAGACAGATGAGCTGTTGAGCGACCTCTCACAACGAGCAGCGCAGGTAATAACAACATTTATAATCACATAAATAACGTGCACTGTCTGTTGTGCGGTTATTTATTGAACTATGTATCACATCTGAGGCTAACTACAAAGAGATCGACACTATAAACTATCAAAGTTTTATAAAAGAGACACATTTTACGCTATACTCGTATGTTTCACAAACGACACACATCATCAGCTTGTTCATTTCGTTGTTCGTTCAAAGAGAGCCATATAAATATCCCATGCAATAAATACATCAGTCGGCACTTTTATCAAATTGTCTCGCAATATTTTATTTTACAAATGATTCAGACTATTTTATTTGCCGACAACAAATATAATGAAATACTTTAACGTCAAAAAGTGATCTCTCTATCGTAACTGTCAATATTGGTACAATAAAAGTCCACAGCTGCTGAGCATTGAATACATACATACACTAAGGTACAGTGTGCTTATGTATGTAGTATTATATTCATACGTATCTACTACCTACTGATGGAGGATCGGTCGTCCGACGTCGTCAAAGGTTTATTGCAAATATAAAATGATCTCGACCTATTTGTGTGTTCAGGTAGTCACGATTCCGCCACAAATCAAATCATGTATGTACATCTATCGCAGAATGTCACACGATTTATTGAAATCCTGCACATGTGACGCGGCACAACACCGCCATGTGGCTTGTCAGCCTTTCTGCCGACATCGTAGGTCTATTTGAACCTGCCTGTACCTTTAAATAGATATTTAATAATAAAATTGTCCTACAACCTGCTTTGTCTTGGCATATCTGGTAATTGTCCTCAAAGCCAAGATAAATATATTTATTGTCTGTGCTAAGGTTATTTTAAGCAACTATGAATTTCTAAAACAACACAGGTAAGTATAAGTTTTTCGTAGGTTCACTGTGGCGACACTAAAATAAAACTTTATTATGCGTTCCGCCCTCTCTTTGCAACGGTACTAAAAGTTGCGGTTTCCCGGTTTGGTTCGCTATTGGCTTAGGTGATAGTATAGTTCGCTAACTAGCCCACTGTAACAACAGCACTTTGAAATACGATGGGAATCAGTCGTCTCCTGATTAGTTTAGAGCATAGTTAAGTTAGTTTTTACTCATATTCAATCTTTAAAATTACCAAACTACAAATACAGCACCAAGAAAATTTCTGGAGCAAAGTTATAATAAAACGCTATAAAATATTATTTTCTTTACTAAAATACTGTAGTCAAAGTGTTTATGTTACTGTATAAATTCAAATCCAGACATTAAAATTAAACGCTTGCACGCAGTTCTTATAATTCTAAATCTGGAGCTATTGGGGAAACTTTATAATATGACTTAATACAGTGTTAAATTATTTTGTAGTGTTCAACAAAATATTGACAAGTTTGTAATGCACGTGAAATAATTGTCGTTTTCTTTGATACATAAATGACGTTTAATCAAAACCATATTACTATAGTGATTGATTTTCTAATATTTACGACTGCCGCGGTGGTAAGGTAAAGCCTAGCCGAGAGCCCAAATTCAATAATAAAAATGAGTATAGGGTCTTTTATAGGGCAATTCTGATCATGGCGACAGATGCACCTTACTATGTTGGATGTTACTGTCCTGCGGCAGGGCAAAGGACTCTTCTCATATAGAGAAGGAATGAGCATTAGGGACTACTCACACTTATTAAGCTCTATTCAGGTTATGCCCACAGAAAACAACGATTTTGTATGGAGACGCGTACGCATGCGGAAAGCTGAACGGACGCGTACGAGCTGAATTAGTGTGAGTAGTCCCATAATCACCCACCACGCTTGCTCAAGGCGGATTGGCAATTCCAGACTTTTAAGTCCAGGATTCCTACACGATATTTCTCTTCACCGTCAGTCAGAAATGTCAAAGATAAACTGAGAAACTAATATGATTTAAAAAATCACATTTGTACTTGTTCGAATTCGAACCTACTACCTCGTGTTTACGATACGGGTGCCTTATCCACTGGGCCATTTTGTCGTATTAGATAATAACATAAAATAATAGAAAATATCTCTTCGAGTGTGTATACTGTTAATAATTACCGACCCATCTCAGTACTACCCATAATCTCTAAAATAATTGAAAAGCTGCTAAACATAAGATTACTAAATTATCTTAATAACCTTAACATCATAGCACCTTTTCAATACGGTTTTCGAAGAGGTGTGTCCACTGAAGATGCTGTGTCCAATATCACTTCCTTAATTACCAGTAATTTGGATGAAGGTAAAAAATGCCTGGCTGTTTTTATCGACCTAAAAAAAGCATTTGATTTGTTCCCACTCTAATAAACAAGCTAGAAAACATAGGAATACGTGGAAATTCACATTTACTCTTCAAGAGTTATCTAACAGGTCGTCAACAACAGGTCAAAATTAATCAGTATGTTAGTGACTCTGACAATGTTCTTTTCGGAGTACCACTCGGACCTACCCTCTTTTTAATTTTTATTAACAATCTGTGTAACCTACATGTCACATCTGGGCATATAGTTTACTATGCTGACGACACAGCCATAGTGTTTACTGGAAGCTCCTGGAAAGAAGTCCAAAATACTACTGAAGCTGGACTGGCAAAGGTGGCTGATTAACTCAATAATAATCTTCTAACCTTAATTACTAACAAAACTAATTATATGTGTTTCTCCATCTATAACTCTTCTCAACCTCCCGCTGATTTTGGGATTCGGATTCATGGGTGCACCAATCTTCAAGCAATAAACTGTAACTCTTATCACAAAAGTTATAAGTACTAAATACCTTGGTGTAATGATTGATCAGAGATTAGACAAATAGAGTCAGAAAATTCATCTGGGTTTTCAAAACGTTACGTCACGTTACAACATCTGAAACCTTAAATAAAATTTACACTTCGTTGGTTCAATCAGTTCTTATATACTGCATTCCAGTGAGGGGTGGAGCGACGAAGACAAAATTTATTGAACTGGAGAGGGCTCAAAGATCTGTCTTAAAAGTAATGTACTTTGAACTGTACAGATTCCCCAAGTACAAGCTCTGCAATGTTCTTTCTGTAAGACAACTTTATGTCTTACATAGTATATTAAAGGTATACATTCAAAGCTTACTTTCGATCCCGATCTACTGTAAAATAATATAAATACTCTCACGTTAAATTACATTATTTTTATTCATATTCATATTCACACACACACACGCACACACGCACGCACGCACGCACGCATGCACGCACGCACGCACGCACTCACGCGCACGCACGTACTCACGCACGCACGCACGCACGCACACTCGCACACACACTCACACACACCACACACACACTCACACACATACCCACACACAGGTTTTTGTAATCTAATTTCGGCTTACATACCTGTCCAGTATTTATCCCATGTAATGTGAAGAGCGGGGTCTCCTAACACAAGTATTTTGTTACTTAAAAGGAGCACCCCCATTAATTCATGTGAACTAGCTCGTACGAAAACGAAAATAAACTATTTTATTATTATTTATTATTATTAGTATAGGTACCATAGTTGGTAGCAAAACGTCATGAAAGTCTGAAAAATGTATCGATCGTAATGTTACGTACGAACATTCTTAACAAAAGTACATTTAGTATTTTCTTCGGTTGCAAAATGTTAAGCAGTTAGTTACAATTAAATAAGGACGAATTTGTCTGGAAATTGTATTACTCGCTACACAACACAGCCGCTCCACCCGGGCCGGGCGGGACCACTCCGTTCGCCGCGGTATTATTTCGAAACTACTAGCCCATTTCTCACTCATTTATTTATATATAGTTAGTCTGATTCTGTTCTTACTTACACTTAGATAGTATTTCAGGCGTCAGGTGGTAATTCCATTATGCAAAGATCCCTTGCTAACCAGATTTCAGATTACGCTTACCAGATTTAAACGTAGACAGAATAAAAGTAAAAATTCATAATCGTTTGCCTACGCCGTAGTCGAGTAATAAAGTAGTTACAAAATACTATATATATGTATAAACAGCAAGGTTCCCGATAAAAATGAGATTGTCACAATTAATAGATACATTACAATGAGGCATACATTCTCAATAACCTGTCACAGAAAGGTGTGTAACATAAGGAGTTTAGTTCATGCCTGATTTAACAAAAATGTTAAACTCGTACACAGAAGTGTATTTATTTATCTGACGCGGCTCGACGTAAAGTGACGGCGAAGAGGACGGCATGAGGGTATATATTTTAATAATAAAGACGCGATCTCCTCACGTCTCAGAGAAGAGGCTGTGAAGCGGGTCGCACTTCCGCCACACAACAGCTCAGCGTTTTATTTGAAATACAAATATGACGTAAGTAGCACACCATTGTGGAACATTTCTGCTTGGCATATTTAAGTTAGGGGTACGTCGCTGTCGTGCGCTACGTCGAACCGGGACATAGCCGCGCAATAACAACTAACACAAACAGAAGCATACAGACTAACGAATCATCAGAGAGAGTGCACTCTGCCTGTGTGTGTGTGGAGAATAACGGCGAAGTACCTAGCTCGTTTGAACAGAGCGAGGCCACAAACACTAAATCCCGCAATCAGCGCGGCGCACGGTGGCGACACAATGGAGACAGTAAATATGTTATTGTAAAATAAATTTTTGTTGCTTTACTCGGATTATTTTGAAATTTATTAAAAGGATCCTGGCGTCGGCCGGCGGCCGTGGCCATTACGCACCGCGACCATCGCGTCCGACTCGCCCGCGCCGCGTCTCAACCCTCTGACGGCGAAAACGTTACGTCTAAAAATAAAATGTTGTGCGTCTGACATTCATTTCAGACGTAACACTAATTCACTGAAACAGGAACATTAATTTCATTAGCTAACACAAAACAAAGTTGTGATCGTATGCACCGACGCAAAGCTCTGATCTGGAGCGAGCGAAAACGTTATATAGGACCATATTTGTATATTATGGTGAATAATGGGTGACATAGACGGCGACAAATGGAGGAAAGCTCGTTATTGCTGTGGCAGAAATATATCCCAATCTGAGGCGTCACATTTACATACCCAAGCGGAGGCTTCTCGCGGAGGTGACGTCACGTAAGCGACTCGAATGTTATCGCTTAATACGACGCCCAGCGGTAAGGTGCCGAATATGATATATGTATGTGGCGTGTGGGGGATCGTATGTTAATAGCAGGCGCGTACAACTCCTCCGATATTGCCTTACACCACTCTCGTCACGATAAGTGACGGAGTGTATACTTACACTTACATATTACCGAGAAAAAGTGATGACGTCGCAAAAACCAATAAAGTAAAATTTAGGTACAAAACAAATTATAAAACATTTAAGATACTCATATCTAAATACCCTTCTGTAAATAACTCACAAAGTAAATAATATAGCAGTATCAGACAGCTTATTATGTAGTTAGGCTATTTAAGATGCAAATACGTATCATTTAGATTAGCACTCTGCTGATCACCGAGATTAGCATAACACCGGGCCGAGGACACGCGGGACGACGCGACGGTGCAGCCAGGTGCAACTATGTATCTATCTAAACATGAATGAAACAAACTGAGATTTAAAAATCGCATAATGTCTCATGCAAAAGATAATATTCGGCTTTATCACAATCATTTATTTGACATAAATCACTCATAAAATACTTTTTAACAATACAATTTAATAGATCAAGCAGTTTTTGAAATTCATCGATTGATCATGATATCAGGTAGAGTTAATAAGCTAGTACAAAAGCAAGTAGGTGGTTACATACTTACCTAAAATTCCAATCTCGAAGTGAACATCAACAATAAACATGTGGTTTCTCTCAATAGTGTCCCGCAAATTGTACATCACAATGAATAGCGTAAAGGAAGTATTTAAGTACTATTCGATAATGATAAATGGTGGCATATTGATCTATATCGGTTACGTTATCGGGGGTAGCTTATGGAGTCTACCGTCAGTTCCCGGCCAGTACCCTGGGACAGCGGCGGCGCCGGGGCGAAGAGATATGCGTCTTCAGCCAAGGACATGAACGAGAAATCGCGGTAAATTATATTATTTGCGAGCTCCGGCAGCAAAATATTTTCCGAAGCTTATCGTTAAAAATATATCATGAAAAGAAAACAAGTTGAGAAATATGATTTTAATTTTGATGGTTAATTTTAAAATATGGAACTGCGCTAGTGATTCAGTTGTACTGTGTGCGGACATGAGGAGTTTTTTTGTCGAGACATTCTTTTTATTCGCTCGACGTCTGTAGTTGAACTTACCACGGCTGGCTTATCGTAGGTGTTATAGGTACATAGGAAAAAATTATAAATCTACTCAATTGTTATATTTCTGTCATGTTAAATAATATGGTTTGTCGCAACTCAAAGGGAATTGACTTCATATAATTCAAAGTGTTGCATACATTAATAAACAACCATTTTAGAACAGTGTCAAATTCTCGTTGGTTATGAATAAAACATGTTGTAAAATAAAACAATGCTATAACAGATTATTACACAATAGTAATCCCTAAAGACATCAGCACGTGTGTGTCTGACTACTTGAGCACCGAGCGAACACCGAGCGCACTCTCTGTGTTTGTTCATTGAAACTCACGAGCCAGGCCTTTCGCGTTCATCACTAGATTATTTAATTAAATCCACAATAAGTGTTCAGTCAATATTATTTAACAACTCTGTGAGATGTAAGCCACACTAGCTTATTTCAACAAACAAAATCTTTTCTTCAAAGTCAAAGGTTTATTAGTTTAGACTTTACTTAACGTCATAAATGCAGGAATGTCTAATATTCAAATCTCGTGTAAAACAATATCTTTGTTACAAAAGTCTATGAAAAACATGTATGAAGAAGCAAGAAATGTCAGCTCATGTGTTACTACAAGATTACCTGGCTGTTACGAAAAGCTGAGTTGGATTAAATAAATACCCGTCCGTATGCAAAAAACGCCAACGACCTGGCTTTTCAGATAACAGTCCGCTCCGCACCGTGTCCTATTTATTTATTTATTTGGCTCACAAAACAAGTTACAATCTGTTAAGGTTACATAATTTAACATATTTATTAGGTTAAGCACTAGACTATAACTCACAATATGTGGGCACAGAGAGAACAGAACAAAATTATTATTGCAATTGTTAGTGTGTACCTAAGTCACAGTATTAACAGTAATAATAAGACTATGCCTAAATGTTTCTTATGTTATCTTTTATGATATTTTATCATCAAAATAAACAAAGCCCACTTGTAAATAGGTTTTATCGTCTTCAAACTATATTCGAATACTGCAAGCTACTGGTGACGTTTGATCGATCACGACATTATTTGCATATTTCAAGTTGCCCAGTTTCCAGATTGGTACCAACAAGCAATAACTTAGATCCTACATGTATTAAACTATGCTCGTGCAGTGAAGTTATCCCGGAGCAGAGCTGAACGTACAAGACAAACCAATTCCAGTAAAATAACGAACAAGTTAGATAGTGCTTATCCAATATCGAGTGGGAGTGCCTCGCTTGACCCCCGCTCTGAGCTCGTCGACAAACGCTTGGCCCAGACCTCGCACTTATATTATAATACTAATCAAGGTCAGGTTTTGCTTTCTTTTTTCTTTTTCACTTTGAATGAACGTCACAAATTGTAACCACTTATAGATAGATCGGTGTAAGTTTTTAGTCAGCTCTTCTCTACCCTTGTCAATAAATTGGCTGGTAACCTATTTATGGTGACAGTTATAAGTGTCAGTCATCTGATTTGTACGTGTACTTAAACTCAGTCTACGGGTTTGTAGTTCTTAATGTCTTATGATTTAACGTACATGTGTGCGCTGTTGAAATATTACTAATATTGTAAATACTAAAGTTTGTGTCTGTGTGTGCGTGTGTGTTACTACTCAGCGCCTAAACGGCTGAACAGATTTTGATGAAAATTGGTATGTCAATAGATTCGATGCCGGAGACGGACATAGGCTACTTTTTATCTTGAAAATCGGTCTGGTTCGGAGGAAAACAAAACATATTTTAAGCCGTGGGACGCAGCTAGTATAAAATATTTCTATAGCAAAATGGAAAAGCAAAATTTTCTGCCAAATTATTTGACGATATTGAGATAAAGGTTCAAATAAAACACATTAACATGCTAGAGCTTCTGAATATGGAAATGAGTTTCAGTTATTAATTTATCAGTGGATTCAAAGCGGAGATTACTCCTTCAGCTGAAAAAAAAACATTTTATCATACATTTTTTATTCAGGATAATAAAGTACTCAATGCGAGATGTAACTGTCGCTGTCGGGAATGAGGCTCAGCATGTGTGACGTACAAGTTTTATGTCTTTTTATATTTGAACCCAAATCAAATACCATAGAGCTTACGTTTCCTCCCCGGATAGTAAGTTACGGAGTGGAGAATCCATAGATTTAGTAAAATGTTCTGGGTAGAAAATCGTAATAGCAAACATAATAACTTTTGTAAACTTATGTATTGCCATCTACCACCGAACAGCAGAAGTTTAGTAAAGGTCGTGGAACAGTTTATTTACCAAATATTATGTGGCTAAGATAATGTAGAAAAACTGACATTGTCCGTTTATATCAGTGAGTGGAGTAGAAACAACATGTCTCCGTCCACACGACGCGGACTAATTTATATCGGCAGCGTCTCCGGGGACACGCCGCCTCCGCCATGATTAATGTGCTGGAGGTCACTTCACATATCACGTTATATCGCTTGTCACGTGACACTACGCTAGATCTCACAACGCAACGTGGCTCTATAGGCCCTGCGGACATACTCTTATGTACTCATATTGTCGGTTGCTACAACACTTACTCTTAACTTTGAGCTGCTTTTACTGTCAGCTCTATGTCTTGTGGGACTTCATAAACATACATCTCTTAAACATATAGTGCACTTAGACTCCAAACAAACATTATTTATCAGCTATCAGTATCACATAAGTTTTTACGTCAAACACACTCGTATTACCACAGAGGCAACTCTTTAATGACACAATTTTGTAATAAGCTATATTTTATAATAAACTTGCCAAGAACCTCCATATAACTTTGAAGAAGGCCCATTACTAATTGGCCGATTTCAAATAACTTGCCTTACTTATGTAGGCAATATAACACAAGCTTACAATCGCCGCCGACTGGCGACTGCGCTATTATAAATTTGTCAGGGCGTGAGCTGGTGACCTCCAGGAGATATCATGTGGATGTTCTGCCTAACACTAGTTCCATGTAGTGTGGCTTCATGGAACTACTGAAAATAAATCGTCATTTTTATTATCTTTAAGTACCAGATCAATGTAAAGTTGTACCTACTTATGTAAGTATTGTATATATTCTATCAGTAAACGATGAAATTATGAAGCTGCTCATTAATACGAATATTATTTATAATTACAAAAAATACAAAAACAAAACAATTTAACGATCCCACTGCTGCCTGTAGACATTGCACAAAACGGTTTAAATAGCCGACATAAATGCGATTAAAGTAAAATAAAAGAACGGATTGACTCACCACCCCCACCCACGTCGCTCGCCGTACCGAGGGAGAGTCATTACCACGAAATAGCATTTTGATGGAAGCCACGTTTAAACAAATTGAATTTCGCACAAAATTAAGTTTCGAGTTTATAGAGTTCAAACACAAAGCACAACAATCACTAGTTGCTCTTTTTCTACCTGCCACCCTACTAATAATACTCGTAGTTATTGTTGTTTAATCTGTGACACAGGTGAATGTTTTATACAATACAGACTAAAATAAATTATTATTATTATTATTTATTTTTTTATGCACAAATCTACTGTACTTAGGCGAGCTTAATGCCAAGGGCCTTTTCTACCATATACGTAAAATAGAATCAGTACAAATTTATTGATTTTCATCAATTAAAAAACGGTTATATATTATATAAAAATTCTAAGCTAATGCCCGCAACTCCGACCGCGCGCATTTTTCATAGGTACAAATTTTTAACTCCTATTTCAACTCCTTCAATCCATTTTTCCGCGATAAAAGATAGCCTATGTTGTTCCCCAAGCCGTTGTTGTTACCATTCTATAAAATTTTATCAAAATTGATTCTGTGGTTTAGGCGTAAAAGCGTATATAACAGACAGACAGAGTTTCTTCCGCATTTATAATATTAGTATGGATGAATACCTTCCTTTCATCATTATCTTTTACAAGCAAAATACAAATTGATGTGAACTGCAAACCACACAATTTATTTTTTTGTTTTAATGACTAATTAGGAGAGTCCATTTAGTTCACCTTCAATCTTTTTTAAATAGACTGACTTGTGTTTTTTTAGTAGTAGGTATTTCTCACATCTGATGAACGAGCTGTAAATAATGGACTGTAATTTTTTTTTTAATCTTAATGTTCATAAATATTATTCATAACTTGGAAAGACGTAAAATATATATGTGAGTATCTATTTAGTCCGATTTCTAATTTCTAACACTTTGGACCGAAAGTAAAACGTAACTCTCATTATTGTGTACCAAATGCACCAAATCCGCCTTCGAAATTGAAACGTTACGAAGAATGTGACCCTTAACTTTTTATACAATATAATGAACCTACAACTGTTTGTGGACCAAATCCGGATATCGAGGCACGTCTCGAGGCAAAAACGACTCGTATATTGCGTAACATATCAACAATTCATAGGCAATTTAAATTATACGCGTTCTAACAACTACTTTCAACTCGGTTGTAAAGGTAATGTTATCTCCGGAGACCGTGAAACTCTCATACAAAACGAAATATACAAAAAGTAAGCGTCATTTCCATTTGATGACGTCATAAATACACGGCTGTATGAGTGGACTGGACAGTGAGTGAACACTCTCCGATGAAGGGTGTAATGGGACCACCCCGGGCCCGGCTGTCATGAAAACAAATCGGCTCTACTGGGATTTGGGAATGATGACGCACAATGCCATATTGCTCACCCTGTAGGAAGCCCTCTCTGCCTTGTAACAAAATAAAATGGTAATCACATTTGATATACGTGATACAGCAGCTCGGCGACGAAACTAGCTTCATCCTACTTTGGACCGTATGTATAGCCATAGTGCCTGTGTAGAGTTGTATTTCTGCTAATCAGTAAGTTTTCCAAAACTAGCTTTCATTTTTTAACAGAACGTCTGGGACAACGGCAAAAAGGCGCTGTATTCATCGTGTCTTTTCGCGACAATGATCGTAGTGGTTGTGAATGATGAATGATATTTCCTTCTAGTCATAGGCATTATTGTTGATTGTATATGAAAGTTGATATGTTTATAAAATTAAGACACTTACGTAATCACATAGTCAAAATTGAAGTTAAAATGTAGTCAATATAACTAGTACTCTTAACGCTCGTATGCGGTAATAACCCAGCTTATTAGGTATAACTTCTCTCTATCAGTCTGAAAACATCAACAACTGGAAATAACCTTTTCCCAAAGAGAGTTTGCTTCAATGAGCAAGCTTCATAGCTTGCAGTTCATTAGTGACCGAATCAGGCAACCAAAAAGATACTTCAGTATTACATTTATATAACTATATCTTTAACACTATCGCTATCCGCAGCGCTGTTTTACCCGCGTCTTTGGTTACTGCTCTGCTCCCGTCTTCAGTAGCGTGATATTAAATAGCATATATTATATAACATTCCTCAATAACTGAACTATCATATGTCAAAAGATTTATTCAAATCCAGAGATTAGCGCGTTCAAACATACAAACAGACTCTTTCGGTTTATATGATAGTATACATTTCGAGCATAATCAATTTCCCACATTCTAAGCTAATACAATTTTCCCCTAAAGGGCAATGATGTTACGCCCACGTACATAATAGAGGGCGTAGAGCTATTCTCGGCACCAAAACCAAAGTCGCTTAATACCCGATTCTAGAACTTCAGTATCTATATATAACTTGCCTCCAGTGAGACAGTCTGTGTGCCAATGTTCAACAGGTTTTCGGTTAATTCTCATTTGAATATATAATTAGAAGAGGATTATGTTACAAAGGAGAACTTTTATCCACAAACAAACATAACCCTTTGTCAGCCACCGCCGCCGCCACACGCCCACTCAGCGCCGCGCGTCGGGCGACAATAACAAAAGTACACAGAATTAGAAATGAAGAAACTCCCCCACTGTCACACTGTCACCACACAATCATATTGTTATTTATTACATACAGAGCGGATATGAAGTAATCCACGTTAAATTAATTACACACAGATCCACACGTAACGTAACGTATTTACATTCGAATATTTAAATTTAAAATTTCGCTTGTCTATCGAAGCGGATCGCGGCGAAGCGTACCTTGCTCCACTTCGATACTTCAGGACAGAACAGAACATTGGACAGATACTTTTTCTTCCTCATCGATGCCTCATGACGGAAGGACGTGACCATGATAGGCAATACGTCACGGTATCATGTCTCCAGGCTTTGCGGGCATGTGTAACTACTGTTGTCTGAGACAGTATAAAGTAAAGTAGTAAAGCTCGTTTTCCACTTCTCGTACTATGTACACGGCCGGAGATAAGGATCTTTTCCAAGCTCTCTTTTTTTTATTGCTGACGGTGGCAGACGAGCAAACAGCCCGGATGGTAAGTGGTAACTATCGCTCATGGACGACTCAGAGTCCCTAACATTGCTCCTGCATTGCAGGGATTCTGCCTACCGTGAAGGGAGTGGGGTACATGAAAGGTTTAAGGTAGGTGAGGAAAAAAGAAAGGGAGGAAATTGAAACTTGCGTAAATATACTACCGTATTTATTGAGTTTTACTGTGTGACTGAAAAAATTTAGGGCTCTTTGGGCGCAGATGGTAGATAGTTTTGTCTTGATACCGAGCTCCCTAAGAAGAAACTCGTTTGTGCAACCTTATATTCTGGACAGAACGTCTAGGATATAGGTAGGACAGGCACTACTAAATATTTTTCTGTTTCTCCGCCCCGAAACTTTACCCGAATTTATGTAAAACATTATTCAAATTCGATATTAATAATAAATCAGTCTGTATAATATATCCTGAAATCGCGGTTTCGATTTCCAGCACAAGGCACAAAGTGTAATTGACACGTTTACAGTGTCGCCACTTGTAGTCAGGTTGGCTGTCGGAGAGGTTTGTTTTGTTGCCACCTAAGTTATATGAAACACTTTAGCAATAAGTGTTTATCTTGTTCAATAATCCTGTCGACATTGTAAGTTAAGTGCGTATACGTAGACCTACTTAGCCTATTAGTCCTTATTAACTTTGAAGAGATTTCCGTCACAAGTCCGTGCCAGTGATCCATCAGCCGTACGTCACGTTTGTTGGTACAGCAGACCTGTCAGATATGATAGATCGAACCCACTACAAAGTACAGCCATTTACGACACGTATGTACCTACCTACCTGTAATAGACCATACTATCATATCAACACAAAAAAGTATTACTTATTTATTTATTTTGGTATTGCTGTTAAGAATTAGTCGAAACTAGGACACCACTCCAGTACTTATGTGTTACTTATTCCTAGAGCTAGATGTTATTCAATATGCTCTGCGTCGTAGACTTCATTTTTTAAATGCAAACTTTAAGGACAATGTCTGCATATTTTTAATTGACCTTCCATTACTTACCCACTCCACTATTCCATTTTTTCATTTATGGAAACAATACAAGTACCTATTGTTTTCATTTATTATTATGAAATCCATCAAACGTTTTTATTTAAGTACTTATATCAATTTTTATAGAAAACTTTTTAGTTAAATAGTCATTCCATCCGACTTCATTGAAAATCGGTCAACCGCATTATATTTTACACAAAGAGTCGGGGACTTGAGCGGACTGCCTATCGCGCATAAACAGCAATATTTATTTATTGAATATTCCAATATCAAATACAAATGGTGAGCATTCCGCCGCTGTACGGGACGCTCGGGTCTGTAGGGTATTCAATGACTTCTCAAACAAAAGATTCGGCTCACACGATACCGGATTTCGTAATTTTATGGCTTTATATTAAACATATATCCCGCATACGCGTCTCAATGCCTTCTTATCCTTTTATACGTAAATTAATTTTAAATTGTAGTCTTTGTTGTATAAATATCTAACAAGTTATCATGAACCTTAAGTCGATATCCCCTTGTTGGAGATTTTTGTTTGGTTTAATAATATTAAGTAGCTATGTGTAATAAATAATAGACACTTGTAATAGATTTAATGAATTATTGAAAATATTTTTAATGATAATACCTATCGTTACAAAGAGAGTGTAATTTTATTTATTAATAATTAACAGAATCCATTAAATTATGTAATTGTTTGTAACAACATAAATAACTTCACAAAGCATAGAGTTTGAGTGATCCCTTTGACGGATCCCTTTGATACGGAAACGTGTCGAAGCCGTCAACAACCACAGCTCTCTAAAATGTAAATTACACGGCCTGTACCCCTGTATGTAGTAAGTACCTACGTAGTATCAATAGAATATTGAAGCTTTTATATGTACTCGTAGTAAACCTGGCGGAGTGTATGCACCCAAACAAATAGGTACGTTTACTTAGGAAGCACTCACCGAACATTGAGCTGTAAAGTTTGTGCGAAAGAAGACTTCCCTACAACAAACCCCCAACCCCCATTGTAGTCGCGCACTCGGATCCGGTGAAATCTTTGTGTACTTTAAGAGACAGCACCAATTAATCTTAAAATGTACGAAACTGATTTTATAATTACTTTATCTATTTAACTGTGTACATACCTACCTACCTTTGTTGCCAGTCTTGTCCTGAAACAAGTGCCTATTCTTTGTCATAGTCATTTTGCTTACAACAAGCCCAACTACTTTAAAAGCTACATTAACTAGACAATATTCTAGAGTCTAGACTAGACTTCTTCTAGACTTGTCCACCGTGTAGAAAGTTACCTACGTACCTACGAGTACAGTATCGACCAAATCCATTTTCGGACAATGTAAACAAACAGTTTTTTCAATATTTTTCTATCAAAAACTCCATAAACGATGACACATGGGTTTATACACATTCTGTTCACTATATACTTCATTTTGCAACTATTTCTACTAATGATTAATAATCAAATCTAGTTTATTTAATAAAATTACGAATTACTTTTTGCGGTCGCATTAAGACGTCGAAATGATTGACAGTTTTATTTTTTCTGTACTCTTTATTGTCTTTGAAAACCAATGTTATAGTTTATCAGAAGAAATAAGTTTAACCAATACATATCATAGGTACATAATATTTTGTCATTTGCCCTCGCAAGTCTGAGTTCATTTGTTTTATTGTAATATAGTATAATAAAATCGTAACATACATACAAATTCCATATAATCAATATTTCACAATTATTTATCAGGCGGGAAAATATTCAAAAGTATCCCAGTATTCCATTTCAGTCCGTGGTCAAATAGTTGTAATTAGAGGTCAATGCTTAATTTAAATTACATTTATTTATACATTAGGTAAATTGTTTGTCTTATTATCTTATAGTTTATAAGTCAACGGTTACAATAAAATACAATACCATATTTAACATAAATACAAGTATTTGGAGTAATAAAAATAACAAATCAAATAGAATTAATCGATTACGCAAATAGAGTATTAGTAAACGTAATATTATTTAAAAATGTTAGAAAAAAAGAATGAGAAATTATTATTTAATTATGTATGATGGAATGACATTAATTTTATTTTTATCATCCTTTTCCCCATCACTAGTAAATTCATGAAACCATAGACAATGGCAATATGGAGGATTGTTTACATTGTCCGAAATTAGATTTGGAATGGACTGTACACAACAATCGATGAATTATGTTAGCCCTTACTCCGACCGTAGAACCAAGTCGAGCAGATTTGTATCCCTATGATTAAAGAGCTGCTGCGTGTGTTTATATAATTTACTAGCTGTTGCCCGCGACTTCGTTCGCGTGAAAATTCAGATGGGTGCCTCTATGAGAATATTGCGTGCCGGATTTTATAGCAATCGTACATTGTATCAGTAATAAATCCTCTCCTCCCCTCTCCCTTCTCCTCTTCACCTCCTTCAGCATCCCTTGCCCCTCCTCCAGCATCTCTTGCCCTTTCCTCCACTTCCCTCTACCAAGGAAGGGGGAAGAGAGGGAAGAGCGAGGGCTTTTCCCTCCCTACCCCTTTCTTCTCCCTCCTTTTCCTCCTTTCCTCTCCCTTCTTATCGCTTCCTATCCCTCCTCGCCCCTTTTTCCACCATTCGAGAACTCCTTTCTTTCCTCGTCCCTTCCCCCTCCCTTCCTCGCCCGACTCCCTTTCCTCTAACATTCCCCTCACTTTCCTCTCACTTCTCCCTCACTACTCCCTGACTTTCCCCTGACTTCCCCCTGACTTCTCCCTGACTTTCCCTTCACTTCTCCCGCATTTCCCCCACACTTCCTCTTCACTTCCCCCTCACTTCCCCATCACTTCCCTCTCACTTCCCTCTCACTTTCCCCTCCCTTCCTCCTTTCTCCCAATTCCTCCTTTTCCTCCCTCTTTTCCCTCCCTCCCCCTCTCTGCAAATTTCAAGTCGCTGGCTTAAAAAGCTAAAGATCTTTAATTTCACCCCTCTAAATCCACCCCTGTTAAAATAAAATTATAAGGATATTTTTTATTTAAATAGAAGTATTCTAAAACAAAATTTCAAAACTGTAAGTTAAAAAATGAAGAAGATTCCTACAATCGTTAATCCCTTTTCACACACTTAGGAATTAAATTTAAAAAAAAACCCTTTCTTAGTACAACCTCTAGACATTTAGACAAACACATCCTCCAAATTTCAAGTCACTACGACCAGCAGTTTAGGCTGTGCGTTGTCTGTTAGTCAGTTAGGACAAAGCCTTATATAATATGTATGGGTGTATGGATGTATGGATTAGACTTATAGGAATATATATATAGGAATGCTAACACGTGATAGAGTCACATAAAGCTGACCGTGCGACAAACAGCTAATCCACACCCACAACTTTTAGTTGTGTCTGACCTTGGGCTTTATTAATTGTCATCGCGAAACATAGGCTCACTGGAAACTGGACTCATTTAAAGCTAAACGGAAGATTGTTTAGAATGATAGGAATCCGAAAAATAAAAACGCTATCAGCTATATCAGGTTTCGTAGTAAATTAACAAATGTTCGACCTGATTCTTTAAATTGGCATAACTTTTTTATTCATTTAATTCGTAAGATAGATAGAAAGAATATTCTGTATTGTACACCATTTAAATGTTTACATAACATTGGGCGATACAAAAACACAGATAATAAGTTGTACAATGGGCAATCGGTAAGCTTAAAACTATAATTTTAACTTTAAAACAATCAATCAATCAATCATTTATTGCGAATATGGGATACAAATGTGTTACATATACTAAAATAAGGACGCCACATTCCGCCCTTTAGCATGCAATTTTTTAATACATACTTAATTGTAATCAAAACAAGCTAATTTTATATCCAAGATTAATACTATACTTTAATGTTATGTCTAATATATAAGTTATAGTTATGTAGGTACATCATCATTGTCACTTATCTTTGTCGTTAAAATATTCATTTAATGTATAATATGCCTTTTTCGCCAATAGGTTAAACAATTGCGCTTTAAAGTCATTAATGCTTTCAATCTCCACAATAGGCTTCTGCTGTTATATAATATATGCTGTTATATCTGTTGAATTTCCCCAAAATATAATTCCATATCTCAATATGGATACAACAACAAAGAAAACGGTTAAACGTTAAGTTCGCTGTTAAGTTTTAAGAGTTGCTGACTCCATGCACGTCTGAATTAAATAACAACTATACAACAAGTATTAAGTAATATCTGATAATTATACTGAGCAACACAACAAAGCATCAGCCGCTTAATCAGCTTTTCGCAATTACTTAGGCACAATAACAGTACAGTAAGAGAAGTAGACTACCCAAAATATGTATTAGAATAATAATAATAATAATAATAATATTTCAACAACTACACACAACGCCATCTAGACCCAAAGTAAGCATATTATATGCTTGTATTATGGGTTCTAGAATGCGGATATACATACTTAAATACTTTTTTTTTTTTGTAAATACATACATATTATACATAGAAACACCCAGACCAAAATGGTTAACAAAGTGAACTTACTTGAAAGCTTAAGAATAAACTACGTGTTGTGTTACTACACAGTATATTAGGTAGCGTCTTCGTCTTCTCTGAGCCCCTGGTATAAGATTAGTGACCCTTACTGCTAAGCCGGAGGTCGTGGGTTCGATTCCCACCCAGGACAAATCTTTGTGTTATGAGCATGATTGTTTGTTCTGTGTCTGGGTGTAATTTATCTATAATATTGTTACGTGTCAGGATGGGGTTCGATGTAAAATGCCAGTTACGCGATGATGAGTTTATTAAAGACTCACACAATACTCTGACAGTACCAAAATAAAGCAATAAACACTTATACTGCACTATAACGCTTCGTATATCGCTCTTCTTAAACTTCCGTATCGCTTAGATGTTCGCTCGAGATCGCTGTATTCACAACTGAACGAAGTGCCGACGTTCGAACCCTTTTTATAGTCACTCAATAGATTTCTAGAACCTTCCCGTTATTACCACAAAGATGCCGACAATTCTCGAAAACAGAACAATGAGTGTAGGTACTTAGCTGCGACGCGTAGGTATGCCTACCGCCGATGATCTATTGTTATACGTGTAGGTAGGTACATGCAAACGTTCTAGCGTAGGTATTTGTCGTACACGATAAGGTAGGTACTTGCGAACGTTCTAGAGCTTAGGTATTCGTCGTATACGAGTAGGTAAGTACTTGCGAACGTTCTAGCATAGGTAATCGTCGCAACATTGCCCCCCTCTTAATCATGCTCGTCCCGAGCAGCGTTAGAACCGTGATAGGGTGCTAGTCGATCGATGTGGACGATCTTCGGCTTCTTTCTATCGCCCTGTCTTATGCGATAGGTCACGTCATTGATCCTTGTGATCACTTTATAGGGACCCTCCCAGCGGGCCTGTAGCTTCGGTGACTTGCCGATTTTCCTGAGAGGATTATGTAACCACACGAGCGTACCTTCCTCGAAGCCATGAGTACTTGCTTTCCTGTCATAACGAGTTTTCATCTTCTCACTAGCCTTGAGGTTGTTATCTCGCACTAGATCATGTGTCTTATCCAGCTGTGCCTGCAAGTTTGCGACGTATTCTACTGTCGGCTTTGGCGTATCAGGAGGTGTTCCGGTAATCAAGTCTACTGGTAGACGTATCTCTCTTCCGAAGTTGACTTTGGCCGGCGTAAATCCTGTAGTATCATGAACCGCGGACCGATATGATAACAGGAAGAGTGGAATGTAACGGTCCCAGTCTCGTTGATGGTCTTCGACAACCTTGGCCAGATGGTTTTCCAATGTCTGGTTGAACCGTTCTACCATGCCGTCAGACTGCGGGTGCGCTGGTGTTGTCCGTGTTTTATGTATGCCGAGTAAATTACACATCTCTTGAAATAGGGCTGACTCGAAATTTCTTCCCTGGTCACTATGCAGTTCCAACGGCACACCAAATCGACACACTACTTCCTGGATCAACTTTTTAGCCACGGTCTGAGCCTCTTGGTTTGGTGTCGCAAACACTTCAGGCCATTTGGTGAAGTAATCTTGGACTACTACTATATAGCGGTTGCCGTCTTCTGTCACGGGAAATGGTCCAGCTACGTCAATGGCAATCCTCTCCCATGGGGCCCCGACACTGTACAGCTGTAGCTTGCCTCTTGATCTAGTACGAGGTCCTTTTACCGAAGCACACGTAGAGCACTTTCTGCACCACTCCTCGATGTCTTGCCGACAGCGTACCCAGTAGAAGCGTTCTCTCACCTTCACCAAAGTCTTCTTCACACCAAGATGCCCACCCGATGCACCATCATGCACCAGACGCAGAACAGGTGCAACTTTGTCTCTCGGGATCACCATCTGTAGAACTTGCTCCTTGCCGTTAGGTGATTCCCATTTTCTATATAGCACGTCTTGTTCCAAAGTCAGACTGTCCCACTGAGCCCAGTAGGCCTTCGTAATTGGG
Organism: Parascotia fuliginaria; assembly: GCA_963082885.1. NCBI lineage: Eukaryota > Metazoa > Arthropoda > Insecta > Lepidoptera > Erebidae > Parascotia > Parascotia fuliginaria. The sequence goes on from OY720173.1 coordinate 245,105, forward strand.
CTTGCGGCTGATACGTCCTGCCATAATGGTTTCCGACCCTGAGCCTTCCAGTCCATTATTAGTTTTAGATCTCTGTCTTTTTTCTGTGCCTTACTGATTTCCTCTTTGTCCCAGGATTCATCGGTCCCCTGAGTCCTGACAATTTTCACTACCTCCTTGGACTCATGCTTCAAACAGTGTTTACAATCCTGGGAACATGGACGTCGCGATAAGGCATCAGCGTTGGAGTGAATCCTTCCACTGCGGTGTTCTATTACAAAGTTATACTCCTGTAGTTGTTCGATCCATCTCGCAACTTGGCCTTCAGGATTCTTAAACTGGAGTAACCACTTCAGTGCCGCATGATCTGTTCGTAGTGTGAACTCTCTTCCCAGCAAGTATTTATTAAAATGTTGTAAGGTCTTCACAACTGCTAGTAATTCACGCCGAGTTACACAGTAGTTTCTCTCAGGCTTTGATAGAGACTTGCTGAAGTAGGCGATGACCACTTGCTGTCCATTTTGCTCCTGAGATAACACACCTCCGATTCCAGTATTACTGGCGTCTGTGTCCACAATAAATCTGCCTTCTCTATTAGGGTAGCACAGGACTGGAGCTGAACACAGCAACTCTTTGAGTCGTGTAAATGCACGTTGACAATCCGAGTTCCAAACGAAGTTCCTCTTCTCTTCTGTTAGGTGGTGTAATGGCTTGGCTATTTCGGAGAAGTTCTTCACAAAACGCCGGTAGTAAGCACTGAGGCCCAGGAAAGCTCTTACTTCGGTTTTAGTTTTTGGTACAGGCCATTCTTGCACCGCTTTTATTTTCTCTGGATCCGTTTGAACACCTCTATCCGAAATAATGTGGCCTAAGAACGAAACTTCTTTCTTGAAAAAGGCGCACTTCTTCGGATTAAGTTTCAGGTTTGATTCACGAAATCTCTTGAACACTTTCTCAAGATTCTTGCGATGTTCCGTGAAACTGCGTCCCATAACTATGACGTCATCCAAGTACACCAGACAGGCATCTCCCAAAAGACCCACTAGTACGCGTTCCATAAGCCTTTCGAACGTAGCTGGTGCATTACACAATCCAAATGGCATTACCCGGAACTGCCACAGGCCTTTGCCAGTACCGGTGGTAAATGCAGTCTTCTCCTTATCTTCTGGTCGGAGTTCCACTTGCCAGTAGCCACTTTTCAGATCTACCGTAGAGAACCACTTCATGCCTCCAAGCATGTCCAAAGTGTCGTCAATACGGGGCAAGGGATAGCTGTCTTTCTTGGTCACGTTATTCAGCATCCTGTAGTCTACACAAAACCAGGTACTACCATCTTTCTTCTTCACGAGTACCACCGGTGAAGACCATGGGCTGGATGATGGCTCTATGATCTTGGTTCGTGCCATATTCCCAATCAGCTCAGCTACTTCTTGTTCTTTTGCTAGTGGCACTCGTCTAGGTCTTTGTTTGATAGGCTGTGTAGCACCTGTGTCGATCGGATGTTTCACTAACCCCGTTCTTCCAAGGTCGTTTTCTTCTTTGGTGAAAATGTCCTTGTAGTCCAGCAGCAGCTTCTCTGCTTCCCGATATTCGTTGGGTGACAAACTTTTCATCGTGGTCTCTAATAACGGGCCCATATGGTTTGCCGAAGAGGCAGTCTGGACGTTCTCTTGGATCTTCCTCAGACTGCTCACAGCCTCACATCGTCCCACGATCACGTTCTTCCGTAACAACATCGCCGAATTGCTAAGGTTGGCAATTTTAACTTTTGCCCCATTTCTAGTCATTACCAAAGTTCTGGCTGTAATTCGACTGGTATGGCGCCCAGGATCTTCCACTATGACGCAACGATCAGCAGTTACACCTTCAGGGAACCTTACGTCGACTAACGTTTCTGACCTCGGTGACAAGGTTACCGTTTTGGCACTGTAGACCACTATTGAAGAACAGCCTTCTAGAAAGACCTCTTGGTCTGGGAAGCTTAGAACACCTTTAGCAATATCGACAACGCACTGCTGTATTCGTAGGAAGTCTAAGCCGATAATGCAGTCATCCGTTATGCTCGCCACCAAAACAGATTGATGATAAATCTTCTCTCCCAGTTTGATTCTCACATCTGTAACTCCGAGGACGGTCACTGGCTGGCCAGTCGCTGTTTGCAATTTGCAAGATGGTCGTGCGTCTTCCCACTGAATTGTTTGCCGCAGAAGTTCTGGTCGTACGATGGTCTTTGACGCGCCCGTATCTATCGTAAGGCGAACAGCTTTACCATTGATTTCTCCAGCTGTTACCAGGCTATTACCGTCACATGCTTGTGATACTTGCACTGTAGAGGCTTGGCGTAACGGATCTTGACTAGCATCAACCTGAGTAGTAGCTGACACCATTCTACTTCCTCTCTGGTCCGGACAGTTCATTCGGATATGTCCTCGCTTGCCGCATCCGTAGCACATAGGTTCACCGCGTGGTCTAACAGCTGCAACAACTTCCCGTACTTTATGCGACTTGTAGTCGTTTCGCACAGCTTCCACCTCAAGGGCATGTGCTAAGGCCGCTTCTAAAGATGTATGGTGTGCCAACCGAACAGTTGTTCTGACCTCAAACTCTCTTATGCCATCCACGAAAGCTTGCACAACTATGTGGTCCACAGATGATGTACTGGAGGCATAGGCTCGTCGTACCAGGCGTTCAATTTCAGCAGCCCATTGTTGAAGTCCCTCACTCGACTTCTGAGTTCGATCCTTCAGCTGAGCTCGATAAACATGCTCCAGGTGCTTATCGCCAAATCGAGCTTCCAATGCCTTAAGGAGAGCGTCTAAGTTTCGTCGGTCAGCAGGTAAGTTCTCTAGAATCAGCAGTGCATCCCCTCTTAGTGCCAAAGTAAGCGCCATTCTCACTTCTGTCACCAATTGTTACGTGTCAGGATGGGGTTCGATGTAAAATGCCAGTTACGCGATGATGAGTTTATTAAAGACTCACACAATACTCTGACAGTACCAAAATAAAGCAATAAACACTTATACTGCACTATAACGCTTCGTATATCGCTCTTCTTAAACTTCCGTATCGCTTAGATGTTCGCTCGAGATCGCTGTATTCACAACTGAACGAAGTGCCGACGTTCGAACCCTTTTTATAGTCACTCAATAGATTTCTAGAACCTTCCCGTTATTACCACAAAGATGCCGACAATTCTCGAAAACAGAACAATGAGTGTAGGTACTTAGCTGCGACGCGTAGGTATGCCTACCGCCGATGATCTATTGTTATACGTGTAGGTAGGTACATGCAAACGTTCTAGCGTAGGTATTTGTCGTACACGATAAGGTAGGTACTTGCGAACGTTCTAGAGCTTAGGTATTCGTCGTATACGAGTAGGTAAGTACTTGCGAACGTTCTAGCATAGGTAATCGTCGCAACAATATGTATGTATTTACAAAAAATAATGTATATAAGTAGTTTATCAGTTGTTTAGTACCCATATCACAAGCAAATATAATTGCTTAATTTGGGACTAGATGGCGATGTGTGAATGCGGTAGAATATTATTATATTACTAGCTGTTGCCCGCGACTTCGTTCGCGTGTAAATTCAGATGGGTGCCTCTATGAGAATATTGCGTGCCTGATTTTATGGCAATCGTACATTGTATCAGTATTATCCGTCTCTATGGCGAATCCAGTTTAAACCCGCTACCGCTAAAACTGACAAACCACTTTCACACAAACTTGCGACTCTTATTTGCCCATTTAATAAGGGGGGTTGCTGAATAATAAAAAAAGAGTATTTTCTAGTAATTTGGTAATCCTACTATAAAAACTATAGAAATTTCATACAAACTTTGCCACCCCTTTATACCCCCTTAGGGGATGGATTTCGCAAAATTCCGTCTAAGTGAGCACCTATATCCTAATAGGAACGACAATGCAAGGTTTGAGATTCCTAGCACTTGTTGTTTCTGAGATTTCGTGATAAGTGAATGAGTGACCTTTTGCTTTTATGTATATAGGTAGATAGTATTTTTATATTGTTTAAATACTGTTTTTCATACTATTTTTAATCTCCCATTCATACAAATCCTCTTTCACCTACCTAAAGATATCCCTCGTAAAAACAATATACAATACACAAAGGCAAATTTTCACTACAATAACTTTCCCCTTCCCCTTCTTCCCTATTGCACTTTTTCTCCACTCTCCACAGTTTCTTCCTTCCTCTCTTCCCCTCCCCCTTCTCCTCTTCACCTCCTTCAGCATCCCATGCCCCTCCTCCAGCATCTCTTGCCCTTTCTCCACTTCCCTCTACCTTGCCTCCTCGTTTTCCCCTCTCTTCTCCCTTCCTTCTCCTTTCTTTTCCTCCTATCCTCTCCCTTCCTATCGCTTACTATCCTTTCCCCTCCCTTTTTCCACCATTCGAGAACTCCTTTCTTTCCGCGTTCCTTCCCCCTCCCTTCCTCTACTGTCTCCCTCACTTCCCCCTCACTTTCCTCTCATTTTCCCCTCATTCACCCCTCACTCCCCCTCATTTCCCCTCACTTCCCTCTCACTTCCCTCTCACTGCCCCCTCACCCACCTCACTTCCCCCTCAATTCCCCCTCACTTCCCCCTCACTTTCCTCTCACTCCCTCATCACTTCCCTCTCACATTCCCCTCCCTTCCTCCTTCTCCTCAATTCCTCCTTTTCCTTCCTCCTTTTCCTCCATCCTTTTCCTCCCTCCTTATCCTCCCTCCTTTCCCTCCCTCCCCCTCCCTGTAAATTTGTAAGATCTTTGTATAGAATATTTCACCCCTCTAAATCCACCCCTGTTAAAATAAAATTATAAGTAAGTATATTTTTTATTTAAATAGAAGTATTCCAAAACAAAATTTCAAAACTGTGAATTAAAAAATGAAGAAGATTCATACAATCGATTTCATCCCTTTTCACACACTTAGGAATTAAATTTTAAAAACCCTTTTTTAGTACAACCTCTAGACATTTAGACAAACACACCCTCCAAATTTCAAGTCACTACGACCAGCAATTTAGGCTGTGCGTTGTCTGTTAGTCAGTCAGTCAGTCAGGACAAAGCCTTTTATAATATGTATGGGTGTATAGATGTATGGATTAGACGTATAGCCGTCGGGGATCAAAGCATACAGGCTGCTAGGAATGCTAACACGTGATAGAGCCACATAGAGCTGACCGTGCGAAAAACAGCTAATACTTAGATCCACGCCCACAACTTTTAGTTAGTTGTGTCTGACCTTGGGCTTTATTAATTGTCATCGCGAAACATAGGCTCACTGGAAACTGGACTCATTTAAAACTAAACGGAAGATTGTTTAGAATGAGAGGAATCCGAAAATTAAAAACGCTATCAGCTATTCCGTAACCTGTTAGTCTCAGTTTCTATCAGAAAATGTTCGACGTGATCTTTAAATTGGCATAACTTTTTTAACTTAACCGATTGACATGAAACAAACACTAAATGTTAAGTGAAGCTTACCACAATGTATTAGTGAAAACCATATCTAAATCGGATAAGCCGTTTTTGAGATTAGCGTGAACAAACGCACAGACTAACAGACAAACAGACAAACACACAAACAGACAAACAGACAAACAGACAAAAATTGTAACAAAAATTGTAACAATCATTGTTTTGCGTTCTATTTGCGTTGATAAAGGCCCCAATATTTTTTTTTTCATATACATACACTGACCATTATGTACTCTGTGACAAAGTTTTGTATACTTTTGAAAGTCAGTAAGAATATCTACTCCTATGTAGGTAAGTCGTAAATGGGAATACAGTAATTTATGGCAAAGGGAAACTTCAACAATGACAATAATATTATACAGCCTCGTGCACACGCACAAACTTTCTCGACTGGCTCGGGAACGATAAATAGTTAAGCATTCACTTGCAAGTCATCTCACCAGGGGAATTAAACCACTCTTAGCAAGACTTTGAGGAGTACCTATTCCATACAGTAATTTTAGATAAATACGCCTCATCTACCGGCAACCGAGGGATAAAGGCGTGGCGGGCTTAAAATGAACTTCATTAGGCAAGCTTTTGACGGACATTAATGTTACTTATTAATACCTGTCCGAATTGCGCTTGAATAATATCCGCTTATACTTTTAGAACAATTCGAATAAATGCGATTTAGACGAAAACCCTTCCTTAATTGCGTTATCTATTTGAGAACGAACCTGATCCGCCTGTGCCCACCTATATTAGATAAAGCTAACTCTACCTATAGTAGATATAAATAAGGACAAATCGAAATAATCAGTACTTAGGTTTATAGCACTCTCTCTTCTCTGTCGTTTCCGGTAATGTTTGGTAAGAAGATGTGCTTCACGTTTTACCAATTCTCTCTGTGGGAAGTCATCTTGCTGCACTGCTTTAATTTCGTCGGTCCATCGCGTAAGTGATCTCCCGCGCGGTCTAGTGCCCTCCACCTTTCCCTGGACGACAAGGAGCTCTATGGATTGCTTGTCGCTCTCGGATACGTGTTTGAAAAACTCCAGTATGCGAGTTTGTACTGTAGCAAACAGACACAGCTTAATAACGAGTTCTTGGATTATTGAGACATTTTTAAACTCAGTCCACGATACTCCAAGCATTCTTCTCTAGCACCACATCTCTAGAGCGTCTATTTTCCTACTTTCTACCTCTCGCAACGTCCACGTTTCTGCAGCGTACAGAGTAATAGGCAAGATAAGAGTTTATACAATATTTTTTTTAACCTGTTCATAGCAGTTCTTGTAATAGTCATTCGGCGCTTAACTTCATCAACGCAGCCGCCCGCATTTGAGATTAAACTGCCAAGATTGTATGATTGGACTACGTCACAGTTTGCGATGTGGTTGACTTCTGGGAAGTTACTGTCTGCGTCTGCGCGGTCGACGATCATTATCTTGGTCTTGCTACGGCTTATTCTCAATCCGAGCTCCGTGCTCACTCTTTCCTTCTTGAGAAGCAGTTCCTATATGTAAGATTTGCTAGATGATGTCATCTGCTTAACGCAAATTTGCAATCTGGTCAAGCCACCACTTGTGACACTATCTGTCCAGTCCACTAAGGTGAATCGCATAATGAAGCATCCTATGTTCTTCGATATTTTTGCTGCTTAAGTATTCTAAAAATTAAGTTCTAGTAAGATGATGGAAGGTAACTAAGTAGGTAAGTATAATAAAGTTGAAGTGCTCTGGACCGTTAGGCACAGGCCCGGCCTTAGCACACAGAAGGTCCTGGGAACACGGTACAAAGGAGAACTGAAAAGGTGGCAACGCGCACCTGAAGTTGAGGGTCCTCTCTTAATTTCATCTAGGTACTTATATACATAGCTACTAACCCCCAGTTTCTGAAAGGCTGATCACCGAAAAATTTAAGTTAAATCTCATGTGAAGTACCTAAAAGCATGCTTAAAGCATGGATAATTAGTTTAATAATATTATTTTTATTAACAAATTAGATCAAACTAAACTAAGAAGGTATCCATGCTTTTCGCAACCACCTATTATTTAATAGGTGATTAATTAATTTTTCGTTTATCAGCCTTTCAGAAACTGGGGGGTTAGTTATATTTGGAAGAAAATTAATAAAACAACATCCGCGCATTTTTCCCCGAATGAATTGGCACTTGGCAGTCCAGTGATCCATCCAGGCTTTAATTTTTAATTTAACAACTACAAGCGGCCACCTTTATACCGCCATCTTCAGGTAGAACAAATTATCAACACAAACTCATGGCAGTAATTTATTCATCATTTACACCGCTAGATGGCAGTATGCGAACTAAGAATTAAAAAAATCATTATATTGTACATAGCCAAGTGAATAATTAATTATTATTAATGTTAATTTATCCAACCATTTACACAGCATTTGTTTTTAATTTTGTAGAACTACACAACAATAGCGCGCTGTACATTGTACTAAATCGTCGACACAGCAATGTGCTGCGCTGTGTCGAAGAATGATATTGACCACCAATTTGTTGGATTCAAACATAAATAAACATTTATTACTGATTTCTTTCAGTTAAATCTTGTTTTGTTAATTACTTTTACTGTTCCTGGAACCCGAAAATATTTGAAATAAAATCTTTTTTGGAGTGTAGAGAACGTCTATATTTGAAAAAGAAATGAACGAAATTAAATTCAATGTAACAGTAAAATTGTTCTAGATACATGTTTATTATTTATCATAGAATAATCACTATTATTTATTTGTCTGCAGGCTAAACATTGAACCAATCTGTGATCAGGGGTCTAACACCACCTCATCAATATTATTTTAATGTTACTTTGTGTTTCTTTGTTTGTGTGTCTTTTTCTTTTATACCATTAAAAACAAGGATGGAGACAAGGTAAGGATATAATAAGATTGCTATATGAGGATGGAGGATGTGGTAGGACCCCTGATCTGCGAAATAAAATAATTAGGTATTATTATTTCGCTTGGTGATCCTGATCTGTCATCTCGCTGACCATCGATTTACATTAACAGTTAAGTTCAGTTTGTCTAATCTGTTCTAGTTCGTTACGTTCCATTCGTTAGTTCATCTCATATTTCAAACTTCATTCATTTCAGTCAGTCAACGTCAAGCAGTCAAGTAAGTACATATACTTACTGTCATCGGTCGTGTACAAAGTGAATTATTTATTATTAGTTTGATTAGTATTGTTTATTAAAGTTTATAATGTCGAACCGCGACTATTGAAAAGACTGAATAAAAGCATCAAGTGTAAGTGTATAAAAGTTAGAATGTATAATTAGGACATTTTCCAAGTTATCGACCAATCGTCGTGGGTGATCCAGGGTGCATTCTGAAAGTATTCAACAGTGTGTGTGTGACTTAGCTGATTAACTGTTTTGTGTTAATGGCATTGTGGTGAAAAGTAACTGGATCTTTATCTAGAACTAGTTACTCTCCGGATACTTCGATGGATTTTTAGCAGGTAAGAATGAATCGAAATATGCGAAGTATGGAGGACTGGAATGCACCGGCGCCGGATAGCGGACTGCATTCTTTTATTACAGTTGCGCACAAGTTTGCAGAACGAAGTACAAGTTGTATTTGCTCTGCTCGCATTACGATTAAACTGCATAAGCTGGTGTAACGAGCAACAGAATCAGATACAGTTATACGAGACGCTAGTTAAGCGCGGGGTCAACGACGTCAAGCATGCCCTCGCCGCTGCCGCCTCCACTTATCAACAAATCGTTAATCGTGTCAATTTTATCTTTCAATAAATACTTACCAATACTCCATGCTGTCATCAACTGTTGATAATCCACACTATTTGTTATCTATGCGCTATTTATGTACCACCGGTCGTAATTAACTAAACATTTACATGTTACACATGGTACAAATTGTGCTTAGTCTATAGCTACTGTATGTGCATGTGTAGATGCTATGATAAATGAAACAATTTAAAACAAACCTCAGAATATACAAAGTATGTGGAACAATAGAAGGTCAAGTAGTTATACCCTGAACTACTTGTAGGTGTGTGTATACTTAAGTATTATAGGTAACATTGATGTGATATTATTATTATACAAAGTTGAGTGCAATAACATCAACTACTGTATGGCACCAATTAATTATATAATTATATCACCAATCCTTACTATCTGTTAATCACTTGACTAGGTACTTACTTTATATAATTTTGTTTGTGTTCATTTTGTAGTACTATTGTGTTGTAGCTTAATGTTGTTTTTATTTGCATTTTGTTTAGTTGCTTAAGATTGGTGCTGCCAACACAAGATGATGGTGGAAACCATGCTGGAGTCCTCACAGGACTTTGGTGAGTCACGCTATGTTTAATATACAACATTTGTAAAGTCTGCTGTTTATTCATTAATTCTACTAATATTATACATGCGAAAGTTTGTATGTGTGTGTTTGTTACCTAAACAGCTGAACTGATAGTAACAGCTCTCATGTGTAGATTATGGTTGTACAAACTATTAACTTGTTTGTTTGAACACCCTAATCTCTGGAACTACCAGTCGGTTTAAAACAATTCTTTTTGAGTGTGATAGCCCAGTTCTTGAAGATGGTTATAAGCTATGTAACATAGCGCTACCTTTGACGGGAGCAGAGCAGTCAGCAAAAATGAGAGTGAAACCAGGCTGGGGAAGCTAGTTATTAAATAAACAATCAATATTGACACAATGTAGTATCAGTATCATAACACTAAGTTGTCATGGCCCCTTAATTTCAAATATTATTTTAAGTACCTAAATACCTTTTAGGTACTTAATAATTGTGTTCTTTTATTAAACTTATCATCATTTTTAATTGGATATACATTATGTCAACTTGGGTATAACATTATGATTTTAAATCAGAGTCAAATGGACAATCTGTTGTAGCTGTTAATAAATTTATATTTTGTTGATATGTACCCAGTTAACATTCATGATAATAACACAACATTTAAATTAGTTAATATATACCAAATAATATTAACTGATTATGACACCTTTAACAAAAAACCAAATATTTAAATACATAATGATTATATCTATGTTTGGCATCTGCAGCAGTACAGTACAGTAACATAACATGTCATATAACAGCAGAACAATGTGAATAGCAGATATGTCAATGCACTCATAATATTATGTACCTAACTATGAGCCGCCGCTCGCTATTGTATCTACACCTTAGTGTGCATTCCAGGCTCGTTTTATCGTACAGTAGCTTTCCGCGGCGCTGCTTCGCTCGCATCTTTGCTTACTGCTCCGCGCCCGTCGCCTGTAGTGTGATGTTACTTAGCCTATAACCTTCCTCGAGAACTGGGCTATCATATGCAAAAAGAATTTTTTAAATCGACTGGTAGTTACAGATTTAGAGATTAGTGCATTCAAACAAAGTGTTATGAAAATTAGTATGTACTTACATAGTTGTGGTGTCTAAGACGGACATAGGATACTTTTTGTACCGAAAATCGAATCAAATACATACCATTTTCAACGCGGGCAATGCCGCAGGACGCAGCTAGTTATGTATAAAGGTGTTGATGTTTGTCTTAATTACGTTTTCTATACAAATGTTAAAATCCACTCAATGATAAGATTAATGAATGGTTTGTGACTGTTATCTAAATTACAGCAGACTTTATGATTGTTGTTTTTTATATCTTTGTTATATAAATATTTGGTTGTTTATTATTATTTAGTAATAATATAATTTACTTACATCATGATAGGTTACACTTACAGTATTTAAAAAAAAACTTAATCAAATAGTTTAATATGTTTTTTATCTCATCATCCCCTTACTGGACCTTTTTTTGACCATTTAGATAAATTGAATAATAATAATAATAATTGAATAATTTGTGAATAAATGAATAAATTTATTTTGATGTTGTAAAATCTTTATTGCGAGGATCCTAATAAAGTTGTGATGTCAACTTGTAATAAATCATGTGTATTTAATAAAGGTATCAACGTAACATTATTCCATTACCTATCAGCCAAACGGCTTCTTTAAAATTTTCATATTTTGATATTATCCCATATCCATATCGCATGTGTGGTGCAGGCATGTCCAACGGATCGCTGCCACAATGGAAGCGCGAGCTGCTGCAGCGCCGGGCGGCGCGCTCGCGTGGCTCGGCGCTGCCCGCGCAGGCGCCGCCGCCTCCGCCGGCGCCGCCCGCCGACGACGACGAGGAACTGCGCTACGGGCCCGGGATCGTGAAACGCCTCAAGTCGCGCTACCTCAGCCTCGCTCTGCGAGACGCTCCCCGCCGTCGCCCTTCCTGTCTGCGTCGCGCCGCCAGCCTCGAGCACCTGCTGGACGAGCGGCCGCCGCCCGCGCCCTGCGCCCGCCCTACGACACACCCGCGGCCCCCGCGTCCACAGTCTATGGCCGTCCCGCAGGCCCTGCTCGCGCCCGCCCAGCGCCGCGAGTCGGTCAAACGCGCACGTTCCGTGGACGCGCTCAGTCGAATAGACGTCCGCGAGGAATCCCGCGCGATTTCTTCCTCGCCGCCGCCGCCGCCGCCGCCTCCGATCGCGGCGAAACCCCCCCAATCCCTGACGAGAGCGGCTCGTACCCCTCGGCGTCCCACGCCACTTCTGCGGGAGACAGAGCGACCGCCGCCCGACGTCGTGCGCTCCACGCTACGCAAGTTCGAGACCGCTCCGACCCGACGAGCGGCCCCCGCCGCCCGCGTGTCCGCCGTTCTTCGAGGCCTGGAAGGCCCCCGCACGTCAACCCCCGAACCTCGCGACCCCGCCGACGGGCCGCCCCTGAGTCCGCGAACGCCGAGCCCGCTACCGCCGGGGGATCTGGCACCCGCGTCCACCCCACCGGCCCAAGATGAACCGCCGCGAGAGGAAACTCCGGCCGGCGTCCGAGCCGTATCGCGTGCCGCACTAGATGGCATCGCCCGCGCAGGGTCCAGCGTCCGCTACGCGTTTGAGGCGCCGCGCGCCGCCTCGCACCTACCGCCGCTGGCCGCCACCAACACCGTGCTGGTAGGACGCGCGCGGCGTGTCGGCGTCATCCGCCCCATGCCAGCTCGTACGACCGAGTCCGCTACAGAGTCGCTTATCGAAGCAATAGAAGAGAAAACCTCCGAACAAACGTCGCGACTCGCCTCACCGATTCCGTCGCCGTCACCGCCGCCACCGGTCGAATGTGAGACCCCACCACCTTGCCGCGCCGAACGACGGGACCCGCCGCCGGCGGCGCTAGTCGAACCGATCCCTCGCAACCCACCCGAAGCCCCGCACTGCGACACCCCGCCGCAAAGTCCACCTCCTGCCAACATCGAACGCAACCCCAGTCCGGAGCTGAAAATTAAGACAAAACCAGACACGATCACCGCACCACTAGTGAACGGTCATGCGTCTCCCGAACGGACACTGGAAACTAAGAGTGGTATATCTCGTATCGGCGCGGCCGGCATCGAGCGCGCCTGGAGTGGTTCGGGCGAGAAGGTGGCGGCCGCGAAGGAGGTGGTGGCGCCGTGGGCGCGCGGCGCGGCCGGCAGCCCCGCGGCGGCGCGGCGCCCGCGCGCGCCCCCGCCCGCCTCCACGTCGGTCGTGTTCAACTTCTCCAACCGCAAGGAGGTGCCGGACTACATCGAGAACGACGGCATCATTCTGCGCGGCAGTCGCAGGAATAGAATTAAGGTGAGTCATTTAATGATTCTCTTAGTTATTAATATTTTTCGTGAAAATATAATTAATAGTTTTGATCGCCCTTTTCGTTCTGATAAGTGACCGGTTTCAAATATAAACATTATGTGTTAACAAAAATGATATCAAAAGTCTCATTCCACTGTTATCACATCACAGATAACTGACCACCGTACGATACTTAAATTGTTCATTTCAGTAATTTACAAATATTATAATGAACATGTCCGATTCTCTACAAACTACATCGTAGGTATGTAGGTAGTAAGTATGTACTACATACATCGTCATCATATTATATATATCTTGGGCGTCATTATTAGGTACCTATAGACAACTTCTTACACACAACGCCATCTAGACCCAAAGCAAGCATATATATAATATATATTATAGCTTGTGTTAAGGGTTCTACAATGCGGATATTACGGATATAACTTCATGCTTTAATACTTTTTTTTTTATGTTAGAAGTAAAGGTTGAGTAGGAGGAGTAGGTAAGAGAGGTAGGAGTAGTTCGAGTAACAAGTGAATGCATCGTACTGACGACGCGGAAACGACGAAAAATACCAAAATTGAATTTAGTTTCGCGGAATGAGAAGAGATTTATATGTATGTGTGTCTAAGATCTCTACAATAAGACTACCTATATCCATCTTAATCAAAAATTTGTATTAAACTCCATGTATTATGCAGAAGCCACTATACTGCTTTTATTAAGACAATCTCATTAATATCTTTATAGATACTTGTACTAAACAATACAATTTTACATTGACATTAACCTCTGCGCCACTGAGAAAGCTATTTGCCGGCTGAGGAATTCGTTTAGAATAAGCAATTTCACATTTGACCGCATTCAATCTGTCATCTAGATTGAGCACAGTAATATCTTGAGCGATATCGCACGCCCGAGCTGAGCGTCACGGATCAGCGGGCGAGGCGCAACCATCGATGATGGTGATGCGCCGGTTGCGCAACACTTGATATGCAAATATAAAAATTATTTTCTACAAACGGTGAAAGTGTTTAAGACAGTCCGTAGCTCGGCGGTCGGCTCCGCTCGGGTGAAACCGCCGGAGCGCCGCTACCGATCGATGCCCGAATCGAATGCCACTCTCGATTTCGTCAAGATCGCATCCGCTCGAAAGTGCCCTGCGCCCGCGCACCATCCGCGATCCCACGGCGCGCCAGCTATGTTAACGAGAGCCGACGCACCGCTGACCGCGACTACTCCATCCTTCTCTGTAACACGCTCACTGACATAGATGCGCTAACGATGATTCGATACATATCACCACGCCTCGTATGTTACATTATTATTTTTAATTATCACCAAAGTGGATTTCGTTCCCTATTAAATGATGTATCAGCTTATGCGTATCGTCGAACTCAAAGGCTCGCACAGGTGACCCGCAGATGCGATGCTTTCACTGCGAGTGTCCGATCGGCCACGCGGCTCGTTTATAATAGACAACTTTTTTGTCTCGTAACAATGCATAACTTTATTACTTTCCATCGACATTGAGACGACACTAATATACAAATTGTTTCTGCGACCACGCGCTGATCGCACAATGCCATACACGATATTTATTACTCGCGCTAAATGCAGCGATTGCAACTCGTCTCGTAACTCTGCGATCGATTACCTTCGATCAATACAGATAGAGATTAGCGTCGAGATGTTTTATTCAACATCATGCTTACAGCGTGAAATGTAATTTCCATTCGATCAATGAACGACTTCATAAACGTCGGTAACATTACATAATTTGGAAACCGAAAACGGCTCGAAACAACCTGTTATGCAGCGCTCGCAATAACGTCCGCTTACGTAATAAATGTTAATCTGATGTAAAAGTAGTTGAGAATCCTGCACAAACAAAGCTCTCCTGTAGCACGCACGCTGGTTGCGATGCACTAAAAGTACTAAAACTAGTTGCTCGGGTACCTAGTTAAAGTGCGCCAGGTGCCGACCTCCTCGTCTCGCTCGCCGCGTCTTGTTCGTTTTGTGGCCAGAAAGCGACGGCTACTAAAGTGCAAACTACTTATTGAAATACCACAAGCTCGCATTACTGGTTCCACGCAGATTTTAGCGTATCGAAACATATTCAATTAATGAGATGTCCCTAGTACGACCAGAAACTTTATTTTATTTTCAGACACAAAATAGCATAAGTATACCTATCATATTTTATGTAGACCAGTATTCCACCTTCAGTTCACTGAACCTGTTAAGAAATGTCAAATATAGAGATAGAAAGTAATCTTATCAGAATATAATTATTTATTCACATAACTTTAATATATCGTAAAACATCAAGTGTAAATTAGCATTCAATAAATATTAACATAAAGTTGTTGCGTGTTGTTACATATAATCTCTTTATCTACAAAGTGTGTTTGGTCGACAAACCTTGTCGCGAGTCAGTGTTGACCCGAAGCTAATATTTGACTTGTACATCAACTGTGCTTTAAACCGTCTCTACGTCTTAATATGAATTCAATTGTATTTCTTAATCATTATGTCGCATTTGTAAGCAAAAAATAATGTTATGTATGTTACTATAATACAGGGATCCAGGCAAATGTCTCTTCTATTACCAAATTTACCTTTTGTGGTTTTGTTTCATGGCCTGTCGCGATGCCCGATTGCTATTTATAGACTCCACGTTTTTGTTATTTAGGTTTACAGCTCGTCAGGTCAGACTACGTGGTCAAGCAGCGATTAAGAGAGGAGCCTTGTTGTCTGCAGTATCATGATAAGAGCGACAAAAGCCGCGATAGATAAAATGATGTTTATCTAATACAAAAGTAAAAAAACGTTGCTCTTCGCGTAGCTGACTCACAATTTTATGTAATTTACATATCAAATCTTAACGGTGTGTTTCGTTTTGAGTTATTGGCAGTGTTTTAAATATGTTCATTGTTAATCAAATCACGATCATTCATGTCAGTTTTGAGTTGATATTTATGAGGTGGAAATCATAGTTGATTATTCTATACTCTTCTTTGATAAATGCGAAAGATTAACGTGTACGCGTGTTTTCTGAAAAACACTGATTGATTTCCAATGTTTGATGTTTGTAAAACCTATATCCTACTTCAATAAGTCATCATAACACATGATTCAACTATAACATCTGACTGTTCTCAATTTCCGATACTTTTCCTCGTACAGTTTTTATCAACCGGTACCAACGTTCAGCGCACTCATTATGAATTATGTCAAAGTTATGTCTATTTATTTACTTTAAAAGAAATACTGTTAAAAATTTTCGAATGCCTAGAACAAATATCGATATATCGTGATCTCAGTGTAATTTGGCGAAAGCTCTTGTCACAGTTATACGCAATATTTCGTTTAGTTGCGTGACCGACGCCAACGGACAAACTTGACACCTTTCAATTAGGATAGGTTTGTGAGAAAAGTAATACCATCCTAAGAAATCTTTCTTACACGAAACAATACCTTTATTTGTTTTATGTGTAAACCAATCAGCTTACTGCAGCAGCAGCACTTTATCTAAACTTAATGACACCGCTCGCGATAATTATTATATGTTCCGTTATTTCTTCGGGATGATAATAGTCTTGACCTCAAAGCCTTATTCTCTTTAAATTCTGATATGTGTTGTGAAGGTATACTAGTGAGAAATAACGGTCGTGTACAAGTAACAGGCGGTAGGCGTAAGGTGTCGTGTTACCCTGGAGCTAGAGAACGCATCGGGGAACTAACCGCCTTGCATGTAACGGGACTGGTGCTAATTAACTATATGGACGTCATATTTTTACGGTTACGGTAGTAGATCCACGCTGATTTCAGCATGAATGGACCGGATCATCCGGGGAAGTACTACCCTCTAATAGAAGATCGACTTAAGAGTAGTAGTATCCGTACTACTGCGTTTCGTTCGGTGAGTGAGAGCGCCGGATGCCTAATTTCTCCCCTTTCCTCTTTCCTCACCTCCCTCATTCTCTTCCCCTAACCCCATTCCCAGCCGCCATAGTGGAGGCCACCATACCAGCAGTTTAAGACGATTGCTTTTGGTATAGTGACCGCCACTTCTGGATTCCACTGACTGCTTACCATCAGGCGGAGTGGAGTCACTTTGGTAGGCTATAATACATTAGTGCATTAAGTTTTTATAAATAAAAATAAATAAATATACATTTGATATTGTACATAATCACGTAGTGGAGAATTTAATTAAGAACAATTTTGAGTGCGACATCAGTTCCGGTAGTAACGGTGTAAGTCGTGCGCTTTAGTTGCAGCAAGCATTGGGTTTGTATATTGTTACTTGTTACTGGCGCCAACTCGACCGGAACGACTAATCGCATCCGTTTAGCACAATAACTTAAAGCTCAGTGTTAATTACACGAGCGATGCCTGGTGAGCGGCGCGGCCACGAGACCGTGTCTACACTATCACCACAGCGTCGTCGCCGTCACTCAGGTGGACTCACATAGCTTGCCGTTATCAGGGTTAATACATTTTGTATGTGTGCGTGTTATCTGATACACGACATTAAATATGTTATTTACGCCCGATAATTGACAAACAAACTGTACACGTAATGTATTTTTGGCTTAAAGTGATAAAGAATAGTTGTAAATTATTATTTGTCACCGACATACCGTTGATGTCGCTGATTCACGGGGCGCGCGCGCATACTTCCGGGAGCAAATCAACGTATCCACCTACGACATAATGGCACAGGGCAAAAACGTCAGCGTTGTTTCATTCACCATGAAGTACACGAGGAAACTGTTCATAATTAGTACTTAACTAATAGTGCTTTCTATCAAGTAAAAACTTATCGCACCAGTCTCGTGGTACAATAGAGGTAGGCTGTCAAAAAACGCGAGCTTCCCATGGCGTGGTGAGAGCGCGTCCATGGATAGTAATAGTGTATGCACGCATTTTGAATGGAGACACCGGCACCGCTGCACCGCCTCGTCAAGTGAGCCGGGAGCCACCGCCGCCGCGCAGACCGCTGACCGGTTTATTACTTTTTTTTTATTTACGTAAACTGATGCTGCGGTGTACCACCTGCACCGACACACCGAACCTACGCCGCTAGTACCACTTACACCAGATATAACATAGAATATAGATTAGTTCGTAGTCGTGCCTTCGAGATTACAAACTTGTCTCGCTCGCCTACTGCACCAGTTGGTCAAATATTTATGTCAGTGGCGCAACTGGTGTTCCATTGTATGGTTCCATGTTAAAACAATGATTTGGTACTGTATTGCTCAGCGATAGTAGGTAAACCTTCTGTATGCTTAGTTCGATATTGTTGTTACGTACTGCGACACATGTAAGTATGTATACTTACTTACGTTTTCTGTAAATATTGCCGATGTAGAATTCGAGATATTATTACTGTTATTGCAAGTAAATAAACATTATTACTACCTATATAATTTACGATTTATAGGAATTTGGCTCTCTCTTTATTAATCAACGTTAAATCGCTTAGTTTGTATTCCGGTCACATTACATTCACACAAAATGTTTCGTAACAAATTGTTAACAAATTGAAATAAACACAAAATAACGAGCATGTATTTATCAAGTAGCAAAATTCTATCGGTTCCATTTCCTCCAAAAACTCAAGCACAATCTACGAGTGACCTGTAGTTTCGAGTATTGGAGGGTCACCTTCAAATAATCGTAGCGATGGTGATTGTAATGTTACATAAAAGAAACAAGTTAATAAACAAGTATTATAATGTTTGCGGATGTATCGCATGCTTGTTTGGGTGAGAGTGAAATCGCGATGCTCCCATGACGGCAGTGGGCGACTGGTCACTCGCCTTACTACCTACACCACTAGTCTCGGCCAGAGGTCACCGAAACACGTAGATCCGTTATATTACACACGTGATTACATTTCGGAAACAAATATTAGCTTACTTAAAACTTGGTGCAATAAACATGAGTTGGTCTGTACTATTATTAGTCCAATTATGTTTAAGCGTAAAGGTTTCTTACATAGTGTAGACATAATGTCCTAGAATCGGAACAAAGCTCTGGATTTACTTAGAAATATGAATATTGTATGAGTTCACTAATTAAGTACAAGAAAATGTTTATTCATTAATATCCGATGTGACATTATTTGCAGAATGCAGTAGTTTTTGACCTTGGTATTTGAATAATTTTGCACGTAGAAGTTGAATCATTTACCTATTAGTAAACTTGTTACCTTTGCCGCGAGCAATTTGACTTTATACAAGCTGTTAAAACGCGGCTCTAATATAAACTAACTAACCTTAAATAAATTCAACTGAGAGATGTAACTATGCCTCAAAAGTAGTTCGTAGTAACTTCAAACACCATTACTTCTATTTAAAATTAATGCTATAGCAGACGAGCTGCTGAGTAAGCACGTCGCACTCGGTCGGCAGTACTCAACTACTCACGCTTTCATAACTGCAGTTTAATTTGATTGTGTAAATACCGCACAATATACGTTAGGTACTCTTTATCTGTTACTATCTGCATCTGGCATGCGTTGCAATGCCACGTAATTTTATAAAAAAGCAATAACAGGGAACCATCTCCGGCGTCCCGTCCCCAGAACACCCTTGCAAAGTTTCATTCATCATCATCATCATCAAATCAGCCAAAAGACGTCCACTGCTGGACATAGGCCTTCCCCAATTTTCGCCACCGTGGCCGGTCGTTTGCCGCCCTCATCCATCGGTTGTCCGCCATCTTTTTATGGTTCACCTTGTGAGGATTCTGCCCACGCTGCGTCTTACCGTTCATGATCGCCACTTTAAAACCTTTCTGCTCCAACGGCTGTCAGTTCTTCGAGCTAAGTTTCACTACAATCTGATAATTGGTTTCAGCACGCATAGAAGACAAACATACAAACATTGATTTTGCAAGTTCCAAGAAGGTGTTCAAATATAGGTTAAGTTGCGTTGACTTCATGGATAAAGACAGCGCGCTTCCCAAGAACTCGCAACGTGTGATTATGTACTGCGGTTGCTCGACGACACTCATTACCAGTAATAACACGTATGAACTAATCCAGAAATACTTGAACATGATGCGAGCTTCCATTTTAATGGTGTGCAGCGTAATGAACCCCTAATAATGATTGCACTCACCTAACGAAACGCAATAGCACATTTACTACTATATCGACTATGATTGAGTAGATAATATCCCTATGTACTCGGTCCATTTATACGTAAACTAGCAACAACCTACAAATATTAATATAATGCTAGTGCGAGGTGTATTTGGAGCCCGAGAGGCTAAAATCATTGCTTCCTCAGCACTATGCTGTAAATAACATACACACTATACAATATAGCTGCCTTCTAAACAGTGAAAATAACTCATAAGCTGCATCTAAACTGCCGAAAATTGACAAACTTTATTCAAGTTTGACAGTTCCTCCAATCAATACCTTTGAACACATGCAAATTCACTAGCCTTGGATATGTTTATACTAACTCACAACAAAATCTATTCATAAGATAGGAAAGTATAATATTTAACTTTCCCTTACACACGTTTCTGTGGCATTTTTCAAAACCGGTCCAAAGAACGTCCTTGGCGTCACAGATAACATCGGATTATGCCTATCTTTGGCGCATACCTAACGGTATTACTGTTCACACATTACGGATTAAAGTTTCATTATTTTTAGCCAATCGGCTATGTAAATATTCATACAGGATTTTTATATTTATTATGAATATTTGTCTTCTAAAACATCTCTGAGGTTCAGGACCAGTGGACGTTATCCAAAATACTACATGGCAATTTGGTTGCATGGTGTCTCTCACCGTGGCGGCATCGTGAGTCTATTTATCACAATACGGTGTCGAACCTTGTATCCTTGTTGTAGTGAGTCAGCAGCGCTGGCAATTAAGTGATAAGCTACACCTATCAGATACCGTTATCGGTGATAAATGGCAGACTGTTAATATTGCTCCAGCTGATCGGGTACCAATTCTATGAACTTTGTTAGTTCGTTTTTTCTATTTCTAATGCTTCTATTCTAAAACTTCGCACACAATGATGGTCTATCCCGTTTTACTTTGCCAGTATTGTCTATTAAATCCTAGTCGTGATTAAATGGTAAGGTCGCCTAATCTAGACAATTACTAATGTTACTTTCATTTATTTTATTATGTATTTACATATTTTTGTTGTCTTCAACGCTTCTCAATTATAACCAAAATATAGCACAAAGATCCTGAAGGTCGTATACCATAAGATTAGATAAGATACTTTACTTTCGCTCGTAATATCAAGAAAGTGACGCTGATAACATAGCTTGTCACTTTCCTGATTGATATGCGTCTTGGTGCTGCGAGTATAAACGTACGTATCGCGGTTGCTTTAGGAACTGAGCCCAATTTCACTACCAGAGAGGGCCACTACCATGTGAGCTATTGTTTATTGTTATTGCTCGATAGAAATCGGTCACCATCAAGATTTCACTGATTAATTAATTCTTGAAGAAAGCCAGTAGTTTGAATAAACTAGGTGATGTAGTTCCTTAATTTCTAACTTAACAATTACATAAGCGGAAGTACAGCTCAAATAAATATTCATAAACATTAATAAAGTTATATTGGAGTAATTATTAGAGTCAATTTTGCAAATATTTATATATACCGTAACGAGTATAGGGTACGTGGATACATTCGCATCTACATAAACGGTTAACAATTAGGTTAGTGCGTCCGGGTGTGTGAGGTTACATCAGGCGGCGTGGTGTGGCTTTCGGCGGTGATGCTGCATGGTCGGCGCGGCGTCGGAAATGGTATAATGGGCACAAAAACAGTGGCGCGGTTATCACGCGTTCCGCTCTGGTTGCGGGTGTCAGCGAGCTCTCTACCTGACGTGCGGTGCTCCACAGCCGCATCCTTCACTGCAACAACGGTACTCGATATATAACAAACTAACCAACTACTAGACGCATGCTTGTATCATTTATTACTATTTGTTTCGTCTGTGTAGGGGCAGCGTCTGTCTAGATATGAAAGCGATCAACGCTGGTAGTTAACGATCAAGTGCAATTTGCGTATTGACCTATCGGAATGACGGATCTCTATAGTCTATCGATGACGCAATTTTATGTAACGACTTATCCCATTTCTCATTAATGTTAGGCGGTCAATTGGATACGGAACGTATTTACGCGTTATAGGTTACCAATCGAAAATGATTGTGTCTATCCATTAGTGAAATATGTTTTAGAGCAGTTAAAAAATCATAGATGAAAAAAAATTTTAGTAAATTTCATTTACTTTTGAAATTAGCACGAGCGTAAACGTTTAGAGCATAATAATTTCCATCAGGCGAATACGTTATTCAATATGGCCACGATAACGCCAAATTATGAACATAAAGGTAATTTTGAAAATGTCCTTATTTAGCTAATATTTCGGCCTCGTCGTGTTCAATGTCGGGATGCTGCTGATATAGTGAGCACAATATTGGGAGCTCCGTGACAGCGCAGCGGCGTGCGTGTCTCACGTGCATTTGTTACTGTTATTTTTGATCCATGTCTTCAAATTGATTAGCGGCTCATTTGTAATGGTAATATCCGAATTATCATCTCAAATTGTAGTTATAAAGACGCGACCGTACCGGTATAGTTTTTGCTGCCCAACTGCCATCGCATAAAAGAAATCCTGTACTTAAATATGGCTAAAATTTTCTATTGTAACAAGTACCGTAGACAAATTAGCACGTTGTGTGTTGTACAGACAGTCGCGCGTCAGTTTGGAGGAGGTGTCTAATTATCACGTGCGCTGTTGCGACGATATTGATCGAGTGTTCAGTTGACGTGACAACGCGAGTCTACGTGATATATTGCTCATTGAACGCATTGACTATATAGTATTGTTCACTCTCACTAAACACACCATCGGCATACACACCTACATTCTATCCGCCTTTCTTAAACTTGAACACTAATATTGTTGACTGCTATTATCAATGCAAGGGTATTCAAATGTCCTCACGGGTTAATTACTTCCTCAGTGTGAACAATATAGTGTTCCCAAAATATGACAACTCGTAACTGTTATGCAGCGTAAAAGCCGTGACCGATGCGAGGTCTCCACTGCACGCCACATTGCCATTCCGAAAGGTAATCGTTTCATGTCCAGGCTCGGCGATATTCGATTTGCTCGTGCAAAAAATGTAAGCAATAAAATCAAAGATGGTCGATTAAATATACCTATGTAGTGAAGCCAAAGCAACACGACCTTGTGCTAAGCTAACACATGGAAATGTTTGAATTTCGAATTGGCAAAATTTTGTGAATTTCTTTTGTAGTATTGATATGTTATTTTAACACAGGCACATTCCTCTCAGGAGACAAGTTCAAAATGCAATCATAGTAACATGATCTAGGCAGTGGTAATGTTTGTCAATAGTAGTTTTCTGGTGCACTTGAAATTGAAGAAAGCACTGTAGCAAAAGAGATTGTGTATTCATCTTCTAGTACAAGTTTTCTTTACATGAGCGCTGCTGAAGCAGGACGCTCTTCGGGCACCTAAGAAATCCTTGAGCGGCAGTTACCACTTACACAAAATATTTCTTTTTGAGATAAGAGATTTCTAAATTTACCTAGAGATAGAGATATAACCGGCATTCACGCGGGTGGAGCTGCGGGAAAGAGCTAGCAGGCTATAATATGACAACGATATAAGCAGTGGGGTACGTGTGTGAGGCGGCGCTAATCACAAGTATGCGCTAACAAGTGTTCCTTGCAAAGTAAACATACCGGTAACGAGCAAGTAACGGCACTTGCGGACATACACATTAGCACGAAGCACGCACCAAACGGATGGGCGGACGCGTGTTACCGTACCACACGATTAAAACGACAGTATTGACCATTGAAAAGATTTGTTTTATCTATACATATAATAAAAATGTAACCGATCGCTGTCTGTACATGGAAGATATATGAGAAAATATACTATTGGGACCTATATCAACGCAAATAGAATCCAAAACAATTATTTTTAAAATTTTTGTCTGTTTGTCTGTTTGTCTGTTTGTCTGTGCGTTTGTGCACGCTAATCTTAGAAACGGCTTATCCGATTTAAATATGGTTTTCACTAATATATATTGTGGTAAGCTTCACTTAATATTTAGTGTTTGTTTCATGTCAATCGGTTCATAAATAAAAAAGTTATGCCAATTTAAAGAATCACATCAAACATTCGTTAATTTACTACGAAATCTTATAGAAGCAGATATTTTAACAGGTTGCGGAATAGCTGATAGTGTTTTTATTCCTCGGATTCCTGTCATTCTAAACAGTCTTTCATTTAGTTTTAAACGAGTCCAGTTTCCAGTGAGCCTATGTTTTGCGATGACTAATTAAAGTAATTAATTAATTAAGTAATTAAAGTAAAGGTAAGACACTAAAAGTTGTGGGTGTGGATCTAAGTATTAGCTGTTTTTCGGTCAGCTTTATGTGGCTCTATCACGTGTTAGCATTACTAGCAGCCTGAATGCTTTGATCCTTGATGGCTATACGTCTAATCCATACATCCATACATATTATAAAAGGCTTTGTCCTGACTGACTGACTGACTGACAGACAACGTAAAGCCTAAACCGCTGGTCGTAGCGACTTGAAATTTGGAAGGTGTGTTTGTCTTAATGTCTAGAAGTGTACAAAGAAAGGGTTATTAAAAATTCAACCCTTAAGTGTATGAAAAGGGATCAAATCGATTGTATGAAACGTCTTCATTTTTTAAGTTACAGCTTTGAAATTTTGTTTTGGAATACTTTTATTTAAATAAAAAATACGCTCATAATTTTTTTTTTACTGGGGTGGATTTATAGGAGTGAAATAAGGGATGAAATATTGTATGGAAAGATCTTTGCTTTTGAAGTTGGCGACTTGAAATTTGGAGGGAGGGGGAGGAAGAGGAAAGGAAGTGAGAAGTGAGAGGAAAGTGCGGGGGTAGTTAGGGAGAAGTCAGGGGAAAGGGAGGGGAAAGTCAGGGGGAAATCGACTGCCTCTGTATTTTGGTGGTACTGTGTATGGACTGTGAGGTCGCGGGTTCGATTCCCGCTCAGTGCAAATATTTGTAGCATGAACATGTCTATTTGCATTGGTCTGGGTGTTTATATGTATAATATGTATCTATTTACAAAAATAAAAGTATTTAAGTATGTTTATCCGTATTCTAGAACCCATAATACAAGCATATAATATGCTTACTTTGGGTCTAGAAGGCGTTGACCTCGCAGCATGTGTGGGACCAGCTGAGTATCCGCGGAGTCATTGTGTGGGTGGTGTGGGTCAACCCGCCGGCCAGGGAGACCCGTATAAACGGTGGTGCCGCTGGCCGCCCGCGGCATTGAACAAGGACCCAATTAGACCTAACCAAAAAAAAAAAGAGACTGCCCCACCAGGTTGCGCATAATCTCGGAGTGGTTCGTCGTGCAGGTTGGTGACCGGATAGTGGGACTCGGCGACCATTTTCGAGACGGTACGGCGGCCTTTTGCGAGCAGTCCGTATCATGGAAGCCCGGAGGCCTAAGACCCTTGAGCCTTTACAGCTGCGAAGAGACATCGCCTCCTCAACGGCCGTCTTCTATCGCCTTTACCACGGAGAGTCTTCTCAACAGCTCTTTAAATTAATTCTACCCTCTCCCTTTTTATCCAGAACGACACGTGCGGGACTGAAGTGCCACCCTTTCACAGTGGAATCTAAAGGGTCTCGAACCAAACGGTTCAGCACTTTATACTTTTGTCGCTCAATTAAAGCCTGGAACTCTTTACCAGCGCATGTGTTCCCACCTAACTTTCATCCTGGGACTTTTAAGCGAGGCGTGAAGAAGCATCTCACTAAGCCGCCATAGTGGAGTCCACCATACCAGTAGTTTGGCTTTTGGAATGGTGTCCACTACTTCTGAATTCCACTGACTGCCTACCATCAGCCAGAGTAGAGGCACTTTGGCAGGCTAATATAAAAAAAAAACTTATAGCGTTTTTATTCCTCGAATTCCTTTCATTCCAAACAATTTCCCGTTTAGTTTTAAACGAGTTCAGTTTCCAGTGAGCCTATGTTTCGCGATGACAATTAATGAGTGTGGATCTAAATATTAACTGTTTTTCGCATGGTCAGCTTTATGTGGATTTGCCACGTGTAAGTAATCCTAGCAGCCTGTATGGCTTTGATCCGCGATGGCTATACGTCTAATATCGTAGATAGAGAAGCATTTACTGTAAATATTTTTCACCTAAACGAAGATGTTTATAATTCAAAACAAACCAAAAGATATATCCAAAAAATGCTGCCCAAAATCACTATTCCACGCGGACGAAGTCGCGGGCACAGCTAGTTTTGAATATAATAAGAGAACAAAAGCAAAAAATAAGTTTATATTGTTGCGTGTTGCAGACTGCATACAATTTGTGTTTAGATGCCACGTGGCTACTTACGATTGTTAATCTTTGATGCAGTTAAAGAACTCAAATGTGCTATAAATGAACCAGCTAAGCAAGTTTAGGCAGAAGGTTCATCGACAACCTGCGGACGTTAATAACTACAGAAACAGTTGGACCAGTGACCTGTGACTCACAGTGCAGGCATTTAGACAGACATGATGCAAGTTTGTTTTGTTTGTAATGTCCACTTTAATTTGGAGTCAACGTTTTCTCTGATGTTACTTGTCTGTTTCTGTCATACGTACTCGAAGAAATTATGGCTTACTATATAACTTAATAATTTGGTATACTATGGTCAAACGATCACCCATCTATTTACAAACCCATTTTTATTACAACTCATGTTTATATATAGGCACAAAGTACATCCAGACTTCCAAGTCTACTTTTTACAAATCCAGACTCCAGACTTTATTAAATAAAGTGAAAGAGTTTGTTTGTACGCGCTAATCTCTGGAACTACCAGTGGGATTTAAATTTTTTTTCGTATGATAGCTTAGTTCTCGAGGAGGCTATGTAACATCACGCTACTAGCAACAGGAACAGAGCAATAACCAAAGATGCAGCTAAAACCGCGCTGTAGGCTAGTATTAATATAAATTACATATAGTTTTGTCCTGTCTAAGAATCAAGAGCAAGCGTTCATACTGCACCACCGACGTAGTCAGTAAACTGTAATATTCCATTAATTAGATATACTGACTTATCATAAAACAACTTCATTTGTATACTAAGCACTAGGTTCTTACAGTCCTGAAGGAGGAAATCTGAAATCCATCTATAATTAAAATAAACTACAACGCGTCCAAATTAGTATAAATTACGTACTTCATGGTTGTCAACAAGGAAATTAATTTTATTACAAACAATTATAACAGTAAATTGAACTGTACAATTATTAATTAACAAATGGAATAACACTGGTTCATATTATTGAGACACTCGATATCATATCAAACAGTTATTTACCTTAAGTTCATTGCATATTTATTTATTAAATGTAGACACGCCAAGAATATACATATTACTAAACGTACGACACACTGTACAAAGTTTTTTATGTAAACCTATAACAGGCATGCACTAAAACAGACGAACTAAACAAACAGAATGAAGACCTAAACTGAGAACTAAATAATTGATCAAAGAAAAACTGTCAGTTTATGCGTATGATTTTAATCATTTAACTAAATCATTAAAAATATGAATAGATTTCTTTAGGCAAATCAGAGGAAATGTATTGTTTGCACCTAAAGGAGAAGATACCTTTATCTATGTGAGAAGATCGTTCTATATAGAAGTAGTTTATAATGTACTACACAATATATTTGACAGCGCTTAGTCGGTGACCGGTGTGGTGGATCATTTACTTTCTCCCGCGGGCCGCAGTGAGCCTAACAAGGTTTTATGGTAATGGACGCAGCCGCCGTGCGCCATGAGCCGGCGCAGCCGCCGTGCGCCATGAGCCGACGCGACCTGCAAACACGACGAATAATTATTTGTAACGCCTCCATTTTATAACTCATCTAATTAATTGCGGACCCCAAGACAGTAAGCTTAGCAGGGACACCCGAGTGTCACAGCTCGGTGTTCGTAAGGGTTATTCTCTGTCAATCTTGGCTACAGCAGTCACATTGGGCAATTGTGTAGAATTGTCCCGAGACGAAGAATAGGTGTCCAATTTAAAATATTATGATATTGTATACCGCAACGTCCACTACTGGACATAACTTATTATATTAGACTAGAATGCCACCGAAATTTTCATTGGGTAAGAGATTTCTTGAGCAGTTCGGTTGGGAACAGAAAATCGTGTTGTGTTCCTGCTGATAAGAAGTGATTTCTGAAGTTTCTAAAGAAAGTATTGTCTTCCAATTTCTTGTGTTTCTTCTTAATTACTATTCTTTACTTGCGGTTACATAATTTTGGTAAAAGTTCTAATTACGATTTCAATCACTTGATCACCACCTTGCCTTGCTAACACAATACAAATCGTTGTGTATGCAGGTGTCTTCAGCGGGTCGCGTACAGTGCGCACGTCGCACGCGCACTTACGTAACTAATATATTGTTTCATCTATATGTGGTCAGAGGCTCGACGCGGTGTAACTGATCCACAGGTGCTTCGACACCAGCTCTCAGCGCATCGTAACTAACACGTGGTACTGCTGTGCACTCGTGTTCATAGATGATTAAACTCAAATTTCTTTCATTTTGGATATTAGAAATCCAACTATTTAAATACTGGTTTTATTTGCGGTAATGTCATCATCATCCCCTCAACCGTAGGACGTCCACTGCAAGACTGATAAGTTTAGGTACTATAATGTAACCTAAACCCTTCTCAATCATATTAAGTTTATAGAGGCTACCTTCACCGTGTAGACCAGTAGATGTCCAGATAATATCATCGTATCAAGCGGCGCGCATCCTTGACCCGACTGGTTCCCTATCTATCTTTAAACCATCAATAAGATAATACTGACGATGAAGATGTCAGCGTCCTAGCATTTACTTTTAAAACAACTAAAACCCAGTAACAAAGGCATTATGCATTTAACAGTAACTGCCGATGTATTGTAGCCTAGGTCTGATATCGCATTGCCGCTTGAAGCCGGGACGCTATCAGTGACGTTTTGTTCATTTACTACACTAGCTTATATAATTTACTGCCAACTCTATGCAAAATAGACGCTACGCAAATGAACATACCATTCATATTTAATAAAGTGGACCGGAATTACTATAGTAACTGTATAACTCGTTTGAAAACAAATTAAGCAAAATATTTGTCGGGGCGGACGTACGCAGAATTGACGCCCTCAATTTTAATGATAGCTGTGTGTGCGCCCTCCAGACTGACTCCGGTCGATGAAGGGTTCCGCCGCCGGCAGGGAGACCCCAGACATGCACGCACACCGAGCCATAACTCACTATACCTATGATACTCGGGATGACTCACCAGAACTCGCCGAAATAAATTCACTTTAACCAAGCTGTACTGGACTAATCACTTAGGCTCATTGTATCTGTTTGCGCGTCTCCACGTTGTTCTGTGATCGAGTTTATTAACAGTTGGTGTCACATTCCGTTTGGTGCTTGTGCGTCATATTATGTTAATATGCTCTCTATCTATAAACAAGTACTGAGCTGATAAGTAGTAATGGCACCTAATATATCAGACCGGTAGTTTTATGACTAGCTCCCGTGTTTGCAACTAATGCTGTTGTAGCTGCAATAGGTAGTTCTAAGTGTATTTAGTTAGGTTAGATTTCAAATTAAATTAGAATAAATATAAGTATATAATGATCCCTTTAGTGATCATAATTTGGCCACGTTTTACGTGTGGGTCTTAAATTACGACACCCTTTGCAATTCGTATTCTACAAATTGAATCACTTTAGTAAAGGAATTGTTTATGCCCTAAATATCGCACCAGCATTGTAGTTACAAAATTAAACATAATCTATCGCGTTTATCAATAACAATGAAATATCAGCATCGATCACATGCCTAATGGACGTTCGATTATTATCGACACTGAACATTTATTACATTATAAGGTCACTCTCGTTTTAAATAGAACTATCTAAACAAGATTTATTATCTTGTGACCAAATTGGTTAATTTGAAGGACGTCTTATATATTAATAGCCATTTACACTAAAGCTTAATAGATCAGGAAGTGCCAAAATCCAATTTAGCCTAGTCGAAAATGTCAATCGCAATCTGAAGTAAGCCAGCCCAAGTTGCAAGTATAACAAATAATATCGTTTATCAGGCGTACGAAAGTAAAAACGTTTAATTAAAGCGGTGGATGTATTATCGAGCACGTGGGACGCGAGCGCGACACGTGTCCGCCGTCCGCACCACCGGACATGCACACATCGCCGACCAGACGCACCAACGCATCACGACGACGTGTGTCGGCCGTGATTGCGACGAGCCGAGGGTCGATGGCATGCCAGACAGACTAAATAAAGCAGAGACATGTACACAAGTACCTACACATTGCGACATGTATCTAAGTGTAGGTTGTCTTTGCGAGCTATACCGCTTTGTACAACTGATGTTACTAAATAGATTACGTTTAGACAATAAATAACCACTGATCGGTCGGTACTATGCTATGTAACCAATGTGCTCAGAGGAATATTTATGACCCTGAAAATAATCACCAAGGTACTTTTAAACAATGAAACAACATCAAAGAAACATAAGGTTTTATATTTTGTTCCTCTATTGGTTTTGTTACAACTCAACAATAGCATACAAATTGTATTTCAACTGAAAAACATTGAATATTACAGCACATTATTGGTCGATAAGAATGTAATAAAAGCGTATACATGGCAAGCTTGTAATCGACATGTAATCCTCAATTTAGATATCGTATCTGGTGGGACACTGACGCCGGGCTAGGACGTTGTCATTGAACTAGCAACACTGCCGTGTTGTTGAGTGACGTCAACATACACTAAAGCTTCTCATGGTGTCACGCGTATCATAGTGTTGTGTATCAATGTGAGACCAGTGCCAGTGACAATGTTGAGTCGTCTACAAGACGAACTGCGCGACGAGGGACCTATCTTCCTAATCACGGTACAATATACAATATTATAATACGCATCGATAAGTACAATATACCAGTTACTGTGTTACTCATTAATAACTTTTGTTGGTATAATAAAGCATACTTGATATGAAATAGATTGTGAAGAAACAGTATTGTAACTCGTAAAGACTTTTGGGTCCATAAGTCGGTTCGGTAGTTAACAACATTTTGCTTAGAGAATAGACTGCAGACTCAATTATGAAGAAAGGATAGCGCACTAAAAATCCTGTTTCATTTTATGTCTCAATTTTGAAACCATCGAAACAACTTTCTATTACACCAAATGAATGTGGTGACTGTTTAATGTGTACTCACTGTGGTCGTGGATGCCTAAAAGATAATCTAACCCCAAAAAGATGCTCTGAAAAATATTCGACGTAACAAGTCTGATTAAGTGATTAGATGCAATAGACGATTCACAAAACTGAGTTAAAGAACTCATTCACGAACTCGCCAAAATACTCCTACTCGTTATTCTTTGTTGAGCTTGAGTACTACCAACACCTAGTAACGAGACATTTAATGAGACATTTTCTGATTATCTATGTATTGTGCAGAACTGTACAAACGTTAGTCATAATGTATGTATGTGGGCAGCGCCATACTGAGGATCCGCACATAAACAGTCCGCATATAGGAGAACCGCGATAAAATAATAAGTGGAACGAGTATCCTCCATGTGTAACCTTATTAATTGTATTACTCATATACAAATAATATTAAATTATAGCCGTAAGTGGAACGCAATAGATATTTGTACAACACGCTCGCGCGAGCACAGTACAAACTTAAACTCGTAGTAATTCGATACAATTTTTCCAGCCCGCCAACTTGACGTATTAAAGTGTCTGAACACTGACATGTAAAAGAGGGGAGAGATTGACACGTGTTCTGTGCTTATGGAGTAGGTACCCTCGGCGT
Source organism: Parascotia fuliginaria (assembly GCA_963082885.1). NCBI lineage: Eukaryota > Metazoa > Arthropoda > Insecta > Lepidoptera > Erebidae > Parascotia > Parascotia fuliginaria. Next base: position 277,261 of record OY720173.1, read on the forward strand.
CCTGATATTACTTGAAATTGTCTACAGCCCATTGCATGCATTCAATTTAATGAATTGTTCCTGTTTTAGTTCTTTTATTCATTGCACAGAATGCATCCAGCGAATTCCTTTATTAATGAGCCCAAGCGCTACCACCAACCGAACTATTGTTACTTTATCGATTATTAGGTGGCCACAGTCACACGATAGTACAATTAGTCAATTACGTCACCAAAATATTATTGTATTACATTTCACGCACATATCAATAGCTTGTAGTTGTATTGCGTTTCCATTGTAGTGTTTAGAGTTGTTGGCGAAGCGAGCCTGCCTGCACTTCTTAATCATGCGTTTGATTGTAAACTAAAATATTTCACAGTTTATATGCTACTTGGCAGAAATATTGTAATAAATTTTTCCGTAAATGTGTCACCGCATTAAGGTCAATTAAATCTAGATACGTTGCAGTAAATAACTCGCTACACATACGAAGAGGCAAGCGAATAAAAAGGAATTGAACAATCATTTAACTTGCTTGGTGCTATGCACCGTGTACCGAGCCAGTACAATGGCATGCAGTAGCAGGCTGTAGTTCCCACAGCTACAGTACACACTGTACACTGTATGTCTGTACAGGTGCGTTTCCCTTGAACCCGGTCGGCGGGCGCTGCCCGCTGCCCGTCACGGTCACCGGACGCCCGACCAGATTCCGACGCTAATCGTCCACAACTCGTTTTGGGAAATTCGTTCCGACGACATGTCGGTACTAATGTTTTCTATACTGCATTCCGCTTGTGGAAACTGAGCTGGGGTCTTCTTAGAACGACCATGTTAAATACTACTTACTAGATGGGATTGTTATCATTCCCATCGAATAAGACATCATAAATTCAAACATGTCTGACCATTTTATATAATAAAATTAATAAAACACAAGCAAAGAATGTGATGTTTGTACACATGAGCGTGTAACTGGTTTATCAAGTGGATGCACATGTACTCGTAATGTGTCCGGAAGAGCGGTCCCCGTTCCGTGTGTGATTAAATTTGAACTCGATAGTAATATGTATAATTATTATGTGCATTGTTACGTGCACACCACACACAGTAGTGACGTGTCCGCAGTACAAGCACACACTGTCGATCAGAGTCCATTACATCAGCGAACGATATATATCGTGTATCATGCAGCCCAGCATGGTGTTGCAGACGTCGCAGCCGTCCGACCAGAACATGCCGTGCAATATATTTTACGGATGAATGCTCAAATCTGTTACTGACCTTAGAAATAAACGACTCGCTCGATTTTTATATCATCAGTTTCTTACCTGAATAATGATTATTGCTATGTACCTATGTAATACGTTAATAAATTTGCCGAGTACACAAAACAATGGCGTGTGCGTAGTCAGTAGAAAAAATATAATAATGTATGAAGCAACCATACATTCTGTCATTTTACTTACACGTGAAATATTTATTGATATAACGTGTATTAAGGATTTAAGTAACGTACTAGTCATCAATATTATGTTCGTACATGTGTTTTGTTAAGCGCCACATCAAGGACTAAAGGATTAAAATTATTTTGGTATCAAAGTACATAATCTGAAACTGATAAACCAAAGACGCTAATAACTGTCCGGCTATTATTGTAATAGTTGATATGTTACATCATCCACAAAATGTAACTACACCAAGGTTCTCTCGGTTTACAGGCTGGTGAGCCTGGCGTGGTGGTGCTGCGTCCGGAGGCTCTGACCAGGTCTGACTCGGAGTCGGACTCGGAGGTTGACGGCGGGCCGCCCTCGCCCTGCGCCGTGCGCTTCATCAACGACAACGTGCTCATCAACGGCAAGTCCTCCATCCAGGGGAAGCCGAACAAGGACAGAATATCCAAGGTATTTGATCTTTACCAACCGGCCTTTAAGTAAATTTATTACTATTTTTACCAAACTTTACATGGTTTATGTTTACATAAGAAAAACATCGGCATAAAAGTTGATTAAAAAAAAAGAGATTAGAAATCGCCAATCCGCATTAAGTGCACGTGGCGATCTATGCTTATTCCTTAGAGAAGATCCTTTCCCTGCAGTGGTATAATAACGAGCCCGTATAATGACTCAAACATAAATTTCTTTAATTTAGATTTCCAGTCCCTAAAATGCTTTTTAAAACTGAGGAGCGTTTCAGCAGTTGTGGGATTGATTATTAAAGCTTTATGATACAAAGCTGTAAGTGCTTCTGTGTAGTACCTACTAATGAGAGGATATAGGTAAGGGGTCTTATCAATATACCAGATCAAACTTTGAGATATGTAGAGGAAAATTATGGAGATTTTACCAAAAATCTAATCTAATCAACATGATAAGTAAGTAGCAATTAATACATTGATTCAACGTACCTATACTATTATAAAAGCGGAAGAGTTTGTTTGTTTGGTTGAACGCGCTAATCTCTGGAACTACCAGTCTGTTTTTGTGTATGATAGTCCAGTTCTTGAGGAAGGCTATGAAACATTACGCTACAGGCGACAGGAGCAGAGCAGTAAGCAAAAACGCGAGTGAAAACGCGCCGCGAAAAGCTAGTACAATATAATTGCATGTTGATCGTGAAGCCGTCTTTCGTCACTTGTCGGCGGTCGCGGTCGACCGGCCCAGCGGTCATTATCGCGAGTGATCAATTAATACCGGTTCTGACACTGATCTGCACTTTATACCACGTCTCAGTGACAAGTGTCACTGTATCACACATCATACAATTTGTAAGATCAACCTATACAAGCAGTGAAGCATGTAAGGTACACCTGGACACAATAACTTATAACTACAAATATTCATTTGTACAATCTAACCAACTGAATCATGACCCAATTCTCTAATATTTCGCTTAAAACTGTCAAACTTGTAAAATCTATCATCGTGTGCACTTTTGACGTTTCGAATACTAACATCATAACAGGGTAACTCAGTACAATCAAGCTCGTTACCAAGGAAATCTGTTTTCAGACGAATTTGAATCTACTTGCCTTTAGATAGATTGGCAAAATGATCTTTTGATGGGTCATGATTCACTTCAACAGGACATATAATATCTTACAATAACGTTGGTTACACTGCCTGGTCTAAATGCAGATCTAGTGACTCATGAGATCCTCTTTAGAAAATACCTAACATAAAAACCGATTCTAAATCCGAAGACCACAATTATAACTGATATTAACCGAGATGAATTGCTATAATTAATATAGGTTTACCCAAAATACAAACATTTATCTTCTCTTTATGTAATACTCGTCTTTGTACTTATACTTTCAGTCCCATATTATTTGATACATATTTCAAATGTTTACTAAATGAAATAATATTACTGTGTTGGAGGTTCTTACCCAAATATGTTATTCAACACAAACTAATTTATTAATTGAAATTGTTTGTTTGTCGCTTATGAACTTTATAATAATCAGAAAAAATGTCAGCCATTTAACTGTTTTTATTTGCATTGCAACATTGTATGTTGAGTTTAAATTTAATGTTTGTCCTACAAACAAGCCGCACAAAGTAAATGTACTAAGACCGCGCCGCGCCGCCATACCACTAATTTACCATAATGGCTACTTAAAAGGGGTTATTCTCATAAGGTACAGATTCTCAAAAGGACAGATTCTCAAAAAAACAGATTCCCAAAAGCACAGATTCTCAAAAAGACAGAGTACTAGGTGCTCGCCATTTGTAGAGAGATCTGAGTAGCCTGAGCAGTCAAGAGGGACTGACTAGTTACTATCAGACGGAGTAAAGTCACAACAAAACTGGCAAAAAGCTCAGCACACACTTTATTTAGATATGAGTTAAAGTTTGCGTAAAATAGAAAAGAATAAAAAAGTATAAATTTAAATTTTATCGCAATAAGGAACTGTGGCACATAATGCTTTATTAATAAAAATGAATGTCATTGTGATTATTATAAAATATACAGAAATAACAATCTACTCTTTTCAATGTCAAAAGTTATTTAAATGTAGGAATATAATTGAAAGTGAAAACGACAATAACTATAAAGTGCTTAGACAAATACTCACAATTAAAAAGGAACACAAACAATCATGTTTGTGCTTCGTCCTTTACTATGTGCCGCTATTAAAAAATATTACTTCTAAAATAAGTTTCTCGTTTTCTCTTTCTTTGGCCGTAATTTACCTAAAACTACGGCAAATAATATACATTGAAAACTAGTTAGTGATGCCATAAATAACAATAGGTAATCTCTAAAACTTAAACATTCCTGATAGTGAATTTAGAAAGGCTGTTCTGTACGATTAAGTTTAACGTGGCTCTATAATCTGGCATACATGTATTTGGAACAGGCAACCTCGTTGTTATAGTAATTTAAGCTGGCTGCGTGTAAAATTATGAATGCGTCGTAAAATAATACAAGTAACAGCCTGTCGTTGTAGGTTTTGGAAACTTGTAACGATAAAGTGTGTAACAGTGTATTATATTACCTATGGGTAAAATATCTTATATCTTGCTAATTGTCTCGAGATACTTGAACTTTATTCTCCCATTGTATTTACTTACGTGAGGAATTTTATTGTTCACGTGTGCAGCTACTACGTTAGGCTATCTACACACTAGTGTTTGTTATAGTGGACGTTTTGGCGTTTCGTATGCAATCGCTTGTGATTAATCAACTTTTAAGAAACTCTTTTGAGACTATTTTGCGAAGGTAAAATAAAAAAACGAAGGTAATGAAAACAAAGTGTTATGATGTCTGTGACTTACTTTATCTATTGTATTTTTAGAATATATTTGATGAATAGTTGCAAAAAAGTAGGACTTTTGTAACAGCTAAAGAAAACATGTTTATTACTTTTATCGAGGATATCGAGGAACGCGACTCACATCGCACATGTCACACACACGCAACACAGCGCAGGAGTGTTCGCTACGTATACGCTCGACAAACGCCTCCACTCCACAGTGTTAGTGTGAAGCAACACTTAGGCGCACATATTTCTTGTGAACCAGGTATCACTTTGGTTTCAACAAACGCGTGTGTGCGCCCATACATTGCTGTTCAAACATCAAGTACAAACACATAATATTGGTATACTTGATACATGTCTGTGGGATGCACACAGGGAAACACGTCGTAACGCTCGAGGCGCGCCTCGGAACAACAGCGTGATGTTCTGGGCACCTTGCTTAAGAAGGACGAACTCTTCGTCCAATATACGCTGTTAAAATACCATTAAATAAATATAGTACGATGATAAATATATGAGTTTTACTTTCATTTAGTCTCCATCTGATGGTTGTCCTCAGAACATATTGCAGAGGACTCTGAAAACGCGAGAGTCCCCTACCGCTCCCGCCTCTAAACTCACTCTCTGGGTGGTCATTCTGATCAGAGCCACAACAGACACGAGTATCACATGACTAGAAAACGTGTTAATATAGTCTATTTGTACATTACAGCTGAAGTTACAATTCGACGACTCGCTGACCCGCACGTTCGAGTACCCGTCGGAGACGTCTCTGTGCGAGGAGAGCCCGGCGGCCGCCCCCGACGTCCCCCCCGCCACCACCGCCCCCGCCCCCCCCGCAGCCCTCACGCCGCAGCTCGCCGAGTCGCCGCTGCACGCGACGCTCGCCGCCAACACACATATAGGTGACATTACTTATTTGTAGTGATAAAGTTACATCTAATCTCAGATTTTTTGAAATCCTGCATTTGACTACATTCTAAATAATTTTATGTACACGGCAAAGGCAAAATAGATACTAAGCATTCTAAAGAAAGCAAGAACTGTTAACATGCCGTAGGCCCGTTTTTCTAAACCATTATCATTCAAAATCATTGAAGAGTTAAGAATTTAGCCGAAGATATTTTTTAATTGTTCTATTGCAGTACACTTTATATAAAGTCGGTTTGCATAAGGAAGTACATGTAATATCTCTAGGAAAACACCGCGGGACATAATACGCGCTACGTTTCCCCGTACGGTACAAAGAATCGGCGCGGTGTAGAGATGGGCAGTGGGTTTAAACCCAATGGGTGTTTATGGGTTTAAACCGGGTTTTTTGGGTCTTTATGGGTTTAAACCCAAATAAAGACCCAAATCGCGGGTTTTTATTATTATAACATTTTTTTTTCTATTTCTGAGCCTTTTATTTTCAGTTCCAAAAGTAAGCCAGTTGCCCGAAGACCTTTCAACAAATTTGTGATAAAAATGGTAGAAAGTAACCAAACTTTTTGATATATTTTGTTCAAAGGGGGGGACGTAGATATCGATTATATATTGTGTTAACACTATTTAAAAGGTGAAAAGACCAGGAAAAATTTAACCCCTCTTATAAACATCTCTTAGAGGTATGATAGTCGGCCGAAATGATTTTTTATGTAGATAAGTAGAATATAATGAAATTGTCCCATTATGTCTATTAGGATACTTTTAAATTATGCACACAAAATAAAACAACTTGATTATGTGTTAAATTAGGTGTATTTAAAAAAAAACCCTCTTAATTTTTAACAATTAAAATGATTAAATGTTTATCAAAAATAATGATTCAAAAAGTAACAAATTATTATGTATACAAATCAAAATCAGTCAGTATCGCTCCCTGATGTCGTTGGCCTACAAATAATTAGTTCAAAGTCACTTGTGGAAGCAGTTGTTCCAGAATGAGATGGCGCAAATATTTTATCGTCTATTTCATTAGTTTCTATTAACGGTGAACTAAAATAAGGAGTTTCTTCACTGTTGTCATCCTCGCTTCTAGCAACAGATTCTTCAGTCATAGTTTTTCTATATAGCATATTCCAATTATAGGCTAAAAAAGTTATTTTTGCAGCTCTATCCGTTGTTAGCCGATTTCTTTTTGTACTGTGTATGTTACTCTGTGCACTAAATGTGCGTTCTGTTGCTGCCGAAGTACATGGCGCGGTAAGAATCCTTATGGCTATTTTGCTTAATACTGTAGAACTGCATATTCCTTTCCACCATACTACTGGCTCGATGTCATCCAGAGACTGCCAAACAAATTGTTTACTCCAGAAACACTCTTTTGCTTTATAATTGGCCAGGTCAGGTGCCACATCTAAATGGAGTCTTTGTCCTTCGTTATAAATATATTCCATGGCTTATAGTTCTTGTTCCTGGCTGAGCTCCAATCCTTGCTCTTTCGGGTCGAGCATATATGCTGCTAGATGTATGGGTTTTATGCACATACTAGTTCTTAAGTCCACAGATATTAAAATTTCCCTTTTTTCTACCTCATTCAACATGGTAATAGAAGGAAATATAAATTCCAATTTGGATTTAATATTTTTAAATATCAAAAATACCTCGTTCCTCTAAATATCTCGTCGCCAAAGTTTTGCGAGATGGCATTTTAAATTGTATCTTCTCAAAAAATTTTATCCATAATGGATGTTCTACCATAGCTAATGGAGTGCCAGTTACAAAAACAGCTTTTTTTTTTTTTTTTTTTTTTTTATATTAGCCTACCAAAGTGACTCCACTTTGCCTGATGGTAAGCAGTAAGTGGAATCCAGAAGTGGCGGACACCATTCCAAAAGCCAAACTACTGGTATGGTGGCCTCCACTATGGCGGCTTAGTGAGATGCTTTTTCACGCCCCGCTTAAAAGACCCAGGATCAAAATTAGATGGGAACACATGCGCTGGCAAAGAGTTCCAGGCTTTAATTGAGCGACAAAAGTATGAAGTACTGAACCGTTTGGTTCGAGACCCTTTAGATTCCACTGTGAAAGGGTGGCACTTTAGTCCCGCACGTGTCGTTCTGGATAAAAAGGGAGAGGGTGGGATTAATTCAAAGAGCTCTTCAGAACACTCTCCATGGTAAAGGCGATAGAAGACGGCCATTGAGGCGATGTCTCTTCGCAGCTGTAAAGGCTCAAGGGTCTTAGTAGCGTCCGGGCTTCCGATGATACGGACTGCTCGCCGCTGCAACCTATCGAGTGCATCCAGTAAGTACTGTGCGGAGCCATCCCAAAGATGAGAGCAGTACTCCACGCAGGAACGAACCTGTGTCTTATAAAGAAGACAGAGCTGCTCGGGCGTGAAGTACCGCCTCACCCTGTTCAGGACACCGAGTTTACAGGAGGCGGTTTTAATGACGCACTCGATGTAGTTCTTGGGGTTGAGATCTCGGCTGATGTCCATACCCAGGATACTTAGGCTATCCTGTAGTGGTAACACTGTGTTCTGAAGAGAGGGAAGGGGAAGGAACGGAGATTTTTTTGCAGAGAACGCGCACACCTGTGTTTTCTTGGCATTGAACTCGACCAAATTCTCACAACCCCATTTAGAAATGCGGTATAATACTTGGTCGAGCTCAGCGACAAGTTCTAGGCGTTTTGCCTCGATGTCAGTCTGTTTAGCCGCAGGATGTCCGAGATATCGCCCATGCACTGTACTATCATCTGCATAGCAATGAATGTTGCCAAGGGACAACATGTCATTGACATGCAGAAGATACAGGGTGGGCGACAGGACGGACCCCTGAGGCACCCCAGCGTTGACCTGCAAATAATCGGAGGCCGATCCGTCACAAAGGACTCTAATGCGGCGCTCACGCAGGAATGCGGCAATCCAGTTACACAGCTGGGGTGGCAGACCATATGCTGGAAGCTTGGACAGAAGCGAACGGTGCCAGACTCTATCGAAGGCTTTGGTTATGTCAAGGCTGATGGCCAAGGACTCTCCATGCCTATCCATAGCTTCACCCCATTGGTGCGTGATATATGCTAGAAGGTCACCCGTAGACCGTTTTGACCTGAAGCCATATTGTCGGTCACTAATTAACGAGTGACCCTCTAGGTAGCGGACTAGTTGGGCGTTTATTATCCGCTCAAGCACCTTGCATAGAACTGAGGTGACAGCTATGGGTCGATAGTTGCCTGGCTCGGACCTATCTCCTTTTTTGGGAATCGGTTGAACATTCGCCTCTCTCCAAGCCTCCGGCACAATTCCCGAGGAATAAGATAGGCGGTATAGGCGCGTCAATGCAGGAGACAACTCCGCTGCGCATTTCTTGAGAACCACCGCTGGAATACCATCCGGTCCGCTGGCTTTCCGAACATCGAGCGACCTTAGTTCCGCACGGACATCACGATGCCTAATACGGATATTAGGCATAACGGAGTCGCAGCCAGATATAGTCGGCGGGTGCAAGTCACGGTCGTCGATTCGGGAGTTAGCCGCAAAGAGTTCTACAAGCAAGTTTGCTTTCTCTTGCGGCTCGTGGGCCAGCGATCCATCAGGACATTTCAAGGGGGGCAGCGAAGGCTTGCAGAAGTTGGATTGCACGGCCTTGGCTAGTCGCCAGTAGCTACGGCTACCCGTAGGATGCGAAATCAGTTCTTGCCCAATCCGTGCAATGCGCTGGGCATCCGCTCTGATGTAAGCCCTCTTGCATTCCCTAGTGGCTTTATTGTACGCTGCTTTTAGGCGACCCAAGCTAGGGTCGCGCCGTGCTCGGGCCCTGATCCAAGCGCGGTACGCCGATTCTTTTTGTTTAACAGTATCGGCGCACTCACGGTTGAACCAGGGACGCGTTTTGCCGGCACTGGTGACATCTGAGGATGGAATGTAATATTCCATACCTAACAAGATTTCACCAGCGACAGCAGTAGCACTTTGCGACGGATCCCTGTTTTTAAAGCAGCGTAATGCCCATGGGACGGAAGCAAAGTACTCCCGCATACCATCCCAGTCTGCTGACGAGTAGTGCCATAGTCGTCGCTTTACCTCCGCACGTCGTGGGGGAGCAACAAGAGGCACTGAGGCGCAGACCAAACAGTGGTCGGAATTACCCAGTGGGGCGTGGACCGAAACACTGTATTGGTCTGGGTGACTCGTCAGCAGTAGGTCAAGCAAAGAGGGCGCTTGACCTGGAATATCTGGTATCCTGGTGGGATGGATTACCAGTTGCGTCAGGTCATGCGTGAGAGCGAATGCATGGGCGGCTCGTCCCGCATGGTCTGTTCTGAGAGAACCCAACCAGGTCTCGTGGTGGGCGTTAAAGTCTCCCAGAAACACCAGTTCCGCGTTCGGAAACCGCTCCTGCGCTAAGTCTGCCGCCTGACTCAGATGGTCAAAGAGTCGAGTTGTCTCCAAATCTCCGGAGTGGGAACGGTAAAGGCACGCGTAGACCCGGCTCAGAGAACCAAGATCAACGTGAAGCCAAAGGATGGGGTAGGATGGGTCCTCTAGGCAGCGCAGACGGCGAACGCAAACATCCGCCCTGACGAATGCGCATACTCCGGCCTTAGCGCGAAAGCGCTCCTCGAGCACATAGCCGGGGTAGTGCAGGTATGCCGTGTCGTCAGGGCGGCGTATTTGTGTCTCCGTTAGGAAAAGCAAAGCCGGCCGTGCCGTCTCGAGGTGTTGGTGGACGGCGTTGAGGTTTGAATGGAGTCCACGGATGTTAGTGAACTCCACCTCAAATAGCGGGTTGGTGGGGGAGGAAGATGCCGCTGTTTGACCTGCTGCTTTTTTGCGTGCTGCCATGTTGGGGGGTGAAGGAAGGGGCGTGGAAAAGATGACTGCCCTCGCAGCAAGGCTAGACAAGGTGCCGAGTATTGCTTCGTCATTTAACTGTGTGGCATGGTGGTAGCCGATCCGCCGGACGGAAGGGCCCCCGTACCCTCTCGGAAATGGTCGCCGGGTCCCACCATCCGGTCACCAACCGGCACGACGAACCACTCCGGGATTATGCGCGACCTGGTGGGGCAGTCTCCTAGGGTGGTTAGGCCTAGTTGGGCCCCTGTACTATGCCGCGGGCGGCCAGCGGCACCACCGTTTCTACAGGTCTCCCTGGTCGACCCACACCACCCACACAATGACTCCGCGGATACTCAGCTGGTCCCACACATGCTGCGAGGATTGCCATCTTTGCATCAGTTGGGCCTCCGGCACTCTCACTCACCGAGCGGAACGCAATAGTACGAATACCATTACTCTTACGTCGATCTTCTATGAGAGGGTAGTACTTCCCCGGTCGATCCGACCCATTCATGCTGAAACCAGCGTGGATCTACTACTACGAAGCTTTGGAAAACTCCACTGCAAGATCATTCGCAGTCAAATTATGGCCGCTATCTTGACTGGTACTTGCCGTAGGTGTCTGTGAGTCAGTAATATAACATCTTCTTGAGTTATCTGAATGGTATCAGATGAGCTGGTAACGCCAGATTTTTCTAAAAGGATTCTTTTCATGTTCATTTTTACAGCTGGTGGAGTCTTTAAACAAGCAGCGAGATGTTGAGTCATTTTGGCCACGTTGCTGTATCGGTATATTTTATCACAAAACTTGCATCTAACTTGTTTGTTGGCTAGCTCCAAATAGTGCCGCCATATGCGCAGATCTTTGGGTCTCCCCATTGAGACTGAAGCAAAGAAATATTAACGATTAAAATATGAATAGATAAATTAATTTTGGCTTAAGGAACATAAATATTGTTTTAAGTCAAGACGTTTTCAGTTAATTGTGCACTCACGTGCACAATTAACTGAAAACGTCGCTGTAAAACTTACCTTTTCTAAAACTTAAACAACTTCGCCATTTCTTGATTGAATTGAGTATTTCAAAAAGAAATACTCAGATAATGTATACGATGTAGTGTACAGAATTTGTATATATGCTTTTGTCGAATTGATCCTCACGTGCAGTAACTAGAGTAAAAAACAAGATGGCGGTTTACAAGCCACATTGGAAATTGTTAAATGTTATTAAAATGGGTGTTCAATGAGGAAAACATTGCTAATTGATTAATTGCTACTGATGGCATGTACATAGGCATAGGCATATGGATTCATAAAGTCAATTTTAAGATAAGTGGTAAATCACGTAAAAGAACACTTTAGGAAGCCTCACCATTGTTTGATTAGTAATATTATTGCAATATTCTTACCTTGAACCGCCAACAGGTACGCAATGGCAAAAATATAAGTAATTATAGAGATATTGTTAGTGTTTTTAAATAAATAAATAATACCACCACAACAACCACACAACGCCATCTAGACCCAAAGTAAGCATAAATTAAAATTAAATAAATTTAAACTCTAAATATAAACTCTTACTACACAGTCACGGATTTTTAACGCTTCTATTCGACTTCACAGTTCACAAGTAAGTGACTTTTAATGACAAAAATATGGCACCGACTGGCGCACGCGGCGCGCCATGTAGTTGTTAGAAAAAGAGAGAGTATAAGTGGGAAAGAGAGCCATGTCATTACGTAGAAACAACCGTCGTCGCCGCGTCGCTGAGTTGTTAATCGTCGATTTTCGTTAAATGGGAATACCTAATAGTGTAAAATAAAAAAAAATTGTAGCGTTCAAATATTAATTTTTTTATTAAATTAATATCCAAATATCAATATTCGAAAAAAAAATTATAATAACCATGGCATCTAAGAATACTTGGGCGGTTAAGACCTATCTAACAATACATTAATTATAGTAATACGTCAAGCATTACTATAATTAAAAGATATGAGGTAATAAAGAATATTACATACAAACAAAATAGGCGCGAAACACAACGCGCCCTTGCAGTCGAGTAAAAAACTTGTAATAAGTTTGTAACAATTTATATTCTAACAAATTTTAGGTTCATTACTATTTCAAAGGTGAAAATAATAAAAACCCGAATAAACACCCACGGGAAGAAATTTATTGGGTTTAAACCGGGTTTAAACCCAAAAAAAGATTTAAACCCGGTCTTTTGCCCATCTCTAGCGCGGTGTTTACAAATGGCACCGATTGCTCGATGTTTCAAACTGCACACTTGTATCACCAACACTGATTGTTAGCTAACGTGAAACGTAACTCTACGTGCCATGTTTGTACGGATAATACACTATTTTTGTCTAAGTATATACCTACCTAAGTTAAATGTATCATTAACTGCTGGACATAGGCCTCTCCCAAGGCGCGCCAATCCAAAGAGCCTTCACACATAAGAGTTGCAACGTTCCAATTTAGTGTCATATTTTCATGGCTTTCAATTTTTATCATTAAATCGGAGCTATATTTTAAAAGTATTAGTAAAACAATTTTTAAAATTACGTGAAAGCTGTATAAAAAGTAATTAATCATAATGCTTACAGTTATTTTACTATGAAAATACCACCTAATAATGCAAGTTTTCAATGTATTTTTGCATTTATATAGAACTGTAAGTATTATGGTTACTTACATTTTATACAGCTTTCACCTTATTCTTAAAAGTGTTAAAACTAATATGTTTTAAATATAGCTCAAATTAAATGATAAAATTGAAAACCTCGAAAATATGACACTATCTTCTTATTTTCACTCAGAGTAATAGAATGTTAGCTTATTTGAATTTCGGTACGCGCCGCTTGCACGAGGTTGTTTGATATCGACTTACCAATGTGATATTTTTGATATTTTTCGATTGATACTTAGATTACTGATATTGCGAGATTTTCCTTTGGAATCGGTTCAGCCTGACCACGCAAGAGTATTAATGATGACGCGTGTCCTTAACTTTTAATGTACTCTTCAGTTATCTCATAAACACTTATCAGTATCTTATTAAACTGATACGGTCCACAGTTAATGTCGACCAGCACTTGAGCCTATCAAAAGAATGCACTTGTGTTACGTATACACAAATAATATAGTGTCTAATGAAAAGCTAATCGCCTGACAATGTCTAAACTCCTACAATGGTACCCTAAACACAAGTTAAATCTTATTCTGGGTACCAAAGTTCATCGTAAATACTACGTATCATATTTGAGACGTTGTTTATGTATTTTTGTGCCAAATTATGAAATTAATAAATTATTCTTATTATTGATGTCCATCATACTAAATAAACTAGTCCAGTATATCATTACGTCTAGTCCCATAATGAAAAGTGTCCGCCTGATGGTACCAGAGCCTCTGCACACTTGCAATCACTATCACTCGCGCATTGCCTACTCTCCAAAAAAAATATTAACTGCTTCCTTGTACTCTATATTGTAGTCTTAAAAAAAACAGTGTAGTGTATCAGTAACGTTGTAGTACTGTTGAGTTCATGGATCAATTGCTATTAAACAAAACATTTATTAGGTACTAATAATTGGAGCTGTACGAGTTGTTTGATAAGTTGATAACACGAGTCATAAATCACAAAGTAACCTTTGTACATTATGACTGTATATATAGACTGCGTTGTGTCCTCTGTTACATTGCAGACCTCTGTATGCGATAACGTCGTCACGTATAATCTGTCGAGAGAAATACATATATACCCTCTCATAGAAATATAAATATCTATGCAAAATAATAGTACTCGTGATTTTAATGCGATGTGTTCGGAATAGGGTTCATGATTTCTCGAGGCTTCTCAGGTTGCCGAGAAATTTATATTTACGTACGATTTCTCATATTATTTGGTTCCAATAACGTCAACAAATTCAGGTTTTCCTCTCATATATAAGGGCAAGATTCACAGACCGCACTTTGACTTTACAAAGTAAAGTCTAAACTTTGTACCAAAAATATGTTTGAATATGAAGTTGAAAGTAATCTTCGGCAATACAAAGCTTACTTTGGGAAGGTGCCTTTGCTGTAAAGTAAAGTCACGATTGTGAATCTGGGCCTAAGATACATATTTTTGGTACAAAGTAGATCTTTGCATCAAAGTAAAGTCAAAGTGCGGTCTGTGAATCTTGCCCTAAGTATCAAATTAATTATAAAACTTATTTATTATATTCAAAACAAAAACATTAATCTTATGAATAAGCTAATTAAAACTTGTAAACAAAAATAGCTTCTATAAAACAAAAAAACATAACATGAAAGAAAACGTTAATATCTTAAATTCAGGTAAAAAATAAATGTAAATTATAATTAAATTACAATCACAGCACCATTTATGGCATGTTAATTAGAATAAAAACAAATGAAAACTTTGCAAGATCAATGGAACATCTCACGCTGAGGAGCTGAACATACAGACAGCTCAGGTCAGCTTACTCTATCTGATGAAATAAGAAAAACTAAAGCATTTATAGCTTTATCTGACAGCCGGTTTCTTATTTTATTAACTATATTTCCTGAAATTGAAAACACTCTTTCATTTTCAGTTGAAGCAGGCTTAACTGAAAGCAATGCTTTGTACATCGATTCTAAATTTGGTGACCTTTTCCCAGTCTGTTCAAAAAGTAAGAACTCTTTCTTTACTATAGATTTTGACAGTGCCACTGCACTTGCCTCCTCATTTGTTGAACTGCCTTTAATTGCTTTTTCTAATTGAATTTCGAAGCTTTCAGGTTCAGGTTCTGATGGGCTTACTTCTTCTACCACTCCGACTCATTTTCGGTCAAAGTTGTGATGGCATAAAGCCATGATGTGTCAATAAAAGTGAAAAGACTTACCTGTTTGATTTCAATTTATCACGTAATCTGTGAAACACTCACTACGTAAATTATATTTGGTTAGAGTCGAAACACGAATGAACGTGTAAAAACGACGCCGCAGAGCGCTTGCAGCGAGATCAAAGGGTGCCGCTGTGCTTTGGCCCGCGCCGCATACAACACGCAACACAACATACGGCAATTTAATTTCTATGTAGGTACATGATTTCTCGAGTTCTCGACATTTCTCGAGCTTGATTTCCCGGGCATTCTCGGCTCGAGAATTCCCGGGAATGAACTCAGTTCGGAAGTCCAATTATCTCCTCGGGTCCCTCATTTTCTTGTTAATTGTTACCTATATGTCGTAACCTATGGATAAGGCTGTGATTCTGCAATAGAATTAATGCTAAGAAAACACATTCAGGTCGTTGCTTAGTCTGGCCCACACACGAACGTAGTGGTTTGAAGTAAAGTAGTGGTTTAGGCGAACAAAAAAAACAGGCGTAACTACAGATAATATTATTACTTTATGTCGATATGTATATGAGAGTAGATATTTTCTCCGTTGATCCGGGCTATGCCGTCGTATGCTATCATATTGGAACTATAACAAGGTGTGCTACGATACTAAATGCTGTATCTATGTCGTAAATACTCGTCAAATAGAGCTTGGACTTAAATTAATCAGTTACAGTTGTGTTACTGCTGAGTGCTGAGTGCAATGATTGTAGCCGCGACATTTGACCCGCGACCTCTACCGATACACTATTAATAGTAGCCATAACATTTGTTTGAAGTAGCTTGCTATTAACTATAATTTTATTAAGTACTAGCTGTTGCCCGCGACTTCGTTCGCGTGAAAATTCAGATGGGTGCCTCTATGAGAATATTGCGTGCCTGATTTTATGGCAATCGTACATTGTATCAGTATTATCCGTCTCTATGGCAAATCCAGTTTAAGCCCGCTACCGCTAAAACTGACAAACCACTTTCACACAAACTTGCGACTCTTATTTGCCCATTTAATAAGGAGGTTGCTGAATAATAAAAAAAGAGTATTTTCTAGTAATTTGGTTATCCTACTATAAAAACTATAGAAATTTCATACAAACTTTGGCACCCCTTTATACCCCCTTAGGGGATGGATTTCGCAAAATTCCGTCTAAGTGAGCACCTATATCCTAATAGGAACGACAATGCAAAGTTTGAGATTCCTAGCACTTGTTGTTTCTGAGATTTCCTGATAAGTGAGTGAGTGACCTTTTGCTTTTATGTATATGGATAGTATTTTTATATTGTTTAAATACTGTTTTTTATACTATTTTTAATCTCCCATTCATACAAATCCTCTTTCACCTACCTAAAGATATCCCTCGTAAAAACAATATACAATACACAAAGGCAAATTTTCACTACAATAACTTTCCCCTTCCCCTTCTTCCCTATTGCACTTTTCCTCCACTCTCCACAGTTTCCTCCTTCCTCTCCTCCCCTCCCCCTTCTCCTCTTCACCTCCTTCAGCATCCCTTGCCCCTCCTCCAGCATCTTTTGCCCTTTCCTCCACTTCCCTCTACCTTGCCTCCTCGTTTTCCCCTCTCTTCTCCCTTCCTTCTCCTTTCTTTTCCTCCTTTCCTCTGCCTTCCTATCCCTTCCCCTCCCTTTTTCCACCATACGAGAACTCCTTTCTTTCCGCGTTCCTTCCCTCTCCCTTCCTCTACTGTCTCCCTCACTTTCCTCTCATTTTCCCCTCATTCACCCCTCACTTCCCCTCACTCCCCCCTCACTTCCCTCTCACTGCCCCCTCACTTCCCCCTCAATTCCCCCTCACTTTTCCCTCACTTCCCCGTTTCTTCTCCGTCACTTTCCTCTTAGTTTCCTCTCACATTCCCCTCACTTCTTCCTGGCTTTCCCCTAACTTCCCTCTGACTTCTTCCTGACTTTCCCCTCACTTCTCCCGCATTTTCCCCACACTTCCTCTTCACTTCCCCCTCACTTCCCCATCACTTTCCTCTCATTCCCCCATCACTTCCCTCTCACTTTCCCCTCCCTTCCTCCTTCTCCTCAATTCCTCCTTTTCCTCCCTCCTTTCCCTCCCTCCCCCTCCCTGTAAATTTCAAGTCGCTAGCTTCAAAAGCTAAAGATCTTTGTATAGAATATTTCATCCCTAATTTCACCCCTGTTAAAATAAAATTATAAGGATATTTTTTATTTAAATAGAAGTATTCCTAAACAAAATTACAAAACTGTAAGTTAAAAAATGAAGAAGATTCATACAATCGATTTCATCCTGTTTCACACACTTAGAAATTAAATTTTAAAAAACGCTTTTTTAGTACAACCTCTAGACATTTAGACAAACACCCTCCAAATTTCAAGTCACTACGACCAGCAGTTTAGGCTGTGCGTTGTCTGTTAGTCAGTCAGTCAGGACAAAGCCTTATATAATATGTATGGGTGTATGGATGTATGGATTAGACGTGTAGCCATCGGGGATCAAAGCATACAGGCTGCTAGGAATACTAACACGTGATAGAGCCACATAAAGCTGACCGTGCGAAAAACAGCTAATACTTAGGTCCACGCCCACAACTTTTAGTTGTGTCTGACCTTGGGCTTTATTGGAAACTGGACTCATTTAAAACTAAACGGAAGATTGTTTAGAATGAGCGGAATCCGAAAAATAAAAACGCTATCAGCTATTCCGTAACCTGTTAAAGTCTCTGTTTATCAGATTTCGTAGTAAATTAACAAATGTTCGACGTGATTCTTTAAATTGGCATAACTTTTTTATTTATGAACCGATTGACATGAAACAAACACTAAATGTTAAGTGAAGCTTACCACAATGTATTAGTGAAAACCATATCTAAATCGGATAAGCCGTTTCTGAGATTAGCGTGAACAAACGCACAGACAAACAGACAAACAGACTAACAGACAAACAGACTAACAGACAAACAGACAAAAATTGTAACAATCATTGTTTTGGGTTCTATTTGCGTTGATAAAGGCCCCAATAATTTTTTTTTCACATATATCGTCCATGTATAGACAGCGATCGGTTACATTTTTATTATATGTATAGATAGATGTTAACGATATATTTGTTCATTAATAATATGTAGGTATGTACTCAAGACCGTATCAAATAACAACTATTTATGTATACCATATCTACTATATACACAGAGTAATTTTAGTGGTTTTACAAACTTTTTCTGGGTAATAGTAATCAGTTAAACTACACATATGTCCAGGTTAAACAATTGAAATTGAAATTGTGCCAATACTCGCAGTAAAACAACAAGGAGTGAGAATTCGTAGTATGAACCTGCGTACGCACACATTAATACATCGATGATGTGACGTGCGACATAAGCACACACAAGCCAGCCGCTCGGCCGCTCGCCACGCCGGCGCGGTCATTGCCCTGACAAGTACTGTACCTACTGCAATACCTCGATAGTATACGACGTTTATTCGAGTTTTGTCTAGTTCGGAAATTTTTGGTTTTGTACATCTAGGATATTGAAATACATTTAGTAATACCCTCATATAAGGATAGTACGCAAAGTTTGTAAAACGACAAAAAATTTCACTCCTAGTCTATAAAAATATACTGACTGAATTCTCCTGAAGGTCAAGCGAGACGAGGCGACGTAGCCGCGCTGACACGACATTATTATACTTCCACGTAGGCGCTATTGTATATCTCTAAGAAAAGAAAACTTTACCAAATGACTTGCTTGGAAAACTTTGTTATTATTCAAATGTTCTATAACAAGAGGTATAAAAAGAATAAAATTATGCTTCACTTCGCGATAAACAGTTCAAGACAAAATAAAACTCGAAAGCAATTACTACATTCTCATATTCCCATCGCCTCTCTTGAGCTTCAGGAATGTGTACAGCGAATGTAAACCAGTAGTAGACATAAGACAGAGGGCCTATTTCTATTCTATGAATAGAACAGAAATCTATGGCACTTGTCTAGGCTCTCAGATATGACTGACACTTGTGTATACTGTGTATGTTGGCGCAGTGAGGCCGCGTGGTCGCCGCGCCGCGCCGCGCGCCGCCGCACCGCGCGCGCGCGTGCGTCGCGAGACATTCGTGTGAACACTAACACTTACCTTATTAGAACTAGACACAGTTTTATTTAAAGGCTTATTCACACCTGAGCAGTATACGCTACCGCCTCCGGTAGAGAAAACCTATCCTCCCATATTTTGCTCCAGCCGCGAAACTTCATACTTAAATATCTGAGCGAAGCCCGCGCGGTTGGATTTCGCACACGCGAATACCGCTCGATGTGAATAAGGCTTATCTCTGCTACACATACTACTATACCTTCCTTTCATCTGCTATATCTAGTCTCAATATTAGATAGTTTCATATATATCGACCCCATCAACAAATTAGTTTCGGTCAATGATTCTTAGTTACTGACTATATTTCATAGAGGATTCATTATTTCATAATCTAAAGTCTTTTTATACTGTTGCGACGATTACCTATGCTAGAACGTTCGCAAATACTTACCTACTCGTGTACGACGAATACCCAAGCTCTAGAACGTTCGCAAGTACCTACCTACTCGTGTACGACAAATACCTACGCTCTAGAACATTCGCAAGTACCTACCTACACGTATACGACAAATACCTACGCTAGAACGTTTGCATGTACCTACCTACACGTATAACAATAGATCATCGACGGTAGGCATACCTACGCGTCGCAGCTAAGTACCTACACTCATTGTTCTGTTTTCGAGAATTGTCGGCATCTTTGTAGTAATAACTGGAAGGTTCTAGAAATCTATTGAAGGACTATAAAAAGGATTCGAACGTCGGCACTTGGTTCAGTTGTGAATACAGCGATCTCGAGCGAACATCTAAGCGATACGGAAGTTTAAGAAGAGCGATATACGAAGCGTTATAGTGCAGTATAAGTGTTTATTGCTTTAATTTGTTACTGTTAGTTTACTGTGTGAGTCTTAAATAAACTCATCATCGCGTAACTGGCATTTTACATCGAACCCCCATCCTGACACGTAACAATTGGTGACAGAAGTGAGAATGCCAGTCACACCACGCGACGAGGGAGTACGCACTCGACGACAGGCGGCGGTAGACGAAACTCGTGAACCATCGATTATGGCCGATAGTGAAGAGACCAGCGCAGCAGTATTTAGTAATCCGGGCACTTCTGCGGCGTCGACGGGTATGGGCTCTGGCTTTGACATGTCGTCCCTTTTGGCCGTTATACAGGAGGGTCAACGCCAAGCTGAAGAGCGCCAACGCCAAGCTGAAGAGCGCCAACGCCAAGCTGAAGAGCGCCAACGCCAAGCTCTTCTGGACCTTAAGGGAGCTATCCGTGAGGACCTTCAAGAAATGATGGACTCTAAGTGGGAAGGGTTTAGCACCGTTATCAGTTCTCTTCAAGAAGACGTTGAAGTAGTGAAAAAACGTACCAGCAAACATGATGAAATTCTCGAAGATGTCCAGACCACCATGAACCATCATGACAAGATGATTAAAGAGCTGCAGAAGACCAAGGTCCTATATTCAAGCACTACGCCTATGGCCGCGGCAGTCACTTCCGGAGGTCCCAAGTTCAAACTGCCCTCCTTTGACGGCTCGTCTTCCTGGACGGCCTTTCGACACCAGTTCGAAGTAGTTGCCAAAGGAAATGGATGGGAAGATGATCACGCACTGACGGCGCTTACTTTGGCACTTAGAGGGGATGCACTGCTTATCCTAGAGAACTTACCTGCTGACCGACGAAACTTAGACGCACTCCTTAAGGCATTGGAAGCTCGATTTGGCGATAAGCACCTGGAGCATGTTTATCGAGCTCAGCTGAAGGATCGAACTCAGAAGTCGAGTGAGGGACTTCAACAATGGGCTGCTGAAATTGAACGCCTGGTACGACGAGCCTATGCCTCCAGTACATCATCTGTGGACCCGACAGTGGTGCAAGCTTTTGTGGATGGTATAAGAGACCATACCATATCAGAGAGAGATTGAGGTCAGAGCAACTGTTCGGTTGGCACACCATACAAGTTTAGATGCGGCCTTAGCACATGCCCTTGAGGTGGAAGCTGTGCGAAATGACTACAAGTCGCATAAAGTACGGAAAGTTGTTGCAGCTGTTAGACCAAGGGGTGAGCCTATATGCTACGGATGCGGCAAGCGAGGACATATCCGAATTAACTGTCCGGCCCAGAGAGGAAGTAGAACGGTGTCAACCACTACTCAGGTTGACGCTAGTCAAGATTCGTTAAACTAATCGGAGCCAGGGCCGCGGGGCGAGCACTGGCTGGGTTACGTCAAGCCCCCACAGTGCAAGTATCACAGGCATGTGACGGCAATAGCCTGGTAACAGCTGGAGAAATAAATGGTAAACCTGTTCGCCTTACGATAGATACGGGCGCGTCGAAGACCATCGTACGACCAGAACTTCTGCGGCGAACAATTCAGTGGGAAGACGCACGACCATCTTGCAAATTGCAAACAGCGACTGGCCAGCCAGTGACCGTCCTCGGAGCTACAGATGTGAAAATCAAACTAGGAGAGAAGATTTATCATCAAACTGTTTTGGTGGCGAGCATAACGGATGACTGCATTATCGGCTTAGACTTCCTACGAATGCAGCAGTGCGTTGTCGATATTGCTAAAGGTGTTCTAAGCTTCCCAGATCAAGAAGTCTTTCTGGAAGGCTGTTCTTCGATAGCGGTCTACAGTGCCAAAACGGTAACCTTGGCACCGAGGTCAGAAACCTTAGTCGACGTAAGGTTCCCTGAGGGTGTGACTGCTGATCGCTGCGTCATAGTGGAAGATCCTGGGCACCATACCAGTCGAATCACAGCCAGAACTTTAGTTATGACTAGAAGTGGGGCAAAAGTTAAAGTTGCCAACCTTAGCAATTCGGCGATGTTATTAAGGAAGAACGCGATCGTTGGACGATGTGAGGCTGTGAGCAGTCTGAGGAAGATCCAAGAGAACGTCCAGACTGCCTCTTCGGCAAACCATATGGGCCCGTTATTAGAGACCACGAAGAAAAGTTTGTCACCCAACGAATATCGGGAAGCAGAGAAGCTGCTGCTGAACTACAAGGACATTTTCACCAAAGAAGAAAACGACCTTGGAAGAACGGGGTTAGTGAAACACCCGATCGACACAGGTGCTACACAGCCTATTAAACAAAGACCTAGACGAGTGCCACTAGCAAAAGAACAAGAAGTAGCCGAGCTGATTGGGAATATGGCACGAACCAAGATCATAGAGCCATCATCCAGCCCATGGTCTTCACCGGTGGTACTCGTGAAAAAGAAAGATGGTAGTACCAGGTTTTGTGTAGACTACAGGATGCTGAATAACGTGACCAAGAAAGACAGCTATCCTTTGCCCCGGATTGACGACACTTTGGACATGCTTGGAGGCATGAAGTGGTTCTCTACGGTAGGTCTGAAAAGTGGCTACTGGCAAGTGGAACTCCGGCCAGAAGATAAGGAGAAGACTGCATTTACCACCGGTACTGGCAAAGGCCTGTGGCAGTTCCGGGTAATGCCATTTGGATTGTGTAATGCACCAGCTACGTTCGAAAGGCTTATGGAACGCGTACTACTGGGTCTTTTGGGAGATGCCTGTCTGGTGTACTTAGATGACGTAATAGTTATGGGACACAGTTTCACGGAACATCGCAAGAATCTTGAGAAAGTGTTCAAGAGATTTCGTGAATCAAACTTGAAACTTAATCCGAAGAAGTGCGCCTTTTTCAAGAAAGAAGTTTCATTCTTAGGCCACATTATTTCGGATAGAGGTGTTCAAACGGACCCAGACAAAATAAAAGCGGTGCAAGAGTGGCCTGTACCAAAAACTAAAACCGAAGTTAGAGCCTTTCTGGGACTTAGTGCTTACTACCGGCGTTTTGTGAAGAACTTTTCTGAAATAGCCAAGCCATTACACCACCTTACAGAAGAAAAGAGGAACTTCGTTTGGGACTCGGATTGTCAACGTGCGTTTACACGACTCAAAGAATTGCTGTGTTCAGCTCCAGTCCTGTGCTACCCTAATAGAGAAGGCAGATTTATTGTGGACACAGACGCCAGTAATACTGGAATCGGAGGTGTGTTATCTCAGGAGCAAAATGGTCAGCAAGTGGTCATCGCATACTTCAGCAAGTCTTTATCGAAGCCTGAGAGAAACTACTGTGTAACTCGGCGTGAATTACTAGCAGTTGTGAAGACCTTACAACATTTTAATAAATACTTGCTGGGAAGAGAGTTCACACTACGAACAGATCATGCGGCACTGAAGTGGCTACTCCAGTTTAAGAATCCTGAAGGCCAAGTCGCGAGATGGATCGAACAACTACAGGAGTAAAACTTTGTAATAGAACACCGCAGTGGAAGGATTCACTCCAATGCTGATGCCTTATCGCGACGTTCATGCTCCCAGGATTGTAAACACTGTTTGAAGCATGAGTCCAAGGAGGTAGTGAAAATTGTCAAGACTCAGGGGACCGATGAATCCTGGGACAAACACGAAGTCAGTAAGGCACAGAAAGAGGACAGAGATCTTAAATTGATAATGGACTGGAAGGCTCAGGGTCGGAAACCAAAATGGCAGGACGTATCAGCCGCAAGCCCAATTACGAAGGCCTACTGGGCTCAGTGGGACAGTCTGAGTTTGGAACAAGGCGTGCTATATAGAAAGTGGGAATCACCTGACGGGAAGGACCAAGTTCTACAGATGGTGATCCCGAGAAACAAAGTTGCACCTGTTCTGCGCTTAGTGCATGATGGTGCATCAGGTGGTCATCTTGGTGTGAAGAAGACTTTGGTAAAGGTGAGAGAACGGTTCTACTGGGTACGTTGTCGGGAAGACATCGAGGAGTGGTGCAGAAAGTGCTCTACGTGTGCTTCAGTAAAAGGACCTCGTACTAGATCAAGAGGCAAGCTACAGCTGTACAGTGTCGGAGCCCCATGGGAGAGAATTGCCATTGACGTAGCTGGACCATTTCCCGTGACAGAAGACGGCAACCGCTTTATAGTAGTAGTTCAAGATTACTTTACCAAATGGCCCGAAGTGTTTGCGACACCAAACCAAGAGGCTCAGACCGTGGCTAAAAAGTTGATCCAGGAAGTAGTGTGTCGATTTGGTGTGCCGTTGGAACTGCATAGTGACCAGGGAAGAAATTTCGAGTCAGCCCTGTTTCAAGAGATGTGTAATCTACTCGGCATACATAAAACACGGACAACACCAGCGCACCCGCAGTCTGAAGGCATGGTAGAACGGTTCAACCAGACTTTGGAAAACCATCTGGCCAAGGTTGTCGAAGACCATCAACGAGACTGGGACCGTTACATTCCACTCTTCCTGCTATCATATCGGTCCGCGGTTCATGACACTACAGGATTTACGCCGGCTAAAGTCAACTTTGGAAGAGAGATACGCCTACCAGTAGACTTGATTACCGGAACACCTCCTGATACGCCAAAGCCGACAGTAGAGTACGTCGCAAACTTGCAAGCACAGCTGGATAAGACACATGATCTAGTGCGAGATAACAACCTCAAGGCTAGTGAGAAGATGAAAACTCGTTATGACAGGAAAGCAAGTAATCATGGCTTCGAGGAAGGTACGCTCGTGTGGTTACATAATCCTCTCAGGAAAATCGGCAAGTCACCGAAACTACAGGCCCGCTGGGAGGGTCCCTATAAAGTGATCACAAGGATCAATGACGTGACCTATCGCATAAGACAGGGCGATAGAAAGAAGCCGAAGATCGTCCACATCGATCGACTAGCACCCTATCACGGTTCTAACGCTGCTCGGGACGAGCATGATTAAGAGGGGGGCAATGTTGCGACGATTACCTATGCTAGAACGTTCGCAAATACTTACCTACTCGTGTACGACGAATACCCAAGCTCTAGAACGTTCGCAAGTACCTACCTACTCGTGTACGACAAATACCTACGCTCTAGAACATTCGCAAGTACCTACCTACACGTATACGACAAATACCTACGCTAGAACGTTTGCATGTACCTACCTACACATATAACAATAGATCATCGACGGTAGGCATACCTACGCGTCGCAGCTAAGTACCTACACTCATTGTTCTGTAAGGTTAAATAGCTAAGAAGTAGTTATTGTTGTAAAATGTCACGCAGTACGCGTCTTCAAATATTATGATTATATTTAATTAAGTATGTCTTGTGTAAAACATTTAATCGATTATTTGAATGTACCGATATAAAGATATGTTATTGGCAACACCATTAATCGTTTATGTGAGTGTACTGAATTAGAAGTATATTAATGGCAACACTATTAATCGATTATTTTAATGTACCGAATTGTAGTTATATTAATGGCAACACTGAATTATGTATTTGATATATAAACAGAAATGAAGATGGCATTCTATTCGGTTCGGTTGTAACGAACGGTCGTATTTTGAAATTAAATCTGTTAATATTCAAACAATCATCATTTGGTTTGAGTTTTAAAGTTTAGATCCCTTTATCTCAGAAGTGGATTAAGTATACACGCCCACGATTTTGAAGAAATTGCATCAATTAAGAAAATATATATACCCACATATAATCATATATTACTGTAGTGCACGAAAATTGCGCATTTAACCACCGAGTGATAGTGATGGATACAAGCAGCGTTAATCGCAAGCGCAATAAGCGTAAACATCGACGTGACCGAAGCAGAAAATCGAGATCAAGCAGTACTCAGGAGCAGAAACGACGAAGCCAACGATCAGAAGATGATTCGTCGAAATCTTCGCGTGGTGGAGGCCACAGTCACCACGAGCGACCTACGAAGCGTCGCCATCGGTATCGGAGTCACAGCCGTGACCAGTATCGTAGTCGAAGCAGCAGTTACGAGCAACAACACAGACATCGCTCCAGCCAGGGCCTGGATAGGAAGCGCAGCAAGCGAGGCCGCAGCGAACGCTCAGAGTCGAGCGTCTCACGATACACGCCTGCACCGCCTGGTCACGTGAGTACCTCCAATGTCCTTAATCGTGACACACAAGCGTTTTTTACCACGTTGGTGGAAGCTTTAACCAGTAGTCGACCTCAGGGTAACAAGTTTCCTATGTTGGGAAATGTGATTCCAGACTTTGATCCCATGGTTAAAAGTCAAACTATACTCATGTGGCTCAATAAAGTAGAGGAGTGTGCTAGGCTTTATGGTTGGGGTGATGACCAAATAATACATTACGCATTACCGAAACTGACAGGGGTTGCAAAAACCTGGTACCAGGCCCTCCCGTCTATGTCCTATTCATGGTCTGAGTGGAAGGTTAAGTTAGAGGAATCATTTCCAACTAATGAAGACTATGCCGAACTACTTACCGAGATGTTATCGAAACGTGTTAAATTTAATGACTCTTTAGAACACTATTATTATGAAAAAATTAATTTACTCAATCGATGCGAAATACATGGTAAACGAGCAGTAGATTGTTTATTGTACGGGATTGAGGATCGATCGTTAAGGTTAGGCGCCAAGGCAGCAAAATGTCAGGAACCGGAGCAAGTACTAAAATATTTTCAATCAATCAAGCAACAACCTCGTGAACCTGACAGGTCCAAGCCTAATTACGATAGACGCAACAACACTTCCTCTTCTGTATCCACTAATAGTTTTAGGCAGGCGGTAAATAGTCAAAATAGTAACGAAACTAAGAATCCGCGACCACAAAATACGTCGATTGTGTGCTTTAACTGCAATGAACCCGGGCACTTCAGTTCTAAATGTACCAAAAAGATATTGAAGTGTAATGTTTGTGCCAGACTAGGTCATCTGTCAATTAATTGTCCGCGATTGCCCCCTGACCAAACTAATAATAATGATAAATCTAAGGATAAGGATGTTATGCGTATCGAAACAGATCAATTTAATAATAGTAAATATTTGATATATATGAAACTCAACGGTGAGGTCATTCAAGGTTACGTGGATTTGGGTAGCCAATGTACGCTGATCCGTCATAGTGAGGCCGCGAAGAGGGGGATAACGTGGACTGATAGAAACTTACCAACCATGAGAGGAATAGGTGATAATGTAGTAATACCTTTAGGGGTCTCAAACGTTACTATTGAAATTCAAGATATCGTGGAGGAAGTTAGTGCATACATTGTAAATGATAATGTTATTAAGTATTCAGTCTTAATTGGACACAGTTTCACAGAAAAACCGGGTATAGTCATAACGAAAACTACAGATTCATTGATATTTGCCCGTAATCATTCTCTTAAATTACAGTTGACTTTGAAAAACGATATTATAATACCTCCTAAAGAAATGTTTTTATTACCGTGTACATCTACGAATAAATATTCGGGTGTAATTTGTGTTAGTGGTTCATTACGTAGTGCGCCTAATAACGAATATTATTTGATGCCCGGTGAATATGAATTGGAAAACGGAGAAGGCGTGATATTAGCACAAAACTTTAGTAATAATTCAGTTCTTTTAAAGAAAGATAGTCTTGTCACGCGAGCTCTTTGTAGCAGCAATCACTTAAGCATAAACTCATTAGACCTTGAAAACGCGGATGCTAATTTCGCTCTCAATTTTGGCAAACAACTTAACGAAGATGAAGTTAATAGATTAAAAGGGCTACTTAAAAGCTATGACATGTGTTTCTCAGATAACTTAGCAGATCTAGGGTTTACAAACATAGTTCAGATGGAGATCGACTTAAATGACTCGCAACCAGTAGTTTACCGTCCTTATAGGCTATCCCTTCCTGAGCGTAGACAGGTCCAAACTATGGTTAGTGAAATGATCGATGCGGGCATAGTATGCGAATCAAACTCACCTTATGCTAGCCCAGTCCTACTCGTAAAGAAAAAGACTGGTGAAAGCAGATTATGTGTAGATTACCGCGCGTTAAATAATAAAACTAAAAAGGAACACTATCCGTTACCCTTAATTGACGACCAACTTGATAGGCTAGCTGGTAACTCCTTGTTCGTAAGTCTAGATCTTGCATCTGGATATTACCAGATACCAGTAGAGGCACGGTCTCAAGACAAGACTGCGTTTGTAACTCCGGATGGGCAGTATCAATTTAAACGCATGCCTTTTGGCTTAGCCAACGCGCCTTCAGTCTTTCAACGAGCCATGAATAAGATATTGTCGAAGGTTAGCTATACGATTATTTATATGGATGACGTACTAATTCCATCCCAAACGTTCGATCAGGGTATAAGTAGGTTAGAGGAGGTACTTCAACTTCTGAAAGACGCTGGCCTTACACTAAAATTAAAGAAATGTAATTTCTTTTATACCGAGCTTGATTTCCTAGGATTTCACGTGAGTGGCGAAGGGATACGCCCAGGTACACGTAAGACGTTAGCTATAGAAAACTTTCCGATTCCACAAAACGTCCACGATGTTAGAAGGTTTGTCGGCCTAGCAGGATTCTTTCGAAGATTCGTAAAAGACTTCGCCCTTATCGCTCGTCCACTTACAGACCTATTAAAATCTAAATTCCAATGGAAATGGAACACTGAGGAGGCAGAATCGTTTAGAATATTAAAATTAAAATTGGTGGAACGCCCAATATTAGCTCTATATGACCCTAGTTTAGAAACCGAATTGCATACGGATGCCTCAAAGCTAGGTGTTGCAGGAATTCTGTTGCAGAGGGGTAAAGATGGGTTACTTAGGCCAGTAGCGTATTACAGTCGTAAGACTACAGTAGATGAGCAAAAGTTCCATTCGTTCGAGTTGGAAACATTAGCGGTTGTCGCATCCTTAAATCGTTTTCGAGTCTATTTATTAGGGCTAAGGTTTAAAATAGTCACCGACTGTAATGCGCTTCGTACTACTCTCACTAAAAGGGACTTAATACCACGAATTTCCCGCTGGTGGATTCAATTACAAGAATACGACTGCGAAATTGAATATAGACCTGGTTCGCGTATGGCTCACGTAGATGCCCTCAGTCGCGGTCCAGTCGATGAGCCTACCGATACGGATGCCGAGCATGCTTTAGATGTTTTACATGTAGATGTTCGCGACTGGATAGCTACTGTGCAGGCCGATGATAGTGAGATAAAGCGTATACGAGACATCTTGGAAGATGACAAAACGAAATTTGTAGCTGACGTGCGTAATAATTATCAGTTAAAAAGCGGTTATGTATACAAAATCTTGAACGAAGGGTTACGATGGGTGGTTCCGAGGGGTTGTAGGTGGCAAGTGCTGCGCATGAACCACGATGATGTAGGCCATTTCGGCTTCGAAAAAACTTTGAGTCGTATAAAAAGCATATTTTGGTTTCCCAAAATGCGTAGGTTTGCTAAGAAGTACGTCTCCGCTTGTTTAGAGTGTGCCCATCACAAGGCTCCTGGCGGTCCCAAAGAAGGGATGCTTCATCCCATACCTAAGTTGGACAAGCCGTTTCATACACTGCACGCTGATCATCTGGGCCCATTCATTCGCTCAAAGAGGGGTAACATGTATTTACTTGTCATTATAGACGCATTCACAAAATTTGTAAACATACGGGCTGTAAGAGATACTAAAACGACAACAGCAATCAAGATATTTAAGGAACATTTTAGTTATTTCGGCGTTCCTTCGCGACTTATAACGGACCGTGGTTCTTGCTTTACCAGTGCAAAATTTAAGATCTTTATGAATAAATTAAACGTTAAGCATATTTTGAATGCTGTAGCTACTCCGAGAGCGAATGGACAGGTCGAGAGGTTTAATCGCACTATAACTGATGCGTTGAGCGTTAAATGTCATGGCGGAAACGACAACATTTGGGACGATTACATCGGAGATGTGCAGTTAGGAATTAATACCACCATTAATAAGACAACAGGGAAAAGTCCCTCTGAGCTGTTGTTCGGTTGCAAATTGACAAATGCGTCTGAAAACGTGTTGAGCGATGTTATTGCCGAAACAACGGAACGAGTAGTCGGTGACGCGCTGGTAGAATTAAGGTCAAATGCTAAAAAAAATATAGAAAAGCAACAGGATTATGCAAAAAGGCAGTTTGATAAACATAGGAAACGTCGGACAGAGTATAGTGTAGGTGATTTGGTTAGGATAGAAAGAACAGTGATAGACAAAGATCATGTAGGAAAATCTCAAAAACTCATTCCCAAATTTCAAGGCCCCTATCGAATTCTTAAAATATTACCTAACGACAGGTTTCTTGTCGAAGATACCCCATTGACAAGAAAAGGTAAAAAGAGGTACGAGAATGTTGTTGCGTTAGATAAAATCCACCCCTGGATGAATTTTAAGGGCTATACCAGTGGTAGCACGGACAGTGATGGTCAGGGTGAGGATACTGAGGATACAGAATAGAGGTAGACACAAAGAGTTATTTTGAGTATGCGAGAGTAATTATTTAATCTGCTTAGGAATTAATGATAGTATGATAACTATGTATTTTTGTAGATGAAATTTAATAAATAATGTTGTGTGTCAATATTATGGACGTTTTGGCATCTAAATATAACGGGTAACATGAGCAATCAGTGCAGATAATGAATGGCATTGAGAAATCGATGTCGCACAGTTGATTGCAAGATAGTGAGTAAGATTCTATGATGTGAGCATAATTTGTCATTAAAGGTCAGTGCAGAAATTGAATGGTACCAAGATAACGGTGCCGCACATAATGACCGCAGATCCTGACAGATTGTGCAAGAAACAAAGAATTTGATAGCATAGCTGTTCTAATGATATGAATTGTGATAGTGATTTGTGATAGTGATTTGAGACAGTGATTTGTGATAGTGATATGTGATAGTGATTTATGATATTAAAGATAGAATTTTCGATATTTTTCGAGTCAATCAATGTGAACTCAGTTTAAAATCTGTATTATTTTAAAATAACAGAAGTCACATTAAATCAACTATTATGAAGATATATACATTATGCAATATAAACCTATTTGTCAACCTTTTCATTATATAAAGATCAACTAATATACATATATTTTACATTAGGGTTATACACTTTTTACTTTTTCTTTATTATACACTAGACATGATTTTGAATGTAATACTTAAATGAACAAGTGAGAGGACTCACTTAAACAGGATGGCCGAGTTGTAAGGTTAAATAGCTAAGAAGTAGTTATTGTTGTAAAATGTCACGCAGTACGCGTCTTCAAATATTATGATTATATTTAATTAAGTATGTCTTGTGTAAAACATTTAATCGATTATTTGAATGTACCGATATAAAGATATGTTATTGGCAACACCATTAATCGTTTATGTGAGTGTACTGAATTAGAAGTATATTAATGGCAACACTATTAATCGATTATTTTAATGTACCGAATTGTAGTTATATTAATGGCAACACTGAATTATGTATTTGATATATAAACAGAAATGAAGATGGCATTCTATTCGGTTCGGTTGTAACGAACGGTCGTATTTTGAAATTAAATCTGTTAATATTCAAACAATCATCATTTGGTTTGAGTTTTAAAGTTTAGATCCCTTTAGTTCTGTTTTCGAGAATTGTCGGCATCTTTGTAGTAATAACTGGAAGGTTCTAGAAATCTATTGAAGGACTATAAAAAGGATTCGAACGTCGGCACTTGGTTCAGTTGTGAATACAGCGATCTCGAGCGAACATCTAAGCGATACGGAAGTTTAAGAAGAGCGATATACGAAGCGTTATAGTGCAGTATAAGTGTTTATTGCTTTAATTTGTTACTGTTAGTTTACTGTGTGAGTCTTAAATAAACTCATCATCGCGTAACTGGCATTTTACATCGAACCCCCATCCTGACACGTAACAATACATTAGAAGCGGCAATTGGAATAAGATTAATTTTCCTAAAGCTGAGACGAAAATACCTATTCCGATCACTGATTATAGTGATTATACACGAATGACATTTTTATATATTTTTTTTAATCACTATCACGTCACATGCACTATGAACTGTATAATATTGTTATAATTTGATCAGTTTTTGCTAATGCTCGATGTTGCTTCTATCTAGTAAATTTATACTTTTTAATGTTATCATTTAGCCACACAAACATTTACATACATACATCTCGTATAGTGAATGTTAAACACAATAAACTCATTGAAAATTGCCTAGTTTGCTCATGTTGTGTATTTACTTCTATACAGATAAACTGCATTTCAATGGCACTGCAAATTCGTTGTAACAGTTGTACTAACTGCATTCAAACTACATATTTGACGCAGTGCCGTTGAAATGTAGTCCGTCTGTCTAGAGCCTTAAGGTCGCTGCATACGTGAAGGGTTTTTGTGCGGACGGGAACGGAAATTTTGGAAATATCGTTTCATACAAAATGTATATGAAAAAGCATAAGGACCGGTGCCGACTGAAGGCATAGCACGGCACGGCAAAGGATTTTATTTTAGACCAAGTTATATTTATCCTTATTTCATTGTGATTAGAATTCATATTACTTAATTTCCATACAATTTTACCGTGGCAAGTTGTCGTGACATCGGTGAATGGCACGCGGCCTTAGCGGGGCGCGGAGGTTAAAGTTCAATTGTTATGTCTATGCCCTCTCTAAATTAACGCCGTGCAGTGCCGTCAGTGGGCGCCGGCCTACGGGGCAAGGCAGTGACGTTTCCATCCCATTAACGTCGCGTTCTAGGTATTATCTCGTTACGTATGCAGCGACCATTAGACGCGTGCACGTAGCTAGTGCAGTAACTGTAGGCTCCTGCTCGAGTGTAAGCTAGCGTGTGTTCCGTAGCGTCGGCGTCGCTGTCGCGCTACACGCCGAGCAAGACGGTGGCAAGCGCCTTTCAGCTGGGCGTCACGCGACACGAGCCCGACACCGAACACAACGATACCGCACGTGAGTATTTTTACAATACACTAGTTATACAATACACTAGTTATACTGTACAAGCAAGTTGCACATTTAGCATAATTTGTATACTACATACTTTAGAATTGTGTGTATCGCTGACGTGACAATTGGATCATTTTATACGAATATAATTTGTTATTAATTAGTACAATAAAGGCATTCAAACGAATAAGTTGTCTCTCTATCAAGTACTCATATCAATACAAACCTATCATCTATCACTAAGTGTAGGGAAACATTCCTACATTTTTGGTCCTTCGAGCATTCTATTTTCCGGGATATTTGTGAAGTGTGTCGTAGTGTGTGTTGTAGTGTGTAACGAAAGTAGCGAATCGGTTGACTGGCCTCCCACAAGCGGGTCTCACCAGTTCAATTGAGAAGGCGCACATACTTTCGTGAGACTGCGATTCATATACGACGCAACTAATCGCGTTGGGATAACATAGCAGCCCTAACGTTTTACAAGTACTCGAAAGCAGCATAAGCAGATCAGCGTATTTATCAATTATCATATTCATTTTAAAGCATGTCAAGAAATTTCGTACTCAACAACAAGATGAGTTTATACGAACAACAAATTCTACAACATCAAGAAATAGAAAGAATCAGAACAAATTTTAAGAAAGACAGTGCATCAAGGAAGACGGTTGATTATCATAAACAACGTTTAGCAAGCTTAGATTCTATATGGGAGAAGTTCAAGTGCAATCATGACCGTCTTTGCACTGAAGAAAGTAGAAGCCACCAGTATTTTACTGAAAAATGGTTCGAAATAACACAAGATATGTATCAAGAAGTTCGAGCTTTGATAGTGCAGTCATATCAAGAAGTTATTAAATCTTCTGATGTGGAAACTGTTCGCGGTAGAGAAGCATTTGCCGACGGACGTGGGGCACAGAAAGAACAAATTCCTCAACTGCCTGGCAGAAGTGAGTGGCGAGATGGCAATCAACCTGGTTCTTCAAGCACGGGTACCAATAGTAAATATGACGAGCTTTTACATCAACAGAAGGTAAACTTTAAAGCTTTGAATAAAACTATTGACAACATCATTGTGGATGACATAACAGAGAAGTGGGAGTTCGAAGACGCCCTGAAGACACTCCAGTCTCGATGGGATACTATTGACAAGCAGCATTGAGAGATAGACCGATAGCGCTAGGCTATTTTGGGGTCATAAGTTACAAAAATTTTAAAGTTGCTTATTTTTTGCCTGTGGATACAGTAATACATAAGAAGCCTAATATTATGTTTTGTGTCACATCTGCCATTTGCATTTTGAGCAATTCGATGATTTGTGATTAATTCTTTTAATTTAAATCAAACCTGGCAAAATTAATTTAAAGTTAACAACAATTATGGGAGCATGTCTAGGATAGCCTACGGAGTGTGCAAGCCTAATTTGTGTCATCTTCGTCCAGTGCAATCTGATATAGGGTCAGGATCTAAATACGGTGGTAAAAAAAAAATTATAATTGATTAAATAACTATCTCCTATTTCAGATCACTTACATATACCCATTAAAGAAATTTGTGCCCAATTAGAGCATGCAATTTTAAGATTTTTAATTATTTTGTTTTTCCAAGCTACAAATGCTCCAAAAAAATATTACAATCATTAGAGTTCACATATTTAATAACATAAATGTATGAAAAATCGACATTGTAAATTTGTGTCATTTTCATGCACGATAAATTAACACAACACAAAAAAGTAATGGTTGCGGTCCAAGCTGGCTCGCAAGAGGACGCGCGGCGGCGCGGCGTTGCCTCCTTCTACGCACGCACACCAAATTCGTTCGGTACCTACGATTTCTTCTAAGCGAATCGTTCTTTATAAATTAAATTAAAATTAACGTATATTTTATTTTTACACTACGCTATCTGGTCCCAAAATAAGCAAGGCATAATACAAATACATACTTCTTTTATAACTACTAGCTGCTCGCTGTGGCTTCGCCCTCGCGATATATGGTATTATGTTTAATTATGTAACTCAGGCACCAGACCAATTTTCGGGATAAAAAATAAAAAGTATCCTATGGGCTATGTCCGTCGCCGGCACCTATGTACGTACCAATTTTCATCAAAATCGGTTCAACCACTTAGACGCTGAGTGGTAACAAACAAACACCATACATACAAATTTTCGCATTTATAATATTAGTAGAATGTAAGTAAGTGCATACAATAAATTATTATTTAAGAAACTCCTAGACTCAAAACAAACTCTATGTGTTTATTCACAAAACTGTTTGTCTCTTCACGGTTGGAAACCAGCCTTCCAACAAAGGTCACCTTGGCGGGAGATTGGTTTTAATCTGCGGTTTGTGTTGCGTCGAGATGGATCTAAACCACGCACTAACACGCTCGCGAGTCAGTACCGGGCGAGTCGTCTCCTCTTCTGGCGTGAGATCAACTAGGGTTGCCACCTTCTTCCGACGGAAATCTAAACTAAAAATTACAATAAAGCAAGTAACTTCAGATAATTTTTTTTAATTGCTGATAGTGGCAGACGAGCAAACAGCCCACGTGATGGTAAGTGGTAACTGTCATTCATGGACATTCGTCCATGAATTAATTCTAGAGTTCCTAGCATTGCTACTGCCAGGGACTGCGAAGTTGCTGCCTACAGTGAAGGGAGAGGGTTAGGAGAGGAAAAAGGAAAAAGGGAGGCACAATAGTACGGATACTATTACTCTTTCGTCGATCTTCTACGAGAGGGTAGTACTTCCCCGTTCGATCCAGTCCATTCATGCTGAAACCAGCGTGAATCTACTACCATGACTATTTAGTTATAAATTTTAACTAACTATCTTTGTATTAAATTTTTTGTTTATATTTTATACTATATTTGTATAACTTTTAAATATTTAACAATTTAAATATTAGTAAACGAAAATAAATGATGCAATACCATTGAAAAAGTGTTGCAATTATATTATATAGGCGTTTGTTGTGAGACCAAATAAACCGTTTACATTATTTTGAAGTTAATATGGTGTTGAACTATTATAAAATATGTTAAAATTAGTACAAATATCCGTAGGGGCAAAGACGCTTGCAATAACTATATTATAATAATATAATAATAATAATAATATTCTACCACATTCACACAGCACCATCTAGCCCCAAATTAAGCAATTATATTTGCTTGTGTATATATATATATATTATTATATATAGCAAAATTATTGGTACCTACTTATATAATACTGTACTATTTACTATTTATATTCAGTTATTTTTGGAATCGGAGCCAGCCAACAGGATTTTAATTTTGTCTTTGCAACAAACTTGAACTGCACGGGGTGGCAATAGTGCGCACGGGCAGGGGCGCGTCGCGATAGCTTGGTAGCGCAGGACGTGATGCGCGGGATGTGCCTGAGTCGCGGACGGACGCGGTCAGTCAGACGTATGAGAGCAGACGTCGTTGACAGTTGTGTCTAAATACATAAAAAAATTAATACGCAGTTAAGATTAGGTTTCGTTCGATTTCTTTTATTAAATCTTTATTTTACATTCATATATTCATAGATTAATCTTTTCTTTAAAGTAATTTCTGATGAATTCTTTCTTTTAAAAGAAACCCCAAAAAAAATGAACTTGGCAAAGCCCCGACAACATCACTAAAAATGAAATTGACTTCATCATGACGGACAAAAAGCGCATATTTAGGGATGTCTCTGTGATCAACAGGTTTAACACCGGAAGCGATCACCGACTGGTAAGGGGCACCCTAAATATAGTCTTCAGAGCTGAGGGAAACCACACGGTGAGGTCCATATTGAGACCACCTCTGCAACAAACCATAGCTGGCTCTGAACAGTTTCAGTTGGAGCTAAAGAACAGTTTTGATGCCCTGAAACTTGAAAACACACAGGACATTGACAAGGACCTAGACAGCGTGGTTACAACCATTAGGGATATGGGCAAACGGTTTCGTGAGCGAAAAAGTATGGGCCGAGATTTGCGACTATCAGCTGAGACTTAAAACTCATGAGTAAGAGACGTGAAATGGTACATCATTCCTCAGACCAAATGGCTCTGTCAAAGCTCATCAAAAATCAATACGGAGGGACCTAAGGCGCTCAAACATGCAACGCATTATGAACACAATTGAGCGAAATAAAGGTCTCAAAGTGTTCGAACAAAAGCTTGGCAGAAGCCATTTAAGACAGATAAAAACCGAGAATGGACAAATCCACACGTCTCAAACTCAAGTTCTCGCTGGAGTCGAAGAATTCTACGGAAACCTGTACTCCTCTAACGCCGCACTACCTTCGCCATCTCACCAAGATCTGAGAGCCACCCTGACCCGCCACTTTACCGATGAACTGCCAGATACCAGCCCAGAGGAGATCGAGTTGGCTCTTGGACAGCTGAAAAATGGGAAAGCCCCAGGTGAGGACGGTGTTACGAAGGAGCTCTTGAAGTCAGGCGGCAAACCCGTGCTGCAAGAGCTCCAACGCTTATTTCATTCTATAATTCATAGCGGGAGAACCCCAAGGGCATGGAGCAGGAGTACCGTAGTATTCTTTTTCAAAAAAGGAGATAACACTCTTTTGAAAAACTACAGGCCCATCTCCCTCCTGAGCCATGTCTATAAGCTGTTCTCAAGGATCATGTCGAATCGACTTACTAGAAGACTTGACGAGTTTCAACCTCCGGAACAGGCCGGATTTCGCGGAGGATTTGGCACCATAGACCACATCCACACTATCAGGCAGGTCATACCAAAGACAGAGGAATACAACCTCCCTCTCTGTCTCGTCTTCGTGGACTATGAAAAAGCCTTTGACTCTGTCGAGATCTGGTCTGTCATGGAGTCCTTGCAAAGTTGACTGGCGATATATCAGTGTGCTGAAATGTTTATACAGCAACGCCACAATGTCCGTCCAAGTACAGGGTCGTCCGACAAAGCTTATCCAACTACACAAAGGAGTGAGACAGGGGGATGTCGTATCCCCGAAACTGTTCACAGCTGTATTGGAGGATGCTTTTAAGACAATAGACTGGAAAGGACGTGGCATAAACATAAACGGGGAACACATTTCGCACCTGAGATTTGCCGATGATATTGTCATAATGGCTGAGACCCCACAGGAGCTCCAAGTTATGCTGAACGATTTAAATGAGTCCTCCCAACGAATCAGTCTGCGGATGAACTTGAACAAAACGAAGACCATGTTCAATGATCACGTTACGCCACAACCGATTATCGTTGATGATGTACCTCTCGAAGATGTTAAATCCTATGTCTACCTTGGACAAACACTACAACTATATAAAAACAACTTCGAGAGGGAAATCGACAGGAGGATTCAGTTGGGTTGGGCAGCATTTCACAAACTCCGTCAAGTTTTTACGTCGCCCATACCGCAAACCCTAAAGACCAAGGTGTTTGACCAATGCGTCCTGACAATTGTAAACTGATTTTCGAAATTCTTTATTTGTTAGAAACAACGTGTCCGTGGATGGGTGACCATTTGTGGCATTTCATTTTGAGCGTCTTCATGTTTTAGTAGCGGTAGACTCTTATCACTTCATGCCAAGTTAGAGGTGTCATGATCGCGAGAAATTCCAACAGCAGCGGGTGGCTACAAACTTGCCGTTACAGCAACACTGTTAATCTTTTGTATATTTGTTACGCGATTACTCCGTCAGTTAAATTATGATTTTTGATAATTCTTGGAACATTGACGTTTTAGCGACGAGGGCGAGAGAGAGGTGCTTGTTAGCAGCGGCTCTCTTAGTGACTCTATGAAAAGGCGTAACATTTGAATTAGCGACAAAAATATTATTTTGCATACCCACATTTTTTTTTTATTTATATTTAGTACCTGGTGTCATGTTAATCGTGTCCCTCTAGCACTAGGAATAATTTGAAAACTGAATCGAGCTATGTGTTGGAAGTTGAAGAACTATTGATCCAAAAATGTATATAAATTTTTTGTAAGTCTCGAAAATACTATAATATTGCTGTTTTTCAAAAATATATATAGCTATTGCAAGCGGCTTTGCCTGCGCAAGTATATGTATTATATTATTTTTCCACACCGTATAAACTTCAAAATAATGTAAACTCTTTTTGATCTCACAACAAACGCCTCCATTAAATATAATTGCAATACTTGTTCAATGGTATAATTATAAGTATAATTTTTAATGAAAATAAATGTGCATTATTTACTTTCACTTACAAAAATGAAAATAAATAATGCACATTTTTTTCGTTTACAAATATTACAAACTAAAAAGTTTTTTTTCTCTATAAGATTAGTTTAGATTTCCGTCGGAAAAAGGTGCCAACCCTAGTGATCTCACGCCGGAGACGAATCGCTCGGTATTGACTCGCGCGCGTGTTGGCGCATGGTTTATATCCATTTAGACTAGATGCAACACAAACCGCGGTTTGAAGCACCCGCCAAGGTGAACTTTGTTAGAAGGTTGGTTTCCAAACCTGAAGATCGTGCATAATAACTATAATAAGTCAATCAAATCGAATAACGCACGCACTTATCGCAGCTTGAACCGAATACCGAATGTAAACAAACAACACGTTCTACGCGCCCGTCAGCGCGTCAGGCTAGCCGGGGCGCCCGCCGCCTGCGCCCGCGCTCTTCCCCGCGATCGCCCTTCTTGCGAAGAAATCGTTTTTTTTTTAAATATTAAGATTTCGTGGATAAAAACAACACAAATTATGAATAGGGTTTTGTTACACCATAATAATCAAAAACACGTAATCTCTAATAACTTGCATTTTCTTTTGTGGCTTTTACAGAGTGTTGTAATAAAAAAATCAAATATCTATAAATGTCGTGGATAAATTCGACACAAAATATTTTGAACAACAGATAACCGAACTCTAAAACACATAACACCTCTAATACAAATTTTAATATTTTTTTAGAGCTAGTTGGGTGACGTATTAGGTACTAGTTAAATATCACGATTCCCTTGGGCAGAGATGACACAAAAAGCCTATGTACATCAGTTACTACTTTGTTATTATCATGGAAGTCAAATTTTTGTCTTTAATTTTCTTTTGTTCCAATACTGAGCGAAAAGACAAAATACCTAAATTTCTACCTATGCAAGTACCTAGGATGACACAAACTAATGTTTTAGGCTAGGCTAACGGTCAAGAAACTATATGCGAAAAATAAACAACTTTAATATTTTTGAAACCTCAAAACCTAGCGCTACGGGTCTAAGATAGATTCACTCTCTGTACCGGACGCCAGCTACGATACACTTTTCGCCAAATTTGAGAAGAATTATGTTGATCTTAAACGGTCCCTCAATAAGAAGATGTGGACAACATCTCATAGAGAAATATCTACCCCTAAGATCGATATACCAAGCTTTTCCGGCAACTACAACCAGTGGATGTCGTTCAAAGATCTGTTCCATGAAGCAATTCACAGCAATCCATCATTATCAAATGCACAGAAGATGCAATTTCTAAAAGGAAAGCTGCGTGGGGAAGCTGAAAGGCTTATTCAACATCTACCTATTAGTGCTAGCAACTACGAAGTTTGTTGGGATATACTCAAAAACCGCTATCATAACAAAAAGTTAATTTTCACTTCCCACGTATCACTATTACTGAACATACCAACAATGTCTGCAACATCGGCTTCTCAAATCAAACGGCTTCATGACGTAACACAGGAAAGTCTGAATGCCATCAAGAACCTCGGTGTGGATATAAGTAACTGGGATCCGCTAGTGGTTCATTTACTATCACAGAAATTAGATACTGAAACTTTTACCGACTACGTGGAATCGCTAAACAATACACGCGAACTACCAGTCTTGAAAGATTTTCTCCAGTATTTAGAAAATAAGTTTACTGCATTAGAATCTTCGCGCCGTAAACAAGACACTGGCATTTCGAAGAATCGTGGTACATCGGATAACAATCATCAGGACTCAGGAGCAAAACATCAAAAATCTAATCAATACAAGCAATCATTTTCTACCAATGAAGATCGATCGCGGTTCAAAAATAACAAAATTCGGTGCCCTATGTGCAAGCAAACGCACGGAATTTTTCATTGCCAGCAGTTTTTATCAATGTCAAATACTGCTAAGTTGAACACTATTTCGAAATTAAACTTGTGCAAAAATTGCCTATATTCGCACAATAATAACACGTGCCAGTCTGAAAAACGATGCCGCGCATGTCAAGGCGAACATAATACGATATTACGCGAAGCGTTTACAACAAATACAAGCAACTCGGGCGAAACAAGAAATCAAACACCTGGCCGTAGTGGAAACGGCGGCAACGCGAACGTGACACGTAAACCGGACACATGCGAAGTATTATTAGCAACAGCTTTAATAAAAGTACAAGCAGCAGACGGCTCTTATCAAATAATGCGTGCTCTTATAGATCAAGGGTCCCAAACTTGCATCATTACAGAGCGCGGAGCACAATCATTATGCCTACCTCGACAGAAGTGGAAGGGAGTTATCACTGGTGTTGGAGAGAAAGAAAGTCAGTGTAAAGGTTCTCTAACAATACAATGTTCGTCAATGAACGAGACCTACACCTTCTCTACCGACGTATATATCATGAGCAACCTTATCAAGAATTTACCAAGCAATACTATGGCCAAGCCAGATTGGGACTTTATAGCTAGCTTACAACTAGCCGATCCCGAATTTTATATCAGTCGCTCAGTGGACATTTTACTGGGAGCAGAAATATACTCGTGTATCATACAGAATGGTATATGTCGTTCGGAACAAACTTCTATTGTCGCACAACAAACAAGACTTGGATGGATTTTGTGCGGAGCAGTAACACCATCATTACAATGTAACGTCATTTTGAACAATATAGAAGACATAGAACGCTTTTGGCATACAGAAGATATATCTACCGAATCAAATTTGACAACAGAAGATCAATACTGTTTAGATTTTTACAAGAAAACAACAACCAGACAAGAAGACGGCAAGTACACGGTCAGACTTCCGTTGAAATCAAATTTTGAAAATTTAATTGGAAAATCTAAATCAAAAGCTATAGCACAATTTCTACATTTAGAGCGCAAATTAATTACACAATCGGAAATTGCGATACAATATAATTATTTTATTAAAGAATACATTACACTCGGACACATGAAGCCATCAGTCAAATCAGCAGAAATCGAATGCTATTTACCGCACCATTGTGTAATTCGTCAAGATTCCACAACTACATCGTTGCGCGTCGTATTTAATGCATCAGCAAAAACTTCGACTAATTATAGTTTGAACGATGCTATGTTGCGAGGTCCAAATTTACAAAAAGACCTTCTGTCACTAGTATTGAAATGGAGGCAGTACAAAATTGCGTTCACTGCAGACATAGAGAAAATGTTTAGAATGATTAAATTACACGAAGAAGATCAATCTTTACAAAAAATAATTTGGCGATTTAATCATCAAGAAGATCATCATCATTCTGGTTCTCATCAACAGTCACACAATTTAGAAGAGTATCAACTCACAACCGTTACGTACGGCACCAAAGCCGCACCCTTCTTGGCGATGATGACCCTGAAGCAATTAGCAGAAGACGAGAAGGAGACCTATCCTGAAGCAGCTCAAGTATTACAGGAGTCTTTCTTCATGGATGATATTTTACATGGTTGTCACTTTTCCACACATGGAATAAGCCTTAAACGAGACTTAATAAATTTGTTAAAAAAGGGTGGTTTTAATCTACGCAAATGGTCGTCAAATATGCCGGAATTATTACGATCAGATGAACAGAATGAAAATTTCGAATTTAAAACGGAACAAAATCAGAAAACTCTTGGCCTTCGATGGACTCCTAGTACAGATGTGTTCTCATTTCAAACCAAAATCAACAGCACGCAGTCTACAAAGACAACGAAACGAGAACTTTTATCAGAATTATCAAAATTGTTTGACCCATTAGGGTGGCTTTCCCCGTTTACTACGAAAGTTAAACTACTTTTTCAAGAAGTATGGCGGAGAGAAATCAATTGGGATGAACAGATACCCGAAGATATACAATCAGATTGGTCAGCAATTAAGGCAGATATACATCATATTAACAAAATAATAATACCAAGATGGATTTACACTTGTCCGAAGCAAACCGTCGAACTTCACGGTTTTTGTGACGCATCAGA
Organism: Parascotia fuliginaria; assembly: GCA_963082885.1. Classification (NCBI taxonomy): domain Eukaryota; kingdom Metazoa; phylum Arthropoda; class Insecta; order Lepidoptera; family Erebidae; genus Parascotia; species Parascotia fuliginaria. The sequence goes on from OY720173.1 coordinate 320,717, forward strand.
AAAAGCTTACGCGTGCACAATTTATTGTAAGACTACTAGCAATAAAAAGTCACAACTGATATTAGTAGTTGCAAAAACTCGCATAGTTTCGAAAAGCAAGAAAACTACATTACCAAAATTAGAGCTATGTGGAGCGCATTTATTATCAACTCTAATGGAACGAGTCTTACAATGTTTATCAGGATACAACATTCACATTTTTGGTTGGTGTGACTCAACAGCAGTCTTAGGATGGATACAGGGAGGTCCCGAGAAATGGAAGCAATATGTGTCTAAACGTGTAGCAGATATTAACAAGATCATACCGCCTTGCAATTGGCGTTATATAGCCTCAAACGACAACCCAGCTGACTGCGCTAGTAGAGGGATAACAGCCTCTCAATTGCTGGATCATCCGTTGTGGTGGCAGGGTCCGTCGTGGTTATTAACATATCAACCAGAAGAAAAATATATTTATCCTACATACGACACAAAAGAGGAGTTAAAAATAGACAAACAAGTGCACTTTACAAAAAATGGCGAGAGTATTATTACATACCTATTGAGCAAATATAGCAGTTTTCAAAAGTTAGTACGAGTTTTATCGTGGACACGACGATTTCTCATACCAAAGCAAAAAAGAAAATCATATTTAACACTACAAGAAATTCAAGCGACAAAAATTATTATTTACAAGCATATACAACAAGAAGAATTCGAAGAAGAGGTAAAAGGTTTGTCTGAGGGAACCCAAATCAGTACGAAAAGCAAAATACTTAGCCTCAGTCCCTTCTTAGATGTCCAGGGTGTGCTCAGAGTGGGCGGAAGGCTGCGAAACGCTAACATACACCCTGAAATGAAGAACCCAATAATTCTTCCACACTGCAGTCGCCTAACAGACCTTATCATAGATTACGCGCATGACATGACCTTCCATGGTGGCGCGCGACTCACGCTGTCATTCTTACGACGGAAGTACTGGATACTTAAAGGAGTACAAGCGGTTAAGAAACGACTACGTTCTTGTGTGACATGTAAAAAGCACAACCCCAGCATAAATAATCAGCTCATGGGCGATCTACCTTCAGCAAGAACAAACCCGTCGAGGCCTTTCTATCACACAGGGGTTGACTTCACGGGCCACCTAGAAGTAAAAACAAACAAAGGCCGAGGTGTCAAAACTACAAAGGGTTACATATCCGTTTTTGTGTGCATGGTGACAAAGGCCATACACTTGGAGGTGGTATCAGATTTAACTTCATCATCATTTTTGGCAGCTCTGAGAAGAATGGCATCTCGTCGAGGAGCTCCAGGCCATATATACTGTGATAATGGCACAAACTTTGTCGGATCAAACACGATATTGCAACAGGAATACATAGACTTGAAAGAAATCATAGACGAGTCATTCTACAGTGAGATTACAGAAATGGAAATTCAGTTTCATTTCAACGCGCCTGCTTGGCCCAGCGCGGGAGGGCTCTGGGAAGCAGCCGTTAGAAGTCTAAAACGTCACCTTAGAACCGTACTCGGCGGACAAAAGTTCACCTATGAAGAACTATCAACAATACTAAGTCAAATTGAGGCGTGTCTTAATTCAAAGGCCACTTTGTCAGCTGACCGAAGATCCAAACGATTTGAACTATCTCACCCCGTCTCATTTTTTATCAAGCGGACCTATTCTCACTATAATTGAAACGGAAAAGGATCAAAGAACACGATGGGAATATACAAATAGAATATTCAGAGAAATTTGGAAAAGGTGGAGGGATGAATATCTCAGCCAGTTATCAATACGATCTAAATGGAAAAAAGCTCAGGACAACATTAAAATCAATGATTTAGCAATGATTCATGATGCCAATTTACCGCCTGGAAAGTGGGCCATGGGTCGTGTAGTCGAGACACATCCTGGCAAGGATGGATATGTCCGTGTCGTTACATTAAAAACAAAAAACGGATATATAAAACGACCAACTATCAAGTTATCAATTTTACCTATTAATACAGATACTACAAATGAAAACATACACACAAAGCAACCTGATCCCGAACAACAAACATCTAGTAAACAAGCAGTTACTACGCAGAAATCAGGAACACAATCAAACAAGCTCAAGTTTTCTACAATTACTTTGACACTACTTTATTTCATGACTATCTTATTACCTACACAAGCAACATATATAAATACCCAATTGAAGAAAAATCAATCACTATATTTTGACCCCATAGCAAAGATGCAGCTTCTACGTGATAAATGGACCTTAGTCGTATATTACGACATGTCTCCATACTGGGAAGGAATTCAAGCATTCGAAAAGATAACAGAACGTTTAAATAGTTCTTGTATAAAAGCCGAGAACAATGACTGTAAAATGATACTTCTACAGTTAATGCACGAATACAATGAACTACGATATTACAATACACTCCTACTGAATCAGCAATTCAACAGGCATTCCCCACACGCTAGACAGCGTCGTGGTCTTATCAATGGTGTTGGCTACCTTGCAAACAGCCTTTTCGGTGTATTGGACGAGCGATTCGCCGAGCAGTATACGAAAGATATCGCCGCATTAAAACAAAATCAAGTACATTTAGCAAACTTGTGGAGAAACCAAACATCTGTAGTGGAAGTGGAATCTAATTTACTACAAAGGACTGCAGATATTATGCAAAAGCATCATAAACATATTAACAGTCAATTAGTGTCATTAAGAAAAACCAACACGGTACTACAAAACGAAGTGGATCAAATAATCAATATGCAAGATTTTATGTTGTCGTCATTATCAGCAAGTAATTTGGTCCATAATTTGAAAGCAACGCAAGACAACTTATTAGGTGCACTCACGGATATTTATCACGGAAAATTTCAACCACATTTATTAACACCCGAGCAGCTTAGCCATGAATTAAGTATTATATCCGGACATGTCCCGAATGAAGTTACGCTACCCATCAGCAATCTACAAGAAAATATAAGGAAGATATACAAACTGATCACAGTGAAAGCCAGAATTACGGACGAATACTTACTTTTTGAAATCACATTTCCTTTAGTAAGCAGAGAAAACTTTAAAATTTATCGAGTAATTCCTGTCCCACAACAAATGGACAAAATTATGGTCACCGTAGTTCCGGTCGCAGATTACATTGCAGTAAACATCGGCAAAGATACCTACTTGACAATTACTTACGAAGAATTATTATTGTGTACAATTCACGACGATATTTATATGTGTCCTCAGCAGAAGCCTGTCCTTCAACTATTCAACAACAATAACCTCTGCTCCTTAGACCTCAAGACGAATCAATGTAAAATACGTCATGCAGTATGTCTGAACAAATGGGAGCCGTTATCAGTACCATCTCAGTTCCTCTATTTTTGTTGCGACACATACTCTATCAACATTGTTTGCGAAGAAGCCGTAACTCAACTACAGCTTAGCAATGGTGGAATATTATCTTTTACACCAGATTGTCTTCTGAAAAGTAAAGATTTCAGCTTGGTGTCCCAAAAACACTACCACAATCAGTTGAACATCAGCGCGTCCTTGTTTATTCCAAAGATTGACAACATTAATCACATGATAAACATACCCCCACCAGAAGAAGAAGTGAATGACACGGACTCCAGGGAACTAAGTTCGATTATCGACCAGCTAAAGCAGCAAATAAAAGATATAAAAGCAAGCAACAGCGTTTTGGACTACGAGCTATCACCTCATGACATCCAACAGTACACAGGCATCTCCCTCCTGTTCGTCGCTGCTGCACTCGCGGTTGGAATATTGCTGTGGAAGAAGCAATATTGTTCACGGAGAAAACGAAGAACTATTACACCTGACATCGAGCTGCAATCTATATCTGGCAGTATAGCAAATATCAACAGATCGACGCGACACAACAAACACCACCACTCTTCACACCTACACCAGGACTCTTCTAGGACCATGGACAGTTCAACACATCACGAAGCAAGAATAAACCGAGCGTGTTCACCTATAAATTTTAAGCGTTTTGATTTACCCAGTTAAACTTAATTTTTAGATTCAATCATTTTATTTGATCTTTATTTTTGTTTATTTGTCTCTGCTGGGAATATGTACAAGCAAGTTGCACATTTAGCATAATTTGTATACTACATACTTTAGAATTGTGTGTATCGCTGACGTGACAATTGAATCATTTTATACGAATATAATTTGTTATTAATTAGTACAATAAAGGCATTCAAACGAATAAGTTGTCTCTCTATCAATACAAACCTATCATCTATCACTAAGTGTAGGGAAACATTCCTACATATACAATACACTAGTTGATGCCAGCGGCTACGTCCGCGTGAGTAGGAATGCTATAAAAAATATTACTAAATTAAATCATGATGAATGATGTGTCGGGACGAACAAACATTTTGATGCGATGATGTTTCGCTATTGAATGTTTTAATTATATTGAGTGTATGTGTGTGTGCAGCGGTGGGCGCCGAGGCGGAGGGAGACGCGCGGCCCTGCGGCGCCGGCGCAGCGCGCGCGTGGAGCGAGGCGCGCGCGCTCACCACCGACCTGCTGTTCTAGTGCAGCACCACAGGTACGTATGCACTACACACTGTGTGTGTGTGTGTGTGTGTGTAGTGCTAGACATACGCTGCGCGTGGAGCGAGGCGCGCGCGCTCACCACCGACCTGCTGTTCTAGTGCAGCACCACAGGTACGTATGCACTACACACTGTGTGTGTGTGTGTGTGTGTGTAGTGCTAGACATACGCTGCGCGTGGAGCGAGGCGCGCGCGCTCACCACCGACCTGCTGTTCTAGTGCAGCACCACAGGTACGTATGCACTACACACTGTGTGTGTGTGTGTGTGTGTGTAGTGCTAGACATACGCTGCGCATGGAGCGAGGCGCGCGCGCTCACCACCGACCTGCTGTTCTAGTGCAGCACCACAGGTACGTATGCACTACACACTGTGTGTGTGTGTGTGTGTGTGTAGTGCTAGACATACGCTGCGCGTGGAGCGAGGCGCGCGCGCTCACCACCGACCTGCTGTTCTAGTGCAGCACCACAGGTACGTATGCACTACACACTGTGTGTGTGTGTGTGTGTGTGTAGTGCTAGACATACGCTGCGCGTGGAGCGAGGCGCGCGCGCTCACCACCGACCTGCTGTTCTAGTGCAGCACCACAGGTACGTATGCACTACACACTGTGTGTGTGTGTGTGTGTGTGTGTGTGTAGTGCTAGACATACGCTGCGCATGGAGCGAGGCGCGCGCGCTCACCACCGACCTGCTGTTCTAGTGCAGCACCACAGGTACGTATGCACTACACACTGTGTGTGTGTGTGTGTGTGTGTGTGTGTAGTGCTAGACATACGCTGCGCATGGAGCGAGGCGCGCGCGCTCACCACCGACCTGCTGTTCTAGTGCAGCACCACAGGTACGTATGCACTACACACTGTGTGTGTGTGTGTGTGTGTGTAGTGCTAGACATACGCTGCGCATGGAGCGAGGCGCGCGCGCTCACCACCGACCTGCTGTTCTAGTGCAGCACCACAGGTACGTATGCACTACACACTGTGTGTGTGTGTGTGTGTGTAGTGCTAGACATACGCTGCGCATGGAGCGAGGCGCGCGCGCTCACCACCGACCTGCTGTTCTAGTGCAGCACCACAGGTACGTATGCACTACACACTGTGTGTGTGTGTGTGTGTAGTGCTAGACATACGCTGCGCATGGAGCGAGGCGCGCGCGCTCACCACCGACCTGCTGTTCTAGTGCAGCACCACAGGTACGTATGCACTACACACTGTGTGTGTGTGTGTGTGTGTGTAGTGCTAGACATACGCTGCGCATGGAGCGAGGCGCGCGCGCTCACCACCGACCTGCTGTTCTAGTGCAGCACCACAGGTACGTATGCACTACACACTGTGTGTGTGTGTGTGTGTGTGTAGTGCTACACATACGCTGCGCATGGAGCGAGGCGCGCGCGCTCACCACCGACCTGCTGTTCTAGTGCAGCACCACAGGTACGTATGCACTACACACTGTGTGTGTGTGTGTGTGTGTGTAGTGCTATACATACGCTGCGCATGGAGCGAGGCGCGCGCGCTCACCACCGACCTGCTGTTCTAGTGCAGCACCACAGGTACGTATGCACTACACACTGTGTGTGTGTGTGTGTGTGTGTGTAGTGCTAGACATACGCTGCGCGTGGAGCGAGGCGCGCGCGCTCACCACCGACCTGCTGTTCTAGTGCAGCACCACAGGTACGTATGCACTACACACTGTGTGTGTGTGTGTGTGTGTGTGTGTGTAGTGCTAGACATACGCTGCGCATGGAGCGAGGCGCGCGCGCTCACCACCGACCTGCTGTTCTAGTGCAGCACCACAGGTACGTATGCACTACACACTGTGTGTGTGTGTGTGTGTGTGTAGTGCTAGACATACGCTGCGCGTGGAGCGAGGCGCGCGCGCTCACCACCGACCTGCTGTTCTAGTGCAGCACCACAGGTACGTATGCACTACACACTGTGTGTGTGTGTGTGTGTGTGTAGTGCTAGACATACGCTGCGCATGGAGCGAGGCGCGCGCGCTCACCACCGACCTGCTGTTCTAGTGCAGCACCACAGGTACGTATGCACTACACACTGTGTGTGTGTGTGTGTGTGTGTAGTGCTAGACATACGCTGCGCGTGGAGCGAGGCGCGCGCGCTCACCACCGACCTGCTGTTCTAGTGCAGCACCACAGGTACGTATGCACTACACACTGTGTGTGTGTGTGTGTGTGTGTAGTGCTAGACATACGCTGCGCATGGAGCGAGGCGCGCGCGCTCACCACCGACCTGCTGTTCTAGTGCAGCACCACAGGTACGTATGCACTACACACTGTGTGTGTGTGTGTGTGTGTGTAGTGCTAGACATACGCTGCGCATGGAGCGAGGCGCGCGCGCTCACCACCGACCTGCTGTTCTAGTGCAGCACCACAGGTACGTATGCACTACACACTGTGTGTGTGTGTGTGTGTGTGTAGTGCTAGACATACGCTGCGCGTGGAGCGAGGCGCGCGCGCTCACCACCGACCTGCTGTTCTAGTGCAGCACCACAGGTACGTATGCACTACACACTGTGTGTGTGTGTGTGTGTGTGTAGTGCTAGACATACGCTGCGCGTGGAGCGAGGCGCGCGCGCTCACCACCGACCTGCTGTTCTAGTGCAGCACCACAGGTACGTATGCACTACACACTGTGTGTGTGTGTGTGTGTGTGTAGTGCTATACATACGCTGCGCATGGAGTGAGGCGCGCGCGCTCACCACCGACCTGCTGTTCTAGTGCAGCACCACAGGTACGTATGCACTACACACTGTGTGTGTGTGTGTGTGTGTGTGTAGTGCTAGACATACGCTGCGCGTGGAGCGAGGCGCGCGCGCTCACCACCGACCTGCTGTTCTAGTGCAGCACCACAGGTACGTATGCACTACACACTGTGTGTGTGTGTGTGTGTGTGTAGTGCTAGACATACGCTGCGCATGGAGCGAGGCGCGCGCGCTCACCACCGACCTGCTGTTCTAGTGCAGCACCACAGGTACGTATGCACTACACACTGTGTGTGTGTGTGTGTGTGTGTAGTGCTAGACATACGCTGCGCGTGGAGCGAGGCGCGCGCGCTCACCACCGACCTGCTGTTCTAGTGCAGCACCACAGGTACGTATGCACTACACACTGTGTGTGTGTGTGTGTGTGTGTAGTGCTAGACATACGCTGCGCGTGGAGCGAGGCGCGCGCGCTCACCACCGACCTGCTGTTCTAGTGCAGCACCACAGGTACGTATGCACTACACACTGTGTGTGTGTGTGTGTGTGTGTGTGTGTAGTGCTAGACATACGCTGCGCATGGAGCGAGGCGCGCGCGCTCACCACCGACCTGCTGTTCTAGTGCAGCACCACAGGTACGTATGCACTACACACTGTGTGTGTGTGTGTGTGTGTGTGTGTGTAGTGCTAGACATACGCTGCGCATGGAGCGAGGCGCGCGCGCTCACCACCGACCTGCTGTTCTAGTGCAGCACCACAGGTACGTATGCACTACACACTGTGTGTGTGTGTGTGTGTGTGTAGTGCTAGACATACGCTGCGCATGGAGCGAGGCGCGCGCGCTCACCACCGACCTGCTGTTCTAGTGCAGCACCACAGGTACGTATGCACTACACACTGTGTGTGTGTGTGTGTGTGTAGTGCTAGACATACGCTGCGCATGGAGCGAGGCGCGCGCGCTCACCACCGACCTGCTGTTCTAGTGCAGCACCACAGGTACGTATGCACTACACACTGTGTGTGTGTGTGTGTGTAGTGCTAGACATACGCTGCGCATGGAGCGAGGCGCGCGCGCTCACCACCGACCTGCTGTTCTAGTGCAGCACCACAGGTACGTATGCACTACACACTGTGTGTGTGTGTGTGTGTGTGTAGTGCTAGACATACGCTGCGCATGGAGCGAGGCGCGCGCGCTCACCACCGACCTGCTGTTCTAGTGCAGCACCACAGGTACGTATGCACTACACACTGTGTGTGTGTGTGTGTGTGTGTAGTGCTACACATACGCTGCGCATGGAGCGAGGCGCGCGCGCTCACCACCGACCTGCTGTTCTAGTGCAGCACCACAGGTACGTATGCACTACACACTGTGTGTGTGTGTGTGTGTGTGTAGTGCTATACATACGCTGCGCATGGAGCGAGGCGCGCGCGCTCACCACCGACCTGCTGTTCTAGTGCAGCACCACAGGTACGTATGCACTACACACTGTGTGTGTGTGTGTGTGTGTGTGTAGTGCTAGACATACGCTGCGCGTGGAGCGAGGCGCGCGCGCTCACCACCGACCTGCTGTTCTAGTGCAGCACCACAGGTACGTATGCACTACACACTGTGTGTGTGTGTGTGTGTGTGTGTGTGTAGTGCTAGACATACGCTGCGCATGGAGCGAGGCGCGCGCGCTCACCACCGACCTGCTGTTCTAGTGCAGCACCACAGGTACGTATGCACTACACACTGTGTGTGTGTGTGTGTGTGTGTGTGTGTAGTGCTAGACATACGCTGCGCATGGAGCGAGGCGCGCGCGCTCACCACCGACCTGCTGTTCTAGTGCAGCACCACAGGTACGTATGCACTACACACTGTGTGTGTGTGTGTGTGTGTGTAGTGCTAGACATACGCTGCGCGTGGAGCGAGGCGCGCGCGCTCACCACCGACCTGCTGTTCTAGTGCAGCACCACAGGTACGTATGCACTACACACTGTGTGTGTG